>BPLQ01005322.1:0-51831 GCA_021605075.1 Caerostris darwini | reverse complement strand
TTATTTTTTGCCATTATAAGTTAAACCAAGTTACTCTGATACTTCTTTTTTGCTTTAGTTTTATTATTCGAGGATTTTGTTTATATTTTTTTTAATTGAAATTGTATTAAAACAATGATATACAAAATAAAAAGTTTAATAAACTTGGTTGAATTAAAAAAAAATGTACAAAATATATGCTTTTCTATATTACAATTGTTGCCAGTTACAGTGATTAATAAAGTATGCATTTCATTATGGATTAAAACTATGTTAATTCTATTTGGCATGCATTTATTTTATAAAGGTTTGATATAATTGTTGAATAAATGCATACATGCATTTATGATTTTAATTGAAAAGGTTTTTTATCAATTTTAACCAAAAAAATCTTGCATTTCAGTAAACCTTGATATAAGTAGAACAGTAAATATAAAATACTGTTTACTTCTTATATTCTGAAATTGAATTTCAGTATATAAACATGATTTTTATTTTTTTATTTTAGAATATAATTCTCAATTAATATCTTATTTTTATTTTGCGATTAATTTAAAATAATATTTATAAAAGAATCATTAAACTAATATTAGTAAACGATATTTGAGGTACATTCTAATGTGTCTTTGAATTTAAGAAAATTTAAAAATTACGAAATTTTCTTTAATCGAGGTTTAACATTAAACTAATTTATGCAAAATAGTCATACAAGTAAGAAAATTAATTAATGTAAAAATAAAAAATATTATAGAATATATATTCTGTAATTTAATATACATTTTTTTCGATATAAATATTATTTTATATCGATAAAAAATACATTTTTTTTATAAGATACTAAAATTGAACTTACATTTTCTATACTAAATTAGTTAAAAGAACCATAACCCATTTGGAATATATATGCTAATTATAATAATGATTGATATTCGATGTCAAATCTGTCGTGTAAATATATTATCGATGTAACCAATTAAATGTAGTTTCACTTATTTAATTTATTCTTAGAATAGAGCGAAAGAAATAATGTACCAAAAACTGAAAACAATACTTATTGATAACCTATGCATTTTTCAAAAGGCCTTACTAAAGATTCAATATGATGTTTTTCATTGTTTTAGTGTTTTTGTACGATTTTTCGTTCATCAATCTTAATTTCTTTTTCGTAGCGTTTCTTTTCATACATAATGTTTTTCTGATTAATTATGTGTGTAGTTTTTATATATTGCTGTTTGAATATACCTGTAAGAACAAACAGCTTCGTAGAACAGAGTTACATTTTTATATAATAGGATTTACGTATATAACTTGCTATGATAAAAAAAAAGTTACCACTGGGTTTATTAATCTTATACAGGGTGACTTGAGATTCGTTGAGATAAATGAAAGGTTAGACATTTTTTTAGTGTTTTAATATAGAATATTTTTTATAAATAAATATATAGATTAAAAATGTTGCACAAAAAATGAAATACAATGCTTTGTTTTGTTGAAGAGGGAATTCTTTTAATTTTTTGTGACAAAAAAATAAATTTAGTTATTGTTTTAAAAAAATATGATTTTCCTGACTCGAAAATCAATTTTTAAATAAAGTATGTATGTATAATTTATCTACATAGGCATAGCAAATGATGAAAACATATTTTGTTATGTGTGGAATAATGTATTAATCTATATATTAATATCATCATATAAACTTACGGTAGGAAATTCTGATAAAAACGTAAATCCTTATTATTATCTTAAAACCGTATTATCTTTATGTTTATGTATCAAAAGTTCAATTGTTGTATAAATTAAAAATTAATTGTTGTTTAGTTGTTATATACAATTTGCAAAAAGTTTTTATTAATTACTTTATATATCAATATCTAGTTAAGTTTTAATTAAAAGAAGAATTGAACTTTTTAACTGCAGGTAAATTTAGAAAGTAAAACTTTTCTTTAAAATAAAATAGAATTTTTCTAATAGCATATGAAACAAGTAATATAAAAAAATTTTTTTTTTAGTCAATACCTACTTTTTATTCACTATAATGCAGAAAGTCCTTTATAAATAATTTTCATTCATTTTTTAAGTTTATCTGGCGCCATCTATTGTTAGATATATGCAGTTTAAATAAAAAAAAAGCTAAAATTAATTAATTAAATTTAATTACTGAATTAATATTTGAAAAAACTGCATTAACATCAAGTCTCATCCACTACAAGTTAAAAAAAATATATTTTAACTTGAGTGGATGAATACAAAATATTTCATTAACAATTGATAATTTAAACTAGATATATATATAGGGAGAGAGTGAGCTAATAGAAGGAATTGAAAAATCAATATAATACAGAAAAATGTTGATATTTTAAATCACTAATTGGTTTTCTTTCATTTTAAAATATACATAAGCAACAAAAAAATATTTATATTATATTTTTAATAATCTTGTTTTAAAAAATATAATATTTAATGTAAAATAAAAAAAAAGTATTATATTTATTAAACTATATTTTTAGTAACTTTAATATTAATAATAATTTTTAAATATTTTTTTTTTTTTTTTTTCAACTTATAGTATTTTTTGAAAAGTATAAATGAATTGAATGTATATCATAATCAAAATATTTCTTAAGTAATACATTACATCTTAAGGAAAATATTATTCAAAATATTGCATTAACATTTCTTGAATTTCAACATTTCTATTCAATTGCCTCTTGAAGAATGCATGAGTTTCATGAATAGTTAATAACTCATTAAATTTTAGCTACTTTATTTTTTTTAAAATAGCACATTAGCTTTTGAGTAAGATAAAATGTTATTTTTTATAAATATAGATAATTTGTAAGATACATTTAAAAGAAATGAAATGTAATAATTTTTTAAAACATAAATGCGTTTTTTTTTTAAACTTATTTTAATTTGTAAATATATTTTTAATAAAAACAATCATTTTTTATTAACAAAATTCAAGAGTTTATGTATTTCTTAGAACAAAATATTATTGCAAAATGATAAAAATAAAATTAATGTAGCATAGTTTATATTTATAATTATGTACATTTAAATAAAAATTTTTGAAAATTTATTTATAATAAACAGTTAACTATAGTAAAAATATGATTGTTAAGAAAATATATAATAATAGTAATAATACTATTAATCGAATGTTTAATCTAAATGTTTCGTAATATATAAATATAAAAATTAATTAATATGAAGTTTTTTAAAGTTTTATACGAATTAAAAAATTACATGTAAAATTTAAATTGAGTTATATTTTTGAAAATTTTTTTATGCTGCTAACATTAGCAGAATTTTGGAATTTTTTGTAAATTCTATTAATTATTTAATTTAATTTAACAATTCTTAAAGTAAAACTAGTTTTATAAACATAAAATTAGTTTAAACGTAAAATTCCTTTTATATCTTGGTGTGCGATTTTTAATGCAAGCTTAATATAATTTTGAATGAACGGAAAACGCGGTTTGCAGAACTTTATTTTCCTTGAATTGAGGAAACTATTTAATAGAAAAATGAATTCCAATAAATGAAATGACTTTGCACAGGGATTTTGTGAAGAAAAATATTTGTTTTTTCTGTCGAAGAATGAACAAGTTGTGCAGTAGTTACAATATGTTATATCATTTGCATATCAGCTGGAAATATGGAGCAAAATCAATTCTCCATACATTTTAAAAATTATATTTTGCTATTAACTCAGTTTATTGATAAAATGATCGACTTTCTTTTCAGCATAAATGAATAAAATTAATATAAATTTTGACCGCATGTCATAAATTATGAAAATTTTTTGGAAAAATATTTTTAACAGATAATGAAATTGAATGTAAAAGTACGTGGAAAAAATATTTACCTCATATGAAAATATTGCATTAAAAGTTATTCCACAGATTTAGATGAAATCATTTGAATACTTAAATAATAATATAATTCATTCTAAAATGATCTCATTTCTTATAAAATACACGTGTATGATGCTTGTGAAAAAAATGTAAATATTTAAATTTTCCAATAAAAAAAAAATTCAATGAGGAATTTAAAAATTATTTCTATTATGATACTTTAATGAATTATTACATCTTTAAGTTGAATATATAAATATCCTATATCTTTTAAATGAATTATACCATTTATTATAAAACTCTGGACATATTTGTATGCATTAAACTAGTCTCTAAGAGCTCAGAAATGGATGTTTACGATTTATGAGGACCATTTATTTTACCATTTACCATACCACACCAATCATTTTATTTACATTTTAAACATTCCTTTTGGGTAGCCATAAAAAATCACTGTTTTATGGAATATCTTATACATATTAGCATGTTTTAACAAAATATATATGCCAAATAGAACAGTAAATACCTAAGGATTTGGCATTACAGCTATGATTTACCATCCAAATGTAAACACACAACGCACAATGAAAATAAAGAATGAAAAGCAATTTACGATTCAGCCATCGTCACTCATGAATTGCTATTTTATGAGTTCTTCAAAAATGAAAAGTTAAATAACAATATATATGAGCCAAACTCTCCAATGCATCGTTGGAGCAGTCTGGCCGCTCGCCAAACAAAGCCAGATCTCTTCCACCATTTGTGCAAACACACCTTGCAAAGGCTTCGGTCAAAACCGCAAAATTGAAACGCTCTTCGATGATGCTTTTCATTTGAATGAGTAATATTTCATTGTCTTTCAAACCTTTATTCTCCCCAGACCACTCCTGAAACACCCAAATTCGATGTATGTGTTTCTGTCACGCTGCAAATCGCTACTACTTCTTTTACAGTTGGCCTACAGCCAACCGTCTCTATGCGAGCACACAACAGGAAAAGGTTGGAATGTGTACTGGGTAATGCATTTCCCACAACTGGAGTTATGGCAGTTAATAAATAATGGAATACAATGAACAGACGGAGTGTTTTCCTAGGCAAAGGGTAAACATGATTTGTTTTGAATGAGACTCGCTGTTGGTGCAGGTCGCAGATTTTCCAGTAAAATAACAGGTGGTTCATCCCTCCCTTTTCTACTTTTGCTGCTACGTTCGGAATGCAGACGGAGAAAAGCGTTTTCACAGCTGAATATTTGCTCTTTTACACTCACTGTCTGGAATCGGAGATTTATTCTAATGGGCAAAAGATATTTTTTGAAGAGGTCATATTGGGTTTTGGATTTATGGTTACGAGTATTTTATGCTGATTATAAGATTTGCATCTATTTTCGAACTAAAGCTTTATTAAATTTTAATTTAGAAGTTTTTATATTTGTTTACCATTATTTATATATTTAAATGATTTATGGCTATTAATATTATATTCTATGGCTAATAAATACCCTTGTATTTCAAAAGAACTGACGTAATAGAAGGGCAAAATAGACATAATGTAGTGCAATAAAATATCCAAAATAAGTTTTTAAATAATTTTGAAAATCAGATGCTCAGTTAAATATAAATATAATTCATGGTTTCTAATATTCATTATTTATAAGTCTAAAAGAAAGTGGATATTTATAATGAAGTCAAAGTGGTATTAACTAATTACAAAACAAGTTAAAAATTTAATAATTATAAATTGATGAAAAGGATGAAAGAAATTTTATGTTGGGTCTCTGAATTTTACTTCGCAGGAAATAAACAGGAACATTTACTAAAAAAAAAGATGAATGAAAAAATAAGATATGGCTAATTTTATAATATTATTCTGCGTAGAACTATTTTTGTTTTCAAAAAATAACAACTTTATTGCAATTATTTCAAAAGAGGAAATACTGCTTATTTGATTTATGTATGAATTTTATATTTTTTTAAAACTTTTAAAAGAATTTTAAATTAATAAAATTGTTAATGATTTATAATATTCCATTATACCACAAATAAAATTTTCTAACTATTTTTCTTGTAATTTTCGTGTCTTTAACTATTACACTCCAATGTCTTATTATTTTGTTAAACTAACTACACATATTTTCCATGTTTCCAAATATTTCAAAAAAAAGTTTTTGCAAAAGCACACAAAATCGTTTAGAAGACCACTACGTTGTATCCAACAATCCATTTATTCATACTTCATTCCTTTTTGTAAAATATTCTTTCAAGATTTAATAGCATGGAATACATTCACCTCATCTTACAAACTCCAGGCGAATCAGAAAAGTTTTTGAGGGGAGACATCTCCCTACAACTCCAAAAACTGCTGTGGTTACGTTGCTTTAAAAATTTGCATGTTTTCAATGAATACTGATGAGAAACCTATTCGGAACAACAACAAGGCTGAACGGGAAGGGGAATTTACATTTGTTTGATCATTTTTCGATTCATTTTTAACCCACGTTTTTGAAGATGGTAGATTCTAATGATTGACAAAACGCTTTGTTCCCCCAGCTGCGGCTTGCATCTCCTCCATGTTCCACTCGCTGACAAATCTCCCTGGCCTTGTGGAAACAAGGCCAGGGAGATTCTGCAGTTCATTCTGGTGTGCATCCATTGAATCTTGTACCTTTTCCTGTAAGAGCAAAATATATCCAAATCCATGCATCAATTTTGTTTCATTTCTTCGATGCTTTTTATAGTTTTTTTCAGACAGTTTACGAAAGATTTGAAGTTCATCGAATGTTTTGGAATGCTATTATTTTAGTCTATATATTTTCTAGCTAAATAAAATAATTATTGAAAATTAATATAAATGAATGCGTAACATGATGATTTAAAAATTATGAATTTTAAAATGAATTATATGTAATATATTAAATAAAATAAAAATTACATTAATTATTCAATTTATTCAATAAACATTGAAATAAAAACTTTAACAACCGAATGTTGTACTTTTGATCCATTCCTTATTTATTTATTACATTAAAAACGTAGTGCATAAATATGTTTAAATCAATTTAATTTTTTGTCCTGATGTACAGATGTATATGTAAATTGACTTCTAAAAAGAATTAAATCGAAAGAATTCAAAAAAAAATATTACATATTAAATTTACTCTTCGTTACTGGTTTTTATGAATTACATACTAATAATACTATAGTGTTTTTTCCATGAAAACTGGTCTTGTAAAATAAATCACTGAAATGCAACTGAAATAAATTAATTGTACAACTAAAATAAACAAAAAAATTTGCAAAGTTACTTCGCAACTTAAAAAAGAAATAACTATTAGATTTCTTATTATAATAGCTAAATAAATTTTATTTTAATAATAAAACATATTTTAAATTTCTGTAACATAGTAGCTTCCCATAACTAAATAATTCACAATAAATTATTTTTTATAACGTTAAACTTTTGTATTATTATTGGAATTTACAAATTATTTATTTATTTTAATATAGCATATAATAATCAAATTAATATTAACATTAAATTATAACTTAATTAATAACTTTTCCTGCTTTTTTATATTAATAAATATTTTAAAAAATTTCTTAGTTCTTAAAATAAATCTATACATTTATTTTTAATGTTTTAAGATTATAATTAAAACGCATTGCATAAAACTTTTATTTTTCGACAACCAACGATATTAAATTGAAGTAAATGTTTTTTATTCCTTTCTGTACAAAATTCTTTACTTCAGCACAATATTAAGTATTCTGTTCTAAGACTGATGCAGGTTTCAAACTTTTAATTTAAAGTAGTTTCCTTTAGTTGAATTTAATCATGCAAATTAAAATTCTTTGTTAACAAGAACTCACAGGATGTTACTTTGCTTAATTAAATATTATAATAACCCTCGAAAACTCTTTAACTATAGAACTAAAATATGATATGTTAATTAGAGTTTTCAGACTTATTATTTAACACTAAAGTAATTGCAAGAAAGTGAAATTTGTTTTATTATTACTTGCTATTTCAAGAAAATAAAGTAATTTGTTGCTATTTAATACGCAAGATGCAATTTAGAATCGTATTTCACTTTAATTAATATGACATATAATAATAGAAACTTTAGAAGAACAATGAGAAATAAAAATTAAAATTTATTCTGACTTTAAGTTCGTTATAATAATAATTTATTTTATAGTTTAAATGCGCCCTTTTTTACTGAAATAAAAATGCAGATTTTAATTATAGAAGTTAAATCCTAGAATTACATTAAATAAATTAAATTCTGAAAGTTCTTAGATTGCAATTTCTAAATAATTTAAAAGCTCTTCATTCGATATAGTACATTATGTTAGTTTAATAAAGCAACCTATGCTTTCTTAGTATTTTTGTATCAGTATTCGTGAATATATTTATCTTTTTCATTTGAGATAATTATTAATTGGTGTCTATATGAAATCACCAGATAAAAACATTTATTTACAGCTTGAAACGAGATGCTAAAATTAGTTTAAGAAAATTTAAATTGGTGAAAATCTTAATTTGGTAGTTAATTGTCTGAAATTTATGAATATTTCTATTAATTTTAAAGTCTGTCGTATAATATTTGGGATAAATTGTACATTATAATATCGAAAAGTTCGATTTTGTAGCAAAAGATTGAAAATTGTCATTCACATGAACATGAAAGTACATTTAGATTTTTAAAATAATGCATAGATAATGAAATATTAAAAGGCTTTTAATGATATTAAACTTATTAATTAAATTTGGTTGCATTTGGAAAGTCCCATATATAATTTATAGTTGAAAAATTCTCTATTCGAATTAAGAATATGCCATTTCATATTTGTCCCTTGGTTTCAATAGTGGTTCACTGTTCATATTAGTGAGAGCATGAACGTTCTCACTAATGTGGAGCGTATACAAAAATTCATTAAACAGTGCTGTGCCTTTATTTTAATAGAATACATTAACAAAATAAATTTTAAAAAATTTCAAGTAAGGCTCGTTTTTCAAGAAAAATAAATATTTAATTGAAGTTCAGCAAAAATAAATTTTTATTCAAACGTTCTTATTGGAGTTTACAAATCATTAAAAACAACCAGATTGAAGTATATCAAAGAGTGCAGAAGTTTGAAAACACGAACAAATATTAAAGTAAAAGAAATACAATCTATGTTTCAAAGAAAAGGGACGGAGACAGAAAGTTTTATGTGAAGCAACATTAAAAACGGACTGATACTGACAAAAACACAAAGTAAATATAAAGTTAATGCAAGTCTGAAAAAAGTTTATATGAACTATCTGAAGATTTGAACTATCTGAAGAATTGTCTAAAAATCCGTGCCAAAACTGCATTGAAATATTTGAAAGCATTATCTGATATATGTATGACGAAAATAAAGTTTGTTTAAACCGTGAGATTTGATGTAGAAACAACCTTATTTTTGTACTCAAATTTTTAATATTTGCTATCCGATGCAAAGTATTTATTCTGAAAAAAAGTATTTCTGCGAAAACAGATCACTCCATGTAAGAATTAATATAAAGAAGTTATGTTCTGTTCAATTTTCCTAGTAATCTTTAACACAAAATGACAGGAAAATTTATCTCACTGTACAAAATAAAGCCACTCCAGCTACTTATATATATGTATAAAAAGTATTATAAAAAATGATACAGATAAATAAAAGAGTCTGTTAAATATATTATAAAACTTGAAATTACAATAATCAACATAGATTAAATGTATTGGCAAAACTATGATTATTATTGTAAGAACAACAAGGATATTAGTAATACATTTTTTCATTTCAATAAAATTAATTTCAATTAAATTAATTCATTAATAAAATGAATTTCAATTAAGTTATATCATTTCAAAAAAATTAAGTTGTAAGCAAGCAAAAAGATAGAAATCGTGCAAAATACGTTTCATGTTATAATTAAAAATACGTTTTAGTTTAGAACTCTTATTAACAGTAATTACTTTTAGATGACATGGAGAAACTGAAATTACCATGCCCTACTTATCATTCAGCAAGAAATCATTTTGATACTCAATGAGCAATTAATATAACAATGGAACAGTTATTAATTTTAGGCAAAAGTTTTAGACATAAGAGACTGATATAATTTAGTTAAGTAATTAGATATTAAAAATACGTTTTACTGCTGACTTTTTATTGAAACTTCTTGTATTGGATGGTTATTATTTCTGTATGCTCAAGTTGTCTGTAAGCTTCCAGATCCTTTTGATTAAAACCAAATATTAATTTCTAAGTTAACATTTTTAATAATTCGAGGTACGCATAATTTCTACACTGAAGATTATCATGGCAGATAATGGATAATTGTAACAAACTTCGTTCGTTATATTTAAAAATAAAATAATTTCAATTTTGTCTATGTCTCTATTCTTTTTTCAAACTTGTGAGTATGGCTCTAGTGACAACCAAACACACGTCATTTTTCATGTTAGTGATGAAATAGAACAATTAAACCCAGAGAGTTTAATTTGGCTCGTCCATCTACGGTCAATTTGTGCACACTTTAACCTAGTTTGACTTGAATTCCTAAGACCTTGGATTCCGAACCACTGACAAACATCGATTCCAGCACCAGGATTCGAATCTTCGGATTCGATGTAATAGTAACGGCCAGAGCGCTAGTCAATTGGCTATCAGGTCACAAGCTCAGAGATGAATTGTGCAATACATAACATGACATATTAACACATGATGTATTCATTAAACTTTGAATAAATGAAAGAAATAAAATATCCATGCATGATCTGCTCTTCAATGAGCAGTTATAAAATGCTTTTTAACCCAAATTTTTATGGGTTAATATGGATTTTAACCCATAAAAATTTTTTATCTAATCGATGAACAAAATATACCATTATTTAAAAATATTTATGAAAATGACTTTGAAATGAATACTGAAACCAGTTAATTACTTTTCGTTTCACGTATTTCTTCCTATCGAGATCCAATATGTTCTGAAACCAAATCAGTCGCTATTCTCGGACATGTCTGAGTGCTCTTGCAAACAGGAAAATAACGGTAATGCTTTTTTTGTCTCAGATTTTGATTTGAAATTTTTTCAATATTACCTGTTAATCTCATTTTCTATAGCAATAAAAATTCTCCATAGAATATCTTATCTTCAAGACGCAAGTTGGATTTTTGTTTAATCAAAAAATAATTTAAAAATATTAAAAATTTTATATTTACATTTAACATAATATAAAGGAAAGTAAAAGAGTAATCTTAATTATTTCAGGTAATAAAAATGTATGTTAAGAAATTAACTTTTACGATAAGCCTAATTTTACAAAGAAATAAAATATAATAAAAAAATCATTTGCACGTATTATTTTTTTAACTTTTTGAGTGTAAAACATTTTTAAATGTTGCGTTGTGTCCCATTTTTGTGTCAGAAGCTCAAATTGATCACATGTGAATTTTTAATATGCGTAATTTAAAATTCCAGTGACTTACCATGAAAATTTGTTTACACTCCTCTATAAAAATAACTGAAGAAAGCATACGTAACAATAAAGCATCAAATTTGTGTTTTAGTATTGATTACGTTATGTAAAATATACGGGAAATCATATAATTATAATATATAATAGTTACATAATTTTCAGCAGTAAACACTTTATTTTTTTGTTGAGGAACACTTAGCATTTGGAACTGAGGTTATTTGTCACTAGAAACAGCAAATATATAGTAAATTCCACGCCACCAAAAGTGAACCTAGAGAGAAATGTTTGCTTGAAATCATTCTAATTTTTCCATCATAATTTTGAACAAACCCCTTTCTAAAAATATATGTGATGCTTGCACCCTTTCAAAATTCAAACGATAATTTATGGAATATAGATTTATCATGCTCATCTGTAGCCTAGACACAAAAAAATTTCCATTTGGTGTCACTTGTTTTTGTCTAGTAGGACATATTGTTTCATGAGTTATAACTTAAAAATTCATATCCACCAGGCCAGTCTAACTAAAAGACTTTGTCAGAATGTCACACACTATCTCGCTAATTGTGTGTGTGATTGTAGAAGTACATAGTTTTGGTCATCATTATTATCCATAAAGTAATTTGACATATTATTTTCATTATGAAAAAAAAATCAAATCATGTATCTTACTTAAATCGCATATTTTATGGTCATTAGCAGCAAATAGCACATATACAGAGGTACTTACATTAGTCTAATCGCACAACGTATTGCTTAAACACCTTTTAATTTTTATAGATCTGTGATAAAATTAAAAATGTTACGAAAACTGCAAAACTTCACAAACATGCTTCTTCATCTTTAAATAAATTATCAGATGTTTCTGACAACGTAACAGAACGTTTTTATTCACATTCTTCCTCTTGTTGAATCCATCAATATTTTTTTCCACCATCGCGTAATTAGGGATGAAATTTATAATAGTTCATTTATCGCTCGCGCTCATTAAGCCTCTTGCTACAAGCAGGTTCTCTCATTACTTTGGGAAATCTGCTTTTGAATATTCAATTTTCATAGACACAAATTAATAACCTTACGTTTCAGACACGATTACCTTAACGTCTTAGACATAATAAGGTTTTGTGAAATTTCACCTAGGGTAAAAATTATTTTTCAGTAATCTCTTGGCTAAACTAATTGTCACGAAGCATAATTAATGTGAATATTTTAAGTTGTTTTCGTTAAAATGTTAGAACTTAAAAGAAGTTGCAGAGAGAGATTTAACATGACATACATCAATAAGTTATTTTTGCAAATAAAAAGAGTATTTAAACTGTCTTCAAATGCTGATGTGAATTTTTAAAATAAAAATGAAAATAAATGATAATAAATTTTTCTTGAAAATAAACTAATATATTCTGAAATTATTAGTAAAATTCCTGCTAAGTTTACTTTAATTATTTTTCACAGGAATTTTACTTCAAGATGTGTAAAAATATATGGAAAATGAAACATAAATGATATGTTTATAAATTTCAAATAGGACTGTCTTAGGAAAACATAATTTAAGGATTGGCTTTAAGAGGAGAAAAACTGTAAGGTTTTAATTACTGTAAATGTTCCAAAGTTTCTCTAAAAATGCAAGTAAATTCAAGCTATCAGAACATAAGAACATTTTTATTTTGATATTCATTTTATATATTATTTATAAAAGAAACAATTAACAAATATTAATAAATTATATGCTAAGCATATTCTAACGTGTCTTTGAATTTAAGTATATTTTTAAAAACCGAAATTTTCTTAACGCGAATTTTAAAATTAAACTAATTTGTGCAAAATAAACATACAAGTAACAAAATTGATGTATCTAACGAAAAAACAGCATTATTATAGAATATATATTCTGTAATTTAATATACATTTTTACGATATAAATACTCTTTTATATTTTAAAAAAAATCATATTTTTTTAAAAGATACTATAAAGATTTTTTTTAAAAGATATTTTATGTATTAAATGAAATATTATCATTAGTTAAAACAATCATAACAAATTTGGAATATACATATATCTGCTAATTATAATAATGATTAATATTCGATTTCAAATCCGTCGCTTAAATATATTAATGATATAACCCATTAAATGTAATTTCACTTATTTAATTTATTCTTAGAATAAAGGGAAAAAATTATGTACCAAAACTGAAATTAATATTGATAACATATGAATTTTTTCAAAAGGTTATAGAAAAGATTCAGTATGATGTTTTTTCATAGTTTCAGTGTTTTTGTACGATTCTCCGTGCATCAATCTTAATTTCTTTTTCGTAGCGTTTCTTTTCAAACATAATGTTTTTCTGATCAATTATGTGTGTAGTTTTTATATGTTGTTGTTTGAATATGTTTGTAAGAACAAACAACTTTGTAGAACAGAGTTACATTTTTATATAATAGGATTTACGTAAATAACTTGCTATGATAAAAGAAAGTTACCACTGGGTTATTAATCTTATACAGGGTGCCTTGAGATTTGTTGAGATAAATGAAAGATTAGAAATTTTTTGTTATTCTAATATAGAATATTTTTTATAGATGAATAAATTGATTGAAAATTTTGCACAAAAAATGAATTGCCATGCTTTCTTGTTGATGCGGCAATTCTTTTAAATTTTAGTTGCACAAATATAAATTTAGTTATTGTTTTAATTGAAATAAGTTTTCTGATTCATGGTTATCTATTGAAAATAAATTTTTAAATAAAACATGCAAATTCAATTAATCTTCAAAAGTATAGAAAGTGATGAAAACATATTTCTTCATGTGAAAATAATGTATTTGTTTGTATAATATTATTATCATCATATAAAGCATTAATGATAGGAAATACTAATATAATCATAAAGCTATTTTATTCTGATGTGTTATGCATCAAACATTTAATTGTAATAACATAAATTGAAATTTAGTTGTTGTTGTTGTTATATACAATTTTTATAAAGGTTTTATTAATTTCTTTAATTATAAATTTATCTAGTTTGGTTTTAATAAAAAAATGAATTGAACTTTTAACTGCATATCAATTTATAATGTACAAATTGTTATTCAATTAAAATACAATTTTTGTAATAGTATTTGAAAAGTAAATTCCAGTACATGAAAGTTATGTTTATAGATCAATAATCATTTAATTCAATTTTTTTCAATTTAAAATATACATAAATAATATATAAAATACATTATATTTTTAATAATCTTGTTTTTAAAAATATAGTATTTAATGTAATATAGATTTAAAACAATATTCTATTTAGTATAAATCCTAAAATTATGTTATTTTTTTAAAAAAATGTATATTTCATACAATATAATTTAAACTTATAACATATTTAAAAAGTATAAAGGAATTGAATGTTTGTTGTAATCAGAAAATTTAGTATGTAATATATTGAGGAAACTATTAAATAATCAATTATCTTAAGGAAAATATTATTCAATACATTGCATTAACATTTCTTGAATTTGAAAGTTCCATTTCAATTTGTAAAAAAAAAAGTATAAATATTCTGAATTTAACAAATAATTTAGAGCTCATTAAAATTCTAGCAACTTTATTTTTTAAAAATAGAATTTATTTAAATCAGATAAAATTTTTTTCTTTTCAATATAGCTCATTTATAAGAGCTGTTTAATGAAATGAAATGTAATACTTTTTTAAAACATAAAAGCATTTTTTTTGAAAAATTAGTTTATTTTGTAAATAAATTTTTAATAAAAATTATGAATTTTATCAATAAAATTCAAAAATTTTTGTATTTCTTAAAATGAAATATTATTGCAAAATGATATAAAACAAATTAAATGTAGCATAATTTATATTTATAATTCTGTACGTTTCAATAAAAAATTTTGAAAATTTATTTTTCAATAAACAGATAACTATAGCAAAAAATTGTTATTAAGGAAATATTTAATAACAGTAATAATTGTATTAAATCTAAAAGTTTCGTTACAAATAAATATAAAAATTAATTAGTATGAATTTATATGCGAATTTAAAAATTTCATATTTAGTTTTAAATATAATCATATTAACAAAACGATTTTTTTTGTTAATTCTGTAACTATTTATTTGAAGATATTCAATCAGTAAATTTTTTCATTTTTTTTAATATAAAAAATAATTTTTTACATAAATATTTTTTGTGCTTTTCTTAATGTAAAACTAGTTACATAAACATAAACTAGTTTAAACGCAAAGTCCTTTTTATATCTTGGTGTGAGATTTTTAATGCAAGCTTAATACATTTTAAATGAACGGGAAACGGGATTTTCAAAACCTTCTCTTTTCTTGAATCGAGGAAAGTATTTTCCCTTCGAAATAATTTAATAACAAAATGAATTCCATTAAATGAAATGATTTTGCACAGGGATTTTGAAAAGCAAAATATTTTCTTTCATCAAATAATGGACAAGTTGTGCGGTTGTTACAATATGTTATATCATTCCCATATCTGCCGGAAATATAGAATAAAATCAATTATCTGTATATTTTAGAATTTATATTATGCTATTAATTCAGTTTGTTGACAAATTTGCTGACGTTTCTTAACATAAAATAATAAAATTAATATGAATTTTAATTCCATGACATAAATTTTAGAAATTTCATAAAATTTAGAAATTTATAATATTATAAATTTTTTAATAAGTAAATTTATTAACTTAAAAAAAATATTTTTTAACAAATGATATAATTGAATCTAAACGAATATGAAAAAACAATTACACCTTATGATAATATTACATTAAAACTTATTCCACAGACTTAAATTAATCCTTTTAAATACTTAAATAATATTATAATTCATTTCAAAAGATCTCGTTTCTTATAAACCACTCGTGTATGATGCTTTTGAAAAACAATGTAAATATTTAAATTTTCCAAAGAAAATCAAGTTACATTATGATACTTGCAATATATATCCTTAAAATGAATTTTATAATTTATTATAAAACTCTGAACATAATTTTATACATTAAACTTTTCTATAAGAGCCCAGAAATGGATTTTACCAATTTATGAAAACCATTTATTTTACCATTTACCATACCACACCAATCATTTTATTTTCATGTTAAATATTCCTTTCGTGCAGCCAAAAAAAAAGGTTTTATTGAATATCTTATACACATTAACCTCTTTATTAAAAATATATATGCTTAATAGAATAGTAAATACATAAGGATTTCGCATTACAGCGATGATTTACCATCAAAATGTAATCACACAGTACAAAATGAAAATAAAGAATGAAAAACCATTTAAGATCCCGCCACCGTCACTCACGAATTGGTATTTTATTGGTTCTTCAAAAATGAAAAGTCAAATAACAATATGTATGAACCAAACTCTCCAATGCATCGTTGGAGCAGTCTGGCCGTTCGCCAAACAACACCAGATCTCTTCCACCCTTTGCGCAAACAGACCTTGCAAAGGCTTCGGTCAAAACCGCAAGATTGAAACGCCCCTTCGACGATGCTTTTCATTTGAATGAGTAATATTTCATTGGCTTCCAAACCTTTATTCTCCCCAGACCACTCCAGAAACACCCAAATTCGATGCATGTGTTTCTGTCACGTTGCAAATCGCTACTACTGCTTTTACAGTTGGCCTACAGCCAACCGTCTCTATGCGAGCACATAACAGGAAAAGGTTAGAATGTGCAACGGATAATGCATTTCCCACAACTGAGTTATGGCAGTTAATAAATAATGGAATGCAATGAACAGACGGCGTGTTTTCCTAGGCAAAGGGTAAACGTGATTTGTTTTGGCTTCGGCCCCGCAGCTGAATGAGACTCGCTGTTGGTGCAGGTCGCAGATTTTCCAGGAAAATAACAGGTGGTTCATCCCACACTTTTCTACTTTTGCTGCTACGTTTGGAATGCATACGGAGAAAAGCATTTTCACAGCTGAATATTTGCTCTTTTACACTCACTGCCTGGTTTAGAGATTTATTCTAATGGCAGAATGAGATTTTTTGGAGAGGCTATAATGAGTTTGTGAATTATGTTCACGAGTATTTAATGGTAATTATAAGATTTACAACTGTGTTTCAACTAAAGGTTTTTTGTATCTTAATTTAAGAGTATTGATATTTATTTATCATTACTAAATAGCTTTTTGTCTATTTAAATATTTATGTCCATTTGGCATTATCATATTTCAAAAACAATAGACATAATATTGTGTAATAAATTATATAAAACTTTTTTTTTTTAAAACTTTTGAAATTCAGATCCTCAGTTAAAAAGAAATGTAATTTATTTCCAAAATTTATTATTTATGTGTCGAAAAAGAAGGTATATATTTATAATTAAGTCAAATTTGTGGAAACTATTTACAAAATGTGTTAAAATTTAATAATTATTATTTTTTTTTGTCATTTTAAGTTCAACCCAGTAACTGTGATACTTCTATTTTGTGTTTTTATATATAAATTTTATATATAAACCTTTTTTTGACACAAAATGTATGAAACAATTAAACACAAAATCAAAAATTTAATGCACTTAGTTTAATCCACAAAGAATGTACCGAATATATGATTGATTATTTTCAAATTAGTGCCAGCTATAGTGATTAATGAAAAATCCATAATTCCATTATTCTTATAATGAAAAATATGGTAACATAATATTTAATAACATTCATGTAAGAAAAGAAAATTAAAAGAATTTTTTATTGATTAAAAGTATGTTAATTTTATTTAAAAAAATCAAAGATATCCTTTATCTATCTGCTAATGGTAAAAGTTTTTAAATTAAGCGTTAATTACTTTAATAATAAATGCCATTCTGAATCTAATGTCTCACATTTAGTGTTGTTTTATTATATTTAAATAAAAATAATATATTTTAAATTAAATGATATATATACGTTAAAATCAAGTACTCAACTGATTAAAAAACGTTCCTTTCTGTGTTTTCAAGTAAACCTATTCTAGAATACCCAAAAATTACAAAGAACTCTCTTCTATTACTTCTAATGTGTTAGGATGAGAGGAAAGCTCTTATTGGGTTAATGTCATTTTCTGAGCAGGAAATGAATAGAAACATATACTGAAAAAAATCCATACAACCTCATAGAGATATCTAAGTATCCTTCTAAACCATTTTATGTAGTTTTCCAGACAAACGTTCTTATAAAAATGCACGAAATGAAAGCATATTATAAGTATATAATATTTATGGTAATATTAGTATATAATATCCATATTCCCTAATATAATCATTAATATATCATCTGAATTTTTATGCCTATTGAAATGAGTCTAGTTTAAAAGATTAAAAATTAATACATTTTAATGTCCTTCATCTTCATCTCAGGTTTTTATCAGTTATGCATTAGTAAAGTTTTCATTTAACAAAGATAGGAATAATTGAGTTACTCTTAAATTAAATTTAAAAAAAAACAATATATATACTTTCTTATAGTAAAATGAAGCATGGTATTGGAAAATTTTATAATTTTCTCTAAAATTAGTTAAAACTGTAACCGTACTACCTTCTACGCATTCTACGCCAGAGCGCTCTACGCCAGAGCGCTCTACGCCAGAAGCGCTAAATTTCTCACCTAATTAATGATAATTAAACATAAATATTTTATTAAAAAATATTTTTGTTTAATTCAATTGTAAATTTTAAAATGAAGAGAAAGAGTTTTAAAAAGGTGTAAATATTAAAATTAAAAGAAAAACAGTTCTTTATCAGTGGTTAAAATTTGGTTGTATCGTTTATATTTTTAATTCCTCTTAATTATATTACTAATAATTATTCTTGAACATAAAATATTTTTATTATGAGAAATTCGTTTTGAAAAAAAAAATTAAATGCCTTTCTTATGGATATAATTACTAATTATACATAACTATACATCTTGATCAATATTATAATTAATATTATAATATTAAGTAAATCAATATTATAATTTTTATAGGCCTCTCATTTACATAGCTTAAGCAAAACATAAAAAAGCTATATATTTCAGTTATTATATTATTAATATTTTTAAGATATTAATAAGTTATATATATATATATATATACATATATATATATATATATATATATATATATATATATATAAGCTATTATATTATTAATTTTTTTTAGTAATAGCTTATGTAAATTGAAAAAAAAATGAATGATATGGCTAATTTTTACAACATTTTTCCGCGTAGAACTATTTTTAATTTGAAAAAATAACAATTTTTATCTTATATATTTCAGATGATTAATTAAAAATTATTTGATTTCTGTATAAAATAAATATCTTTTAAAAACTTTTAAATGTGTTTTAAATTAGTAACATTGTTAATAGTTTTTAATATTCCATTATGTCAAAAAAATTCTAAACTCTTCTTTTCATAATTTTTGTGTCTTTAAATATTATTATTCATTGTGTTATTCTTTTGCTAAACTAACTACACATATTTTCCATGCTTCCAAATATTTCAATAAAAGTTTTTGCAAACACACACAAAAGCGTTTAGAAGACCACTATGTTGTATCCAACAATCCATTTATTTGGACTTCATTTATTTTTGAAAAAAATTCTTTCAAGATTTAATAGCATGGAATGCATTCACCTCATCATACAAACTCCAGGCGATTCAAAAAAGTTTTTGAGGGAAGACATCTCCCTACACCCCAAAAACTGCTGTGGTTGCGTTGCCTCAAGAATTTGCATTTTTTCAATGAATACTGATGAGAAACCTATTCGGAACAACAACAACAAGGCTCAACCGGAAGGGGAATTTACATTTGTTTGATCATTTTTCGATTCATTTTTAACCCACGTTTTTGAAGATGGTAGGTTCTAATGATTGACAGAACGCTTTGTTCCCCCAGCTGCGGCTTGCATCTCCTCCGTGTTCCATTCGCTGATAAATCTTCCTCGCCTCGTGAAATCTGCAGTTCATTCTCGTGTACATCCATTGAATCTTGCACCTCTTCCTGTAAGAGCAGAATATATCCAAATTCATACATCAATTTCAATCCACTTTTTAGATGCTTTTTATAATCCTTTTCAGACTGTTTACAAAAATTTTGAAGTTCATCGTATGCCTTAGAATGCTTTATTGTATTTATTTTAGCCTATATAATATCTAGCTATGCTAAAATAAAAAATGAAAATTGATATATAATTAAATAATAATTTTTTCAGGCATTAAAAGTAATTTGGATCAAATGTTAATTTTTATTTAGATTAAAAATTATCATTTTTAATAGTTTTTGTATTAGTTTATTTTTGTTTTGTTTTCAAAAAAATAGTTTTACTTAAAAAATTGTAGTTAAATTTCAGCAAAACTAGTAAGGGCGTGGTATAAAAATGATGCTAAAACAATAACTATATTATGCGGCCATTTATTTATTTATACATTTTATTTCAAAATAGTGATAGTTACACAAAAAAAGTATAAATTATTACATATATATATGTATATCTGCTTTGTTCAAATATGTATTTTTTTATATTTACTTGAATAATTATTTCATTGCAATCTATTTTTAGTAAATATATGATAAAATAAAATCTAATTGAATAATATAATTGTTTAAAATAGTGTGAACTCAAGAATTTTGGATTCAGTTTAAAAATTATACCTGCAATTCGATTTGTTTAAGAATAATATTTATGGATTACAACTTTAAAAAAGAGAAATGAATACGTTATTTGATCAATTAAAAATTATAAACTTCGAAAGGAACTACATGTAATACTTTAAATTAAAATAATTTGTCAATTTTTTCAGCAAAATCTTTAAAAAATTCTTAAAACTAAATTTTTTTATTTTTTATCCATTCCTTATTTATTTATTACATTAAAAACACAGTACATAAATAAGTTTCAATTAATTTAATTATATTAAAAAATTTTATTATATTAAAAATTTTATTAATATAATATTATTTATAAGAAAATAAATGTATATTATTTTCTGTCTCAGAAATTCCCAATAACTGAATAATTCACAAGAAATTATTTGTTTAATGATAAATTTTTACCTATCATTCATATTATTATTTTTTTTATTATTATTTTAATGGGACATAAAACAATAAAATTAAAATTAATATCAACAATTATATCGTTTAATTACTTTTTACGGATAATAAACTAAATTATAAAATCCATCAAATAAATCTATAATTTTAATTTTAATGTATTAATATTATAACTAAAACGAATTGCATATAATTTTTATTTTTTGCCAAGCAAAGACATTAATTTGAAAGAATATATTTTTTTCCTCTTCTGTACAAAATTCTTTACTTCAGGACAATATTAGGTATTCTATTCCACCACTGATGCTGTTTTAAAACTTTTAATTTAAAGCAGTTTCCTTTAGTTGAATTTAATCATGCAAATTAAAATTCTTTGTTAACAAGAACTCGTAGAATGTTACTTTGCTTAATTAAATACTATAATAACCCTCGAAAACTCTTTAGCTATAGAACTGAAATCTGATATGTTAATTAGAGTTTTCAGACTTATCTTTCAACACTAAATTAATTGCTGGAAAGTGAAGTTTGTTTTATTATGACTTTGCATTCCTTGAAAATAAAGCAATATGTTGCTGTTTAATACTTAAGATCCAATTTAGAATCGTATTTCGCTTTAATTAATCTGAATAATAATGCAAACTTTAGAAGGACAATGAGAAATAAAGATTTAAAATGTATTCTGTTTTTAAGTTCATTATAATACTAATTTATTTTATAATTTAAACGCGCACTGTTTTGTGAAATAAAAATCCAGAATTTAATTATAGAAATTAAAATCTAGAATTACATTAAGTTAAATTAAATTCTGAAAGTTCTAAAATCCAAACTTCTAAATAATTTAAAAGCACTTCCCAGTGGTAACTTTCTTTTATCATAGCAAGTTATATACGTAAATCCTATTATATAAAAATGTAACTCTGCTCTACGAAGCTGTTTGTTCTTACAGGTATATTCAAACAGCAATATATAAAAACTACACATATAATTAATCAGAAAAACATTATGTATGAAAAGAAACGCTACGAAAAAGAAATTAAGATTGATGAACGAAAAATCGTACAAAAACACTGAAACAATGAAAAACATCATATTGAATCTTTAGTAAGGCCTTTTGAAAAATGCATAGGTTATCAATATTGTTTTCAGTTTTTGTTACATTATTTCTTTCGCTCTATTCTAAGAATAAATTAAATAAGTGAAACTACATTTAATTGGTTACATCATTAATATATTTACACGACAGATTTGAAATCGAATATTAATCTTTATTATAATTAGCATATATATATTCCAAATGGGTTATGGTTATTGTAACTAATGATACAATTTTATTTAATATAGAAAATGTAAACGCAATTTTAGTATCTTATAAAAATCATGAATTTTTCATGTATATAAAAGAAAGTTTATATCGAAAAAGAATATATTTAATTACAGAATATATATTCTCGAATAATTTTTATTTTGTCACGTACATTAATTTTGTTACTTATATGATACTATTTTGCATAAATTAGTTAAATTTTAAACCTCGGGTTAAGAAAAAAAGTTTAAATTTTTTAAAATTTTCTTAAATTCAAGAACACCTTATAATATGCCTACCATATCATTTACTAATATTTGTTAAATGTTTGTTTTAAAAATATTATATAGAATTAATCACAAAATAAAAATAAGATATTGATAAAGTATTATATTAGAAAATAAAAAAAAATCATGTTTATCTACTGAAGTTCAATTTCAGCAGAAAGTAAGTAAACAGCATTTTGTATTTACTTTTCTACTTAGATCATGTTTTATTGAAATGCAAGATTTTTTGGATTAAATTGTTAACAAACCTTTTCAACTAAAAGCATAAATGTATGTATGCATTTATTCAACAATTATATCAAACCTTTACAAAATAAATACATGCCAAATAGAACTAACATGGAAATTTTATTAATCACTATAACTGACAACAATTGTGTTATAGAAAAGTATATATTCTGTACATACTTTATGAATTCAACCAAGTGTATTAAATTTTTGATTTTGTATATCATTGTTTTAATACAATTATATTTCAAAAAAATTTAAAAAAATGCTCGAATTATAAAAAAAGCAAAATAGAAGTATAACGCTAACTTGGTTTAACTGAAAATTAAAAAAAATAATAATTTTTTTAATTATTAAATTTTAACTTGTTTTGCAATTTGTTTACACAATTAATTGATGATGATTAACAATGGCTTAATTATAATTACCTAGTTTCTTTTTGACACATAAATAATAAATATTAAAAACAAATTGCATTTATTTTTAACTGAGCATGTGATTTTCAAAAGTATATTAAAACATGTTTTAGATATTTTATTACATAATATTATGTCTAAAGTGCCTTTGAATTATATCTATAGTTTTTAAAGTATATGGATGGCTAATGGACATAAAACATATAAATAAATAAAATGATATTTAGTAATGATAAACAAATATAAAAACCCTAAGATTCAATACAACTTTATTTAAAACATAGATATTAATCTAATAATTACTCGTAAACATAATTCACAAACTCATTATAACCTCTTCAAAAAATCTATTATGACCGTTAGAATAAATCTGTGATCCAGACAGTGAGTGTGTAAAAGAGCAAACATTCAGCTGAGAAAACGCATTTGCATTCCGAACGTAGCAGCAAAAGTAGAAAAGGGTGGGATGAACCACCTGTTATTTTACCGGAAAATCTGCGACCTGTACCAACAGCGAGTCTCACAGAAGCCAAAACAAATCATGTTTACCCTTTGCCTAGGAAAACACGCCGTCTGTTCATTGCATTACATTATTTATTAACTGCCATAACTCCAGTTGTGGGAAATGCATTACCCGGTGCACATTCCAACCTTTTCCTGTTATGTGCTCGCATATAGACGGTTGGCTGTAGGCCAACTGTAAAAGCAGTAGTAGCGATTTGCAGCGTGACAGAAACACATGCATCGAATTTGGGTGTTTCAGGAGTGGTCTGGGGGAATAAAGGTTTGGAAGCCAATGAAATATTACTCATTCAAATGAAAAGCATCGTCGAAGGGGCGTTTCAATCTTGCGGTTTTGACCGAAGCCTTTGCAAAGGACTGTTTGCGCAAATAGTGGAAGAGATCTGGTGTTGTTTGGCGAGCGGCCAGATTGCTCCAACGATACATTGGAGAATTTTGTTCATACATATTGTTATTTAACTTTTCATTTTTGAAGAACCAATAAAATAACAATTCATGAGTGACGGTGGCGGGATCGTAAATTGCTTTTCATTCTTTATTTTTATTGTGTGTTGTGTTTACATTTGGATGGTAAATCATCGCTGTAATGTAAAGTCCTTATGTATTTACTATTCTATTAGGCGTATATAAATTTTATAAAAATGTTAATATATATAAGATATTTAATAAACTGCGCGTTTTTTATGGCTGCTCAAAAAGAATGCTTCAAATGTAAATAAAATGATTGGTGTGGTATGGAAAATGGTGAAATAAATGGTCCTCATAAAATGGTAAAATCCATTTCGGAGCTCTTAGAGATGAATTTGATGCTTAAAATTCTGGTCCAGCGTTTCATAATAGATTGTATAATTCATTTAAATGATATATATTGCAAGTATCTTTATAGAATAATTTATAACTTCCTCAATGAATTTTTGCGGAAAATTTAACTATTCACATTCTTTTTCCAAATCATAATACAAGAGTGTTTTATAAGAAATGAATACTTTTGAGATGAATTATAGTATTATTTAAGTATTTAAAAGAATTTATTTATGCCTGTGGGATAACTTTTTAAACAATATATTCACAATTGGTAATTTTATTATGTTCGTTTATATTCAATTGCATTATTTGTTAAAAATATTTTTTTCCGAAATTTATGTCATGCTGTAAAAATTACTATTAATTTATTAATTTAAGTTAAAAATACATCGAAAATTGTATCAACAAACTGAGCAATACTAGTAAAATATAAGTGAGAATTGATTTTTTCTCCCTATTTCCGGCAGCTATGGAAATGATATAACATATTGTAAAAACTGCACAATTTGTTCATTTTTTGATAGAAAAAATATATTTTGCTTCTCAAAATCCCTGCGTAAAATCTTTTCATTTAATGGAATTAATTTTTCTATTAAATTATTTCGCAGGGAAAATATTTTCCTCGATTCAAGAAAAAAATTTTCTCCAAACCCCATTTTCTGTTCATTTAAAATGTATTTAGCTTGCATTAAAAATCACACACCAAGATATAAAAGAAATTTTACGTTTAAACTAGTTTTATGTTTATGAAACTAGTTTTACTTTAATAATAGCATAAAGAATATTTTTTTTTTTACGAACATCATTTATAAATTATTTTTATATTTTAAAAATATTACTTATTGGGTATCTTCAAATAAATAATTAATAGAATTTACAAAAATATCCAAAATTCTGCGAATGCTATCAACACGAAAACATGTTTCAAAATTATAACTATATTGAAAATTAAACATGCAATTATTTAATTTGCATAAAACTTCAAATAACTTTAAATTAATTAATTATTATCTTCAACTATCATGAAACTTATATATTTAATAATGTTATCACTAATATAATATATTTTTTTAATAACCACGTTTATGCTGCAGTTAACTGTTTATTAAATAAATTAATTTTGGAAAAATTTATTTAAATGTACACTTTTATAAAAATAAACTAGGCCAAATAATTTTTATTTATATCTTTTGGCAATAATATTTTATTTTAAGAAATACAAAAAAAGTTAAATTTTGCTAATAGAAAATGCTTTTTTTATATCAATATTTTAAATAGTTTATTTTTATTAAATATTTACTCACAAATAAATCTAACCTTTCAAAAAATCTTTTTATGCTTTAAAAAGTATTGCGTTTCATTTCATTAAATATCTCTTAAAAATAAGCTATATATGAAATAAAAAGTTTTATCTCATTCAAATAAAAACTTGTTCTTATGTTCTTATGTTCTATTTTCTAAATAAATAAAGTAGCTAAAATTTTAATGGCATCTTAATTATTTTTTTTAAACTTAGAATATTTATACTGTTTTTTTTTAATTTGTTGCATTTGTCAATCGCAAATTGAAATGAAATTTTCACATTCAAGAAATGTTAATGAATTGTACTGAATAATATTTTCCTTAAGATGATTGATTATTTAATAGATTCTTCAATATTTTACATAAGAAATTTTCTGATTATAACAATCATTCAATCCATTTATACTTTTTAAAAATAATATAAGTTTAAATTATATTGTATTAAATATAATTTTTTAATAAATATATCCTTATTTTTTATATTAAATATTATATTATTTTATATGTTATACTAAATATAATATTATTTTAAATATATATTACATTAAATATTATATTTTTGAAAGCAACATTATTAAAAATGTAATGTACATTTATGTTAATTATGTATATTTAAATATGAATGAAAACCAATTAATGATCTAAAATGTTCATATACTAGCATTTATTTTTTCATATACTATTACAAAATTCAATTTAGTTTGGAAGAAAATTGCACATTCTAAATTTATCTGCAGCAAAAGTTTAATTTTTTTTATTAAAATTAAACAGGAAAATTGATATTTAAAGAAGTTAATAAATATTTTACAAATTTTATATTACAACAACAACTAAGCAACAACTAAATTTTAATTTATACAATTAAATTTTGATGAAAAAGGCAAATAAAATAGCTTTATAATTATATTAACATTTCCACTGTTAAAAATTTATATGGTTATAATAATATTATATAGGCTAATACATTATTTTACACATAACGAAATATGTTTTCATCACTTTCTATACCTATCTAAATAAATTGTATTTTCATATTTTATTTAAAAATTGATCTGATTTTTAATAGATAACTATGAATCAAAAAACTTATTTCATTTGAAACAATAACTAAATTTATTTTTTATTACAAAAATTAAAAAGAAGTGCTACGTAAACAATAAACAATGCATTTCATTTTTTGTGCAACATTTTCAATCAATTTATTTATCTATAAAAATATTATATATTAGAATAAAACACCAAAAAATTTCTAACCTTTCATTTATCTCAGCAAATCTCAAGACAACTGTCTAAGATTAATAATCCAATGGTAACTTTCTTTTATCATAACAAGATATTTACGTAAATCCTATTATATAAAAATGCAGCTCTGCTCTACGAAGCTGTTTGTTCTTACAAATATATTCAAACGGCAACATATAAAAACTACACACATAATTAATCAGAAAAACATTATGTATGAAAAGAAACGCTACGAAAAAAAAATTAAGATTGATGAATGAAGAATCGTACAAAAACACTGAGACAATGAAAACACATCATACTGAATCTTTTGCAGATCTTTTCCATATATTATCAATATTGTTTTCCATTTTTGGTACATAATTTGTTCTTTCTATTCAACGAATAAATTAAATAAGTGAAACTACATTTAATGTAATCATTAATATATTTACGCGACAGATTTGAACTCAAATATTAATCATTATTATAATTAGCATATATATATATTCCAAATTGGCTACGGTTGCTTTACTAATGATAAAATTTCATTTAATATAGAAAGTGTTAACACAATTTTAGTTCTTTTAAAAAATTATAAATTCGCAAAATTAATTTTGTTAGTTGAATGATTATTTGGCATAAATTAGTTTAATTATACACTTCGTGTTAAGAGAAATCTCCTTTTTGAAAATTTACTCAAATTCAAAGACACGTTAGAATATGCCTACCATATAGTTTACTAATATTTGTTAACTGCTTGTTTTATAAATATTATATAAAATTAATCACAAAATTAAAATATTATTATGTTCTGATAGCTTGAATTTACTTGCATTTTTAGAGTCAATTTGGAACACATACAGTAACTGATGACCTTACAGTTTTTGTCTCACAAACCAATGCTTTAACTGTGTTTTCGTAAGCCATTCCTCTTTGAAATTAATGAACACGTTCTTTATGTTTTTTTTGGTGTACTTCATTCCCTCATCTTGGAGTAAAAGTCCTTATCGAATTATAGCTAGTTTAAAATATGCGAAGAAATTTTTAGGCCATTCAACACAGTAAGTATAGATGAAAGAAATTTAAAATAGTCACAGAAAGTAGCAATATGATTTGGAAATTAATAATTTTGAAGAAAATATAAATCAAACAAACAACGTTGTAGTAAACGTACTAGAATTGTAGTTTATTATACCAAAACTGTAACATAACAAAATTGTTTAAATGTTTACTCTATAAAATGCAAGATTTTCTAATATTTTCAAAATAAAAAGCAAGATCTTAAGCCTTCGAGTAAGCACTCACAATCTGGGAAGAAATCATACGTATTGGTGGCCCTGATTGTGTCAGATTTTCAAACCAAAGATATTTCAGTCAGATGCAAGAAAAAATATTCTTTTCTAACGTATATTCAATTAATCATCCTTTTGCTAACATTTCGTAATCACATACTTATCAATTACAGATACTCCAGAGAAATTCCAATAGGTTCTGACTTCTTGGAGAGCTTATAATTTAGAAGCAACAATTTGAAAAATAATTAAAGCATGCTTAGCAAGAAATATTTTGCTAATTTCAGAAGTTATTACGATATTTTCAAGAAAAAATTATTTTCATTTTAATTTTCAAAAATCACATCAGCATTCGAAGACAGTTTAAATGCTCTTTTTATTTGCAAACATAACTTATTGATGTATGTCACGTTAAATTTCTCTCTGCAACTTCTTTAATTTCTAACATTTTAAACGAAAACAACTTAAAATATTCAGACTAATTATGCTTCGTGAAAATTAGTTTAGCAAAGAGATTACTGGAAAAATAATTTTTACCCGAGGTGAAACTTCACAAAACCTTATTGTGTCTAAGACGTTAAGGTAATCGTGTCTGAAACGTAAGGTTATTAATTTGTGTCCATGAAAATTGAATATTCAAAAGCAGTTTTCGCAAAGTAATGAGAGAACCTGCTTGTAGCAAGAGGCTTAATGAGCGCGAGCGATAAATGAACTATTATAAATTTCATCCCTAATTACGCGATGGTGGAAAAAAATATTGATGAGGTAAAGCAAGAGAAGAATGTGAAGAAAAATTTTCTGTTACTTTGTCAGAAACATCTGATGATTTATTTAAAGATGAAAAAGCATGGTTTTGAAGTTTTACCGTTTTAGTAACATTTTTATTTTTATCACAGATGTGTAAAAATTAAAAGGTATTTAAGCAATATGTTCTGCAATTAGACTAATGCAAGCACATATGTATCTGCGCTATTTGCAGCTAGTGGCTTTAAAACATATATTGTAAGTAGATGGAATGTTTTTACATGAAAAGGACGATATGTTAAAATACTTTATGATTAATTATGATGGCACAACTATGTTTTTCCACAATCACACAAATAAAATAGTGAGATAGTTTGTGACCTTCTAACAAAGTCTTTTGGTTAAAGTAGCCTGGTGGATAGAGAATTTCCTAACGCAAGGAGCAGTTTTTAAAGCAAAAATGAGAACAATGTTTCAAGTAACAAGACCAAGATGAAGACAATAGAAATTTGTTGTGTATAGGCTACGAATGAGCATGTTCAATCAAATGGCAGAAATTTTCTTTTGGAATTTGAGAGGTTACGAGCATCATATATATTTTCTTTAGAATTTGTGTGATCAATATTATGATGGCAAAATTAGAATGATTTCAAGCAAAGTTTCCTTTCAATGTCGACTTTTGGTAGCGCAGAACATACTAGAACGCAGAACTTTGTTGTTTTTAGGGACGAATAAACAAAAACAAAAAACAAAAGTCAACAAAAAAGTAAAGTGTTTACAGCTAAAGATGATGTAGCTATTATATATTATAATTATACGTTTTCTAACATATTTCACTTATCGTAATGAGTATTAAAACAAAACTTTGATGTTTTATTGCTATATATGTCTCCTTGAAACATTTTTATAGAAGATTATAGACAAATTCTAATAATAAGTCACATGAATTTAGAATTACACAACATTAAAAATTCCCTTGAGAACAATTTGTCCCTCTGACACAAACATGAGACACAACTTAACATTTAAAATCGTTTTACATAAAAAATTATAAAACACATGAAAATCATTTTTTATTACATTTTATTTCTTTTCAAAATGCATGTATTTGGATCATCGTAAATGTTAATTTATTTTTAACATACATTTTTATTGCCTGAAATAATTAAGATTTGTATTTTACCTTTGCATTATATTAAATGTAAATATAAAATGTTTAATATTTAAAAATTAATTTCGATAAAAAAATTCAGATTGTGTCTTGATTGATATAGAAAATACGGAAAACAGGTAGTATTGAAAAAAAATGAAATCGAAATCTAAGACAAAAAAAGTATTATCTCTATTTTCCTGTTTGCAGAGCACTCAGATATGTCCGGTTTGTCTGACTTGGTTTTAAAGCATGTTGGATATCGATAGGAAGAAATACGTGAAACGAAAAGTAATTAACTCGTTTCTAGATTCATTTCAAAGTTAAATTCATTTTCATAAATATTTTAAAATAAAGGTATATTTTGTTTAAGGATTACCTGAAAGTATTTATGGGCTGAAATCCATATTAAGTTGTTTTAAAAAGCATTTTAATGAATATTTGTTATTGTAAAAAACAATCAATATATTAAAAACAGTTCATGCATGTATATTATATTCCTTTAAATTTATGCAGAGTTCAATTGATACATCATGTGCTAATATGTCTTGTTATGTATTGCATAATTCCTCTCTCGCCGTTGGTACCACAGGCTTCAGATTCGAATTCTGGCCGTGGCACAGATATTTATTAGTGGTTCTCAATCCTAAAGTTTAATAGGCCCAAAGTGTGCACAAATTGATCCTAGTACGACAGACCAAACCAAAACTCTGTAGGTTTAATTATTCAGTTTTTTCACTAAATGCAAAAAACGACGTTTGTTGGTTCTCCCTAGGGGCATACTCACAATTTGATAAAATAATACTGTGACTGACAAAATGAAAGATCATTTGATTTTAAATATAACAAGGGAAGTTTTCGAAAATTATCCATTATCTAACATGATAATCTTCAGTGCAGAAATTATACATACCTCCAATTAGTAAAAATATTTTCTTAGAAATTAACATATGGATTTAAACTAAAGAAACTTATATCCTTCAGACAGCTTGGGTATGCAGAAATAATATGAATCCAATATAAGAAGTTTCTTCAAAACGTCTGCAGTAAAACTAAATATTTTTATTGTCAAATTACTTAGTTATATTATATCAATCTCTTATCTTCCATTGTTATATTAATTGCTCATTAAATATCAATATGAGAGATTGACGAAAGAAAAGAAGGTCATGGTAATTTTAGTTTCTCAATCAAATGAAGAACATTTGACTTTAAATATAACAAGCGAAGTTTGGGACAATTATCCATTGTCTGCCATCCTAATCTTCAGTGGAGAAATTATATATACCTCGAATTAATAAAAATGTTGCCTTATAAATTAATATATGGTTTTAATCTAAAGAAACGGACATCATGCAGACAACTTGGGTATACAGAAATAATAAGCATTCAATATAAGAAATTTGTTTAAAAAGTCAGCAGTAAAACTAAATATTTTTATTGTGAAATTACTTAGTTATATTATATCAATAGAGAGTTTTTGCATACCGTATTTTGGACGTCCGTTAACTTTTTCTCTCTAGCGCGCATGCTCATAGTAAACATTATTACATATATGCGTGAGCAATTTCCTATGATTGTGTGGGCTAAGGAGAAAAAGCTAACATACGTCCAAAATACGGTATGCAAAAACTCTCTAATATCTTATGTCCAAAACATTCGACTAAAGTTAATAACGGTTCAATTATCATATTAATTGCTCATTCAGTATCTATATGATATCTTGCCGAAAGATAAGAAGGGCAGGGTAATTTTAGTTTCTCAATCACATCTAAAAGTAATTATTTTTAATAAAAGTTTGAATCTATAATGTATTTTTAGTTTGAACATAAAACGTATTTTGCCCGCTATTTATTTGCTTGTTTACAAAGTGTTTTTGTTATTGAAATGATTGTTGAGTTTATTGAAATAAGACACGTATTACTAATATCCTTGTTGTCTTTATATCTAGAATCATACATATGCCAGATGAAAACAGATCTAATCTATATATTTTATCCTCAATATATTAATAATATTTTTAACAGATTAGATATTTTCTATACACATATAAATAGTGGGAGAATCTTTACTTTTGAGAAATAAATTTTCCTATCATTTTGATTTAAAGAATACAAGGAAAATTGAACAGAACATATCTCCTTTATATTAAATCTGACATGAAGTGATCTGTTTTCACAGAAATACTTTTCTTCAGAATAAATATTTTGCATCGGATAGCAAAGATTAAAATTTTGAGCACAAAAATGAGGTTGTTTCTGCATCAAATCTCACAGTGTAAACAAACTTTATTTTTGTCATACATATATCAGATCATGCTTTAAAATATTTCAATATTGTTTTGGCAAGGATTCGTAATTTTTTATTAGGCGAAAATTGAGAATATCTCCTTTTGTTGCAGAAATTTCTATGATTCATATAAAATGTTTTTTCACACCTGCATTAAGTTTATATTTGACTTACTATCTCAGTTTTTTTCTCAGTCTCAGTCCTCTTTTAATGTTTGCTTCAAATATCAATTTTTGTCTCTTTCCCTTTTCTTTCCAATTTGGAGTGCATTTATTTTTTTCAGATGTCTGTTCGTATTTTCAGACTTCTGAACACTTTGATATACTTCAATCTTGTTGTTTTTTAATGATTTGTAAACTCCCACAAGAAAGTTTTTAAATAAAAATTTCTTTTTTTCTTAACTTGATTTTTTTTTTTTTTTACTGTTCTTGAGAAATGAGCTTTAGTAGAAAATTCTTACAATAAACGAAATTGAATTGCACATTGAATTACATTTGTTTCCTACTGAGTATATAATTTTCAAAAGTATTTGAAAACATGTCTAAGATATTTTATTATGTCTATTGTTTTTTAAATATAATCTTATCTAATGAACAAAAAATATTTAAATATATAAAATGACATTTATTAATAATAAGCAAATATAAAAATTCTTAAATTAAATTCAATAAACCTTTAGTTAAAACATACTTGTAAATCTTATAATTACCATAAAATTCTCGTAAACATAATTCACAAACTCATTATAACCTCTTCAAAAAATCTCTTATACCCGTTTGAATAAATCTCTGATTCCAGACAGTGAGTGTAAAAGAGCAAACATTCAACTGTGAAAACGCTTTTCTCCGTCTGCATTCCGAACGTAGCAGCAAAAGTAGAAAAGGGTGGGAGGAACCACCTGTTATTTTCCTGTAAAATCTGCGAACTGCACCAACAGCGAGTCTCATTCAGCTGCGGGGGCCGAAGCCAAAACAAATCATGTTTACCCTTTGCCTAGGAAAACACGCCGTCTGTTCATTGCGTTCCATTATTTATTAACTGCCATAACTCCAGTTGTGGGAAATGCATTACCCGGTGCACATTCCAACCTTTTCCTGTTATGTGCTCGCATAGAGACGGTTGGCGGTAGGCCAACTGTAAAAGCAGTGGTAGAGATTTGCAGTGTGATAGAAACACATGCATCGAATTTGGGCGTTTTAGGAGTGCTCTGGTGAGAATAAAGGTTTAGAAGCCAATGAAATATTACTCATTCAAATGAAAAGCATCGTCGAAGGGGCGTTTCAATCTTGTGGTTTTGACCGAAGCCTTTGCAAGGTCTGTTTGCGCAAATGGTGGAAGAGATCTGGTGTTGTTTGGCGAGCGGCCAGACTGCTCCAACAATGCATTGGAGAGTTTGGTTACTGTCTTGGTTTATACATATTGTTATTATTTAACTTTTCATTTTTGAAAAACCAAGAAAATACCAATTCATGAGTGACGGGATCGTAAATTGCTTTTCATCCTTTATTTTCATTGCTTACATTTGGATGGTAAATCATCGCTATAATACAAAATCCTTATGTATTTTTTATTCTATTTGGCATATATATATATTTTTTAAAAGAAGGTGAATACGTATAAGATATTCAATAACACTGGTGTTTTTTTATGGCTGGTCAAAAGGAATGTTTAAAATGTAAATAAAATTATTGTTGTGCTATGGTAAATTGTAAAATAAATGATCCTCATAAATTGAAAAATCCATTTATGGGCTCTTAGAGACGAGTGTAAAGCATAAAAATTGGTTCAACATTTTATAATAAATTGTATTCATTTAAAGGATATATATTGCAAGTATCATAACATAAATAAATTATAAATTTCGCATTGAATTTTTTTGGAAAATTTATTACTTTCTTTTTTAAAAGCATCATACGCGATTGTTTTATAAGAAACGTGATCTTTTGAAATGAATTATAATATTATTTAAGTATTTTAAAGGATTTATTTAAGTCTGTGGAATAAGTTTTAATGCAATATTTTTATAAGAAGTAATTTTTTTTTTTCACATTAGTTTAGATTCAATTGCATCATTTGTTAAAAATATATTTTTAAGTTAATAAATTTATTTATTTAAAATTTGTATTTTATTTATTTATACAGATAATTGATTTTATTCTATATTACCGGCAGATATGGAAATGATATAACATAACTGCACAACTTGTTCATTTTTTGATAAAAGAAAATATTTTGCTTTTTAAAATCCCTGTGCAAAATCATTTCGTTTAATGAAATCCATTTTTCTATTAAATTATTTTGAAGGGAAAATATTTTCCTCGATTCAAGAAAAAGCATTTTACAAACCCCGCTTTTAATTCGTTTAAAATGTATTAAGCTTGCATTAAAAATCGTACACCAAGATATAAAAGGAATTTTTCGTTTAAACTAGTTTTACGTTCATGAAACTAGTTTTACGTTAAGAAAAGCATAGAGAATATTTTTACTTTTATGAAAAGTATTTGAAAAATTCTTTTTAAATTAAAACAAAATAAAAAATTTTACTTATTGGATATTTTTAAATAAATAATTATAGAATTTACAAAATCTTTCCAAATTCTGCTAATGCTAGCAGTATAAAATCATGTTTCAAAAATATAATTATATTTAAAATTAAACATGTAATTATATAATTCGCATAAAATTTAAAATAATTTTATATTAATTAATTTTTATCTTCATCTATTATGAAACTGATAGATTTAATAATATTATTACTGTTATATATTTTCCTTAGTAACCATGTTTTGCTGCAGTTAACTGTTTATTAAATAAATAACATTTATAAAATTATTTAACTATGCCAGATTTAAATTGATTTGCATCGTTTTGCCAGAATATTTTGTTTAAGAAATAAAAAAATGTTTCTATTTTGTTAATAAAAATGTTTATTTTATTATTAATATTTTGAATGGTTTATTTTTATTAAAAATTTATTCTCAAATTAAATTACCATTTTTCAAAAAAATGCTTTTATTGTTTTAAAAAAGTATTGCATTTAAATACTTTAAATATCTCTTACAAATGAGCTGCATCTAAAAGAGAAAGATATCTTATTAAAATAAAGGTGTGCTATTTTTAAAAAAAATAAAGTAGCTAAAATTTTAATGATCTTTTAATTATTTTTTTAAACATTGAATATTTGTAAATTAAAACTTTTTTAAAAAATTTGGTTGTATTTTTAATAGCAAATTAAAATGAAATGTTCAAATTCAGGAAATGTTAATGCAATGTTTTGAATAATACTTTCCGTAGTGTGTAATGTATTACTTAAGAAACATTTGGATTATAACACACATTCAATGCATTTAAACTTTTTAAGAATGTTAAAGGTTGAAATTACATTGTATTAAATATATATATTTTAATAAACATAACATTAATTTTTAATATCTTTTTAAACATTGTATTATTTCAGATCTATAGTGCACGATATATTATATTGTTGAAAACAAAATTATTAAAAATATAATGTATTTTTATATGTATGTTTTATAATGAAACTAATTACTGAGAGAAAATTTATCAAAATGTTAACTAGGAGTGATTTTTTTACATAGTATTACAAAAATTATATTTTATTTAAAAAAAATTTCTACATTCTAAATTTATCTGCAATTACAAAGTTATTTTTTATTTTTATTAAAATTGAACTAGATAAATGAATATTTAACGAAATTAATAAAACCTGTTTTTACAAATTGCATATAACAGCAACAACAACAATAAAAACAATTAAATTTTAATTCATACAATAATACAATTTTAATTTATACGACAATTTAATTTTTGATGCATAACACATAAAATCAAATAGCTTTATGATTATATTAGCATTTCCTTCGATTAAAAATTTTATGATGATAATAATATTATATAAACTAATACATTATTTTACACATAACAAAATATAATTTCAGCAATTTCTATATCTATGTAGATAAATAGTATTTACATACTTTATTTAAAACTTGAGTGATAGCTATGAGTAAAAATCTTATATAATTTAAAACAATAACTAAATTTATATTTTTGTTACAAAATTAAAAGAATTGCCACGTCAACAAAAAGGCATTGTAATTCATTTTTTGCGCAACATTTTCAATCAATATATTTATTTATCAAAAATATTCTATATTATAACACTGAAAAATGTTTTTTTTTTCTTCTAACGGAGCTGACAAATAGCCCGTGATCTTTTGCCATAAGGGCTGCACCGATGTTACTCACTTTGCATTACCCAGGGGGCGCGTGTAACTTGAAGGTAAGCCACGGACGCGGAATAACAATGCTCCTGGAGCGCTCTACGATCCTATTAGGACCGGGACCTACGGATTAAAGTGGATTCCGAACCACTACAACACCCATGGGCAAAGCCGGGATTTGAACCCGATACCTGTGGTACCGAACGCCAGAGCGCTAGCCATTCGGCCGTCAGGTCCCACACTGAAAAATGTCTAACCTTTAATTTATCTCTACAAATCTCAAGTCGCACTGTATAAGATTAATAATACAAATGCAACTTATTTTTATCATAGCGAGGTATTTACGTAAATCCTATTATATAAAAATGTAGCTCTGCTCTATGAAGCTGTTTGTTCTTATAAATGTATTCAAACGGCAACACATAAAAACTACACATATAATTAATCAGAAAAACATTATGTATGAAAAGAAACGCTACGAAAAAGGAATTAAGATTGATGAATGGAGAATCTTACAAAAACACTGAAACAATGAAAAAACATCATATTGAATCTTTTGTTCAGACTTGTGAAAAAATGAATAGGTTATCAATATTGTTTTCATTTTTTGGTACACTATTTTTTCGCTCTATTCTAAGAGTAAATTAAATAAGTGAAACTAAATTTAATGGGTTACATCATTAATATATTTACACGACCGACTTGAAATCGAATATTAATCATTATTATAATTTGCATATATATATATATTCCAAATGGATTATGGTTATTGTAACTAATGATGCAATTTTAGTTAACATAGAAAAAAATGTAAACGCAAATTTTAGTATCTTATAAAAATCATGAATTTTTTATCTATATAAAATAATGTTTATATCGAAAAAAAAAATTAATTACGGAATAAATATTCTAGAATAATTTTTATTTTTTCACATTACATTAATTTTGATACTTGTATGACTATTTTGCATAAATTAGTTTAATTTTAAACCTCGGGTTAAGAAATTTTTATTTTTTATTTTTTTAAAATTTTCTTAAATTCAAGAACACATTTTAATATGCCTACTATATCAATTACAAATATTTGTTGAATGTTCGTTTTAAAATATTATATAAAATTAATCACAAAATAAAAATAAAAAATTGATAGAGAATTCTATTAGAAAATAAAAATAAAACATACATGTTTATCTACTGAAGTTCAATTTCAGCATAAAGAAGTGAACAGCATTTTGTATTTACTTTTCTACTTATATCATGTTTTATTGAAAAGAAAGATTTTTTGGATTTAAATAGATAAAAAAAAACCTTTTCAACTAAAATCATAAAAGCATGTATGCATTTATTCAACAATTGTATCGAGCCTTTACAAAATAAATACATGTCATTAAAGATTAATTTTGGAACTATTTCAAATTTCGTTTTAATAACTGAGTTACTAATCAGAATTTTTAATTAATTTATTATAAGACATAAAATCAGAGAATAATTTCCAAACCAACAATTTTTTAAGTGGAATATATCAAATGTAAACATTATCTTTAGTGATTCATAGACCTTTTCTGTATTAAAATTTAGCGATAAAAAAGTTATTTATGAAATCAAAAGGAAATTTCTACTTGATTTTTTGAAACTCTAATAAATGATTTCGATAAATTATTTATTGTATCAGAGTGCAATATTCTTGTAATGCATATTTTTTTTCATAAAAATGAAATATTTTATTTTAATTAAATATCGTTATTAAATTCCTATTTTAATTAAATACTCGAAGTTATAAAATTTTATTTACTGTTTTGTAACTCGAGTTTTTTCTATGAAGATTTTTTATAATGCATAAATATTACATTATATATAATATTCTCATGTACTATACAGTAATATAATATTTTTATAATATACTAAAAAAAGATGCATACAATTAAATTTTAAGTATGCAATATTAAGATAAATTATCATGTTTAAATTACATAATGTTTGAAACTCTTTTAAAAAATAATAATTACTATTAAATGAGATGCAAGTCATTGTGTTGCTCTGAAATTTGAAAATCAAATGTATTATTGCTTAAAAATGGAAACTAACTAGTTAAAAATAAATCCAAATGATTACAATTAATCTTTAAAATTAATATATATATTTTTTTTAAATTGAAATAAGTAACAATACGATACTATTAAAAATAGTTTTGAATATTTTAATTAGTGTATTTATTTAATCCACCAAAAACAGATAACGTTAACATTGATGATGTTTACACAACACAAATTAATTTCTAATTTTAATTAAAAATAATTTAGGAAGTGTGAGATTTTAATGTATAAGAGAATTTCTCATTTTTTTTATAATACAATCCAACTTTATTCCGTGCCCGTTTTGTACAAGCCAGTACTAACAATTCATTATTTGTAGAGGAGGGTTTTCTAAAGGAAGTAAATAAATTGATTTTATTGTTCAAGATATCTAAATTTACTAAAATTTATATAATAAAAATAATTTATTATTGCCAAATTACTGTCATATATTTTTAAATAAAAGATTTTATGCGTCTCTTCCACTATTTAACAGTCCTGTAATAAAAAAAAATATTCTTAATATTTATTCATGTATACACACGATTTTTCATTTTGTAAGTGGTTAAAACCATTCATATTTCATATTTGTGATGCCATATTTCAGAGTCATATTATTCTAATGATTTCCGGACTAAAATAAAAATAATACTCTGCAGGTTTTAATTTGTTTTCTATTTAAAATAAATAATCTTTCAAGATTTTTAGTATAAACCATAAAACACACATTCGTAAACCAAGTAAAATAATGCAGTTTATCAAACAAAACGTTTTTCTCTTAAACATAAGGTCTCTTAACATAGGTCGATGACACTCTGAACTCATTAAATGCGTCACTATTTTATGATTCTTGTGATTACATTACAAATAAATGAAGCCTCTATTATTATCACACATATAATCGAATATCCCTTCAGAGTTTATAGCCCTTTCCTTTTTTATAGAACCCAATAGAAAAACTTTGACATTTACCAGAACAGTGTATTGTACTTATCAGCTGCATAAACAGAGGAATTTTTAAGATAGGTCCATTGTTAAGCTTTGAATTAAGCTCCTCGAGTTCAGTGTTTAAATTACTAAACTGTAAAGAATCTTGATTACATTAGTAATAATTTCAGTAAAAACGATCATCGTTATTATTATCATTCAAAATTAACAAAAATACTAAAATTAAGTTTTACAATAATAATTATCTGTAATTTATGGCCACTAGACTTATGTGATTAATGAATCTGACGCCTCTAACAGAAGGGCTGAAAAGTTAGTAAGCTGACACATCGATTTCACTACTAGTATTAAATCCATATGATTTTTAGTTAGCCCTAACCTTCAAAAGACAAGTGTATAAATTTGACAGCTCTTGAACTGTTGTTGCACAGCTGTTGTTGTTAATATTAAAACAAATATAATCGAATATCCCTTGAGAGTTTGTTGTCCTTTCACTTTTAATAGAGCACAATCGAAAAACTTTGATATTTACTGATTTATTGTCCATATCCTCTGAATAAACAGGTGAAATTTAAAGTCAAGTCTATTTTGAGCTTTAAATCAAAGTCCTCGAGTAAAAAAGTACAAATCACTAGACTGTTAAGGACCTTGATTACATTAATGATAATTTTAGTGAAACATGAGCATTGTTATTATCAGTAAAAAAATAACAAAATTAATTTTTTAAATAATAATTAACTTTAGTTTAAGACCACTAGCTTATGATTCCTGTGATTATAATACATATAAATGAAGTCTCTAATATTACAATAAATATAGCCGAATATCTCTTGAGAATTTGTACACCTTTCTTTTTGCATAAAACACAATAAAAAAAATTTATATTTACTGATACAGATTATTGTATTTATTCACTGCATAAACAGGGGAATTTTCAAATCACATCTATTGTTGAGCTTTAAATTAAGCTTCTTGAGAACAGAGTGTAAATCCCTACACTATAAATGATCTTGTTTACAATACTAATAATTTTAGTAAAAATGAAGTGTTATTATAAGAAAAAATAACATAAAATAATAAAATTAAGCTTTAAAATAGTAAGTAATAATTTTAGGCCACTATCTTCTGATTTCTGTGATTACAATATAAATAAATGAAGACTCTAATAATACCACAAATATAATCATTATCTTTTGAGAGTTTGTGTCCCTTTCCTTAAAACTCAATCGAAAAATTTTGATGTTTACTGATTTATTGTACTTATCCGCTTGCATAAACAGGGAAATTTTCAAATAAGATAAATTGCTGAGATTTGAATTAAGCTTCTCGAGAACAGAGTGTAAATCACTAAACTGTTAAGGATCTTGATTAAAATAGTGATAATTTTAGTTAAAATTGACTAGTGTTATTACTATCAGTCAAAAAAAAAAAAAAAACCACAAAATAATAAAATTAATTTTTAAAATAATAATTAACTTTCATTTAAGACCACTAGCTTACGACTTCTGTAATCGAAATATAAATAAATAAAGCTTTTAATATTTCCTCAAATATAATCGAATATCCCTTGAGATTTTTTTGCCTTTTCCTTTTTCATAGAACCCAATAGAAAAACTTATATATTTATGATATTTACTGTTTTACTTTACAGAATGTAAACTATATGGGTAAACGTATAATTAGAATACTATATATATTAGTTACACCATTTTCAGCAGTAAACCCTTTTTTTATTGCAGAACACTTAGAATTTTGAATTGAGTTTATTCGTTACTAGAAACAACAAATATATGGTACATGGTATGAATATATGAACATTTAGAGGAAAACTTGCTTGAAATCATTCTGATTTCGCAATCATAATTTTGAACACACATCTCTAGAGAATATATATGTGATGCTGGCACCCTTTCAAATTTCAAAGGAGAATTTCTGGTACATAGATTTTTCATGCTCATCGGTGGCCTATACACAGAAAATTTCCATTTGGCAGCACTTGTCTTATCTAGTATGAAACATTGTTCCTTGTGTTAGCACTTCCAATTCTCTATCCACCAGTCTAACCAAAAGACTTTGTCAGAAGGTCACAAACTATCTCACTATTTGGTGTGCATGATTGTGGAAGAACATAGTTGTAACCATCATTATTATTTTTAAAGTAATTTAACATATTGTTCTTTTATTCAAAAAATAGCACATTAATTTAATATATATATTTTATAGCCTCTAGCTGCAAATAGCATAGATATAGATGTTATTGCATTAGTCTAATTGCAGACAGTGTTATTTAAACATTTTTTTAATTTCTATACATCTGTAATAAAAATAAAGTTTTATTAATACGGTAAAACTTCACAAACATGCTTTTTCATCTTTAAATAAATCATCAGATGTTTCTGACAGCGTAACAGAACATTTTTCTTCAAAATCTTCTCTTGTTGAACCTCATCAATATTTTTTTTCCTCCATCGCGTAATTAGGGATGAAATTTATAATAGTTCATTTACCGCTCGCGCTCATTAAGCCTCTTGCTACAAGCAGGCTCTCTCATTACTTTGGGAAAACTGCTTTTGAATATTCAATTTTCATAGACACAAATTAATAATCTTACGTTTCAGACACGATTACCTTAACGTCTTAGACACAATAAGGTTTTGTGAAATTTCGTCTTGGGTAAAAATTATTTTTCCAGTAATCTCTTTGCTAAACTAATTGTCACGAAGCATAATTAATGTGAATATATTAAGTTTGTTTTCATTAAAACGTTAAAACTGAAAGAAGTTGGAGAGAGAGAGATTTAACATGCCATACATCAATAAGTTATTTTTGCAAATTAAAAGAGAGATTTAAACTGTCTTCGAATGCTGATTGAATTTTTGGAAATGAAAATGAAAACTTCTGTGAAAAAAAAAATTTCTTGAAAATATGCTAATATCTTCTGAAATTATTACTAGAATTACTGATAAGTTTACATAAAATATTTTTCACAGGGTTACTTCTAAATTAAACTCTTTCAAAAATCAGAACCTATGAAAAATTTCACTAGAGTATCTCTAATTTGTAAGTATGTGTTTACAAAATATAAAGAAAGAGATCATTTATTGAAGAGAAGTTACAAATGAATATTTTTTCTTGCATCCCACTGAAATATCTCTAGTTGAAATGCCTGATACAATCAGGGATACTAATACTTGTGGTTCCTTCCAAGATTCAGAGTGCTTACTTGAAGGCCTAAGATCTTGATTTTTATTTCGAAAATATTAAAAATTGTGTTTTGAATTTTATGGAGTAAACAGATAATGAATTAGGATAAGGTGGAAAAAATATATTTAGGCTATGTTATAGTTTTTAGTATAATAAAAATAAACAATCTCCGAAAGGAAGTTTTCCTAGTAAGTTTACAACAACTTTGTCTGTTTGTTTTATATATTTTATTTAAAATTATTAATTTCGAAAATCATATATGTGTCCTTTTTAAATTTTTTATCTACGTTTACTGTTTTGAATTGCTTCAAATTTACTTGATACATTTTACGCTAGATATAATTGGATAAGAAATTTTTACACTTGAAGATGAGCGAATAAAATACACCAAAAAAACCCATAAATGATATGTTCATTAATTTCAAAGAGGAATGGCTTACGAATGTATAATTTAAGGATTGGTTTCAAGGGGACAAAAACTGTAAGGTTTTCGGTTACTGTATGTGTTCCAAATTGACAAACAAATGCAAGTAAATTCAAGCTATCAGAAAATAATAATATTTTTATTTTCTGATTAATTTTATATAATATTTATAAAACAAACAGTTAACAAATATTAGTAAACTATATGATAGGCATATTCTAATGTGTCGTTGAATTCAGGTAAATTTTTAAAAACCGAAACGATGTTTAACTTTCATAAGATACTAAAATTGCGTCTACATTCTATATATTAAATGGAAATTTATTATTAGTTAAAATAACCACAACCCATCTGGAGTATACATATAAGTATATATGCTAATTATAATAATGATTAATATTCGATTTCAAACTGTCGCTTTAATATATTGATGATGTAACCCATTAATTGTAGTTTCACTTATTTAATTTACTCTTAGAATACAGGGGAAAAAATATGCACCAAAAACTAAAAACAATATTGATAACCTATCCAGTTTTTCACAAGTCTGAACAAAAGTTTCAACACGATGTTTTTTCATTGTTTCATTGTTTTTGTACGATTCATCGTTCATCAATCTTAATATCTTTTTCGTAGCGTTTCTTTTCATACATAATGTTTTTTTGATTAATTATCTGTGTAGTTTTTATATGTTGTCGTTTGAATATATTTGTAAGAACAAACAGCTTCGTAGAGCAGAACTACATTTTTATACAATGGGATTTACGTAAATACCCTACTATGATAAAAGGAAGTTACCATTGTGTTATTAATCTTATGCAGTTACCTTGAGATAAATGAAAGGTTAGAAATTTTTTAGTGTTATAATATAGAATATTTTTTTTAAATAAATAAATTGATTGAAAATATTGCAAAACAATGCTTTTGGTTTTTGTTGGTTACTATTTTAAATTTTTGTAACAAAAATATAAATTTAGCTATAGTTTTAATTATATAAGTTTTCTGATATATAGCTACCTTTTAAAATTCTGATCAACATTCTAATAAAATAGGCAAACAGAGTTTATTCAAAAAGGTATAAAAATTGATGAAAACATATTTCGTTTTGTGTGAAATAATGTATTAGTTTATATAATGTTATGAACATTATATAAATTTTGAATGATGGGAAATGCTAATAAAATCATAAGAATATTTTATTCTTATGCGTTGTTAATAAAAAATTGTATTGTATAAATTTAATTTATTATTGTATAAATTAAAATTTAATTGTTGCTTTGTTGTTTTTGTAATATACTACTTGTACAAAATTTTTATTAATTTCTTTAAACATCACTTTATCTAGTTTAGTTTTTAATAAACAAAAATGAATTTCTTAACTGTAGCTAAATTTAGGATGTATAAATTTTTTTCAAATAAACAAGAATTTTTATTAAAGTGTAAAAAAAAAATCGTACTTGAAAATATTTTTTCGGATTTTGACAAAATTTTAGATCATAAATTAGTTTTCTTTCAAATATATATTTATATTAAATATGTATTTAAAAAGCATATTAATAACTTAAAAATACTTTTTATTAATAATTGTGTTGTCAAAAATATAATACTTAAAAATATAGATTTATTACAAAATATTACATTCGTATAAAATGTAAAATAATATAATATTTAAAGAAAAAAATTATTAATATATTTATTATAATTTTTTTAAAACAATATAATTTCAACTTATAACATTTTAAAAATAATAATAGAATTGAATGTGTATTATAAACAAAAAATTTCTTAGGTAATACGATAATATCATTCTCTAATAAAAAAATATTATTCAAAATATTGCATTAACATTTCTTGAATTTCAACATTTCTTTTCAATTTACGATTGAAAAATGCAACAAAATAAAAAAAGGATAAATATTCTAAACTTCATCAATAATTAAGAATTCATTAAAATTTTAGCTACTTTATTTTTTTAAAAATAGCACATTAGTTTTATTTGAATAAATAAAACTTTTCTCTTTTACATATAGCTTATTCGTAAATGATATTTAAAGGAATGGCATGCAATACTTTTTTAAAACATAAAAATATTTTTTGAAGAGATTGTTTAATTTGTGAGTAAATTTTTAATAGAAAATAAGTTATTTAAAATATTAATAATAAAATAACATTTTTATTAAAAAATTCCAAAATTTTTGTATTTCTTAAAACAAAATATTGTTGCAAATGGATATATATCAAATTAAATATGTTTATTTTTAAAAGAGTGTGTATTTAAACAAATAGTTTCCGAAATTATATTTATATAATAAGCAGTAAACTGCAGAAAAAACATGGTTATTAAGACATTATATTGTAAAATAATAATATTATTAAATAAGTTTCATAATAGATGAATATAAAAATGAATTAATATAAAATTATTTTAAATTTATACATTCAATAATTACATGTTATATTTCAATATAATTGTATTTCGAAACTTGTTTTTATGCTGCTAGCATTCGAAGAATTTTGAATTTTTTTTTTAATCTATAATTAATTATAAATTTAGTTATATTTTTTGAAACATGTTTTATGCTGCATCAGCAGAATTTTAGATGTTTTTTGTAAATTCTATAATTATTTATCTGAAAATAACCAATAATAATTTTTGTTTCCTTCTTCAGTATAAAAAGTATTTTTTAAATAACGTTCATAAAAGTACAAATATTCTTTACGCTGTTCTTAAAGTAAAACTTGTTTCGTAAACATAAAACAAGTTTAAACGTAAAAATTCCTTTTATATCTTGGTGTGCGGTTGTTAATGCAAGCTTAATACGTTTTAAATCAACAGAAAACGGGGGTTTTCAGAACTTTTTTTCTTGAATCGAGGAAAATATCTTCCCTTCAAAACAATTTTATAGAAAAAATTAATTTCATTAAATGAAATGATTTTTGCGCAGGAATTTTGAGAAGCAAAGCATTTTTTTTATCAAAAAATTGAACAAGTTGTGCAGTTGTTACAATATGATAAATAATTTCCATATGTTCGGAAATATGGAATAAAATTAATTCTCCATGCATTTCGGAATTTATATTTTGCTATTAACTCTGTCTGTTCATAAAATTATCAAAGTTTTTTTAACAGCAATTAATAAAATTACCACATGACATAAATTTTCAAATAATGCAATTCAATACAAACGAATATAAGAAAAATATTCACTCTTCTGAAAATATTGCATTAAGAGGTTTTATTTGTCATTCTATCTAAGACTACTTTGTAATGCTCAAATTATAATTCATTCTAAAAAGAATCTTTTTCTTCATGAGTATACTCGTGCATGACGCTTTCGAAAAAGATTTGCAAATATTGAAATTTCCAAAAGTTCAATGGAAAAACATTTTCTGTCATATCTAATATTTTCTATTCTAGTATTGTGTGAACTATTTATATTATTTCTATTATGTTTTATGATCTACGTACATATCGACCTGAAATATGGAATAAAATCGATTCTCCATATATTTCAGAATTAACATTTTGCTATTAACTCAGTTTTGTTGATTAAATTATCGACATTTTTTAACATAAATTAATACAATTAATATGAATTTTAACCACATGACATACATTTTGAAAATTTTATAAATTTATAATATTATAAAATTATCAATTTTTAAATAAATAAATTTGTAAAATTAAAAAAATAAATTACGAATATTGCAATTGAATCTAAACGAATATTAGAAATATATATATACATCTTATGAAAATATCACATTAAAAGATATTCCACAGACTCAAATACACCTTTTTAAATACTTAAGTAATAATATAATTCATTCTAAAGATCTCCTTATAAAATACTCGAGTATGTTGCTTTTGAAAAAGAATGTAAATATTTAAATTTTCGGAAAAAAATTCAGTGAGGAAGTTATAAATTATTTATATTATGATACTTACAATATATATCCTTTAAATGAATTATACAATTTATTATAAAACGTTGAACCAATTTTTATGCATTAAAAGAAAAATAATAAAGTGTCTAAGAGCCCAGAAATGGATTTTACCAATTTATGAGGACCATTTATTTTACCAATTTATGAGGACCATTTATTTTACCATTTACCATACCACACTAATCATTTTATTTACATTTTAAACATTCCTTTTGTGCAGCCATGAAAAAATCACAGTTTTATTGAATATCTTATACATATTAACCTTTTTTAAAAATATATATATATCTAATAGAATAGTAAATACATAAGGATTTTGCATTACAGCGATGATTTACCATCCAAATGTAAACACACAGCGCAAAATGAAAATAAAGAATGAAAAGCAATTTACGATCCAGCCACCATCACTCATGAATCGGTATTTTATTGGTTCTTTAAAAATGAAAAGTTAAATAACAATATGTATGATCCAAACTCTTCAATGCATCGTTGGAGCAATATGGAAGCTCGCCAAACAACAACAGATGTCTTCCACCCTTTGCGCAAACAGACCTTGCAAAAGCTTCGGTCAAAACCGCAAGATTAAAACGCCCCTTCGACGATGCTTTTCATTTGAATAAGTAATATTTCATTGGCTTCCAAGCTTTTATTCTCCCCAGACCACTCCTGAAACAGCCAAATTCGATGCATGTGTTTCTGTCACGCTGCAAATCGCTGCTACTGCTTTTACAGTTGGCCTACAGCCAACCGTCTCTAGGCGAGCACATAGCAGCAAAAGTTTGGAATGTGCACCGGGTAATGCATTTCCCACAACTGGAGTTATGGCAGTTAATAAATAATGCAATGCAATGAACAGAAGGCCTTTTTTCCTAGGCAAAGCTTAAACACGATTTTCTTTGGCCCCCGCAGCTGAATGTGACTCGCTGTTGGTTCAGGTCGCAGATTTTCCGGGAATATAACAGGTGGTTCCTCCCATCCTTTTCTACTTTTGCTGCTATGTTCGGATTGCAGTCGGAGAAAAGCGTTTTCACAGCTGAATAATTGCTCTTTTACACTCACTGTCTGGATCAGAGATTTATTTTAACGGCCATAAGAGACTTTTTGAAGAGGTTATAATGAGTTTGTGAATTATGTGTACGAGTATTTTATGGTAATTATAAGATTTGCATCTATGTTTAAAGTAATGGTTTATTGAATCTTAACTTAAGAGTTTTTATATTTGTTTATCATTACTAAATAGCATTTTACAGCTTTAATTATTTTATGCCCATTAGATAAGATTATGTTTCTAAAAATATCTAAGACCCGTTTTTAAATACTTTTAAAAATTAGATACCCAGTCAGAAAGAAATGTAATTCAATGCAATTCAATGTGTCTAATATTCATTATTTATTTGTTAAAAAAAATGGACACTTATAATGAATTAAAGTGGTGTAAAACAGTTACAAAACAAATTAAAAATATAATAATTTTAAAATTATTATTTTCTTGTCATTTTAAATTAAACCAAGTAATTCTGTTAATTGTTTTACGCTTTTATTTCAAATAAAAACTCACAAGATATCTAAAAATTACGGGATTTTTTTTGGATTTTTTAAACAAAACATGGTTAAAAAATTAAATACAAAATCAAACTTCGAATACATTTAGTTGAATCCATAAAAAATGTACATAATGTATGCATTTCTATATTTAAATTATTGCCAGCTGTAGTGATTAATTAAAATTTCATAATTCCATTATCCGTATAAAAAAAATATGATATGATTTGTTATAATAATAATAATGTATGAAGAGTAAATTAAAATAAATTTTTACAAATTAAAAGTTTTTATAATATTTAAAAAATCGAAGGTATTCGTGATTTATCTACTAATGTAAAATGTTTTTATATTAAGTGTTAATTACTTCAATAAAAAAATATCATTTTAAATCTAATTTCTCACATTTAGTTCTATTTGATTATTTTTTGTAATAAAAATATTATTTTTTTTTAATTAAATAATATTTATACGTTACAATAAAGTACTCAAATAATTAAAACCTTCCGTATTTTCAAATAAAACCTCTTTCTAGAATATGCACGGGTTAAAAATTATCTTCTATTATTGGGATTTATAGGATGGATGGGAAGTTTTGGTGGGTATCTGATCTTTTCTGTGCAGGAAAGGAACAGGAACTTTTATCCATATCCATACAATCTCATAGAGATATCTAAACAGTAAGCCATTTTATATAGTTTTCCAGATAAAATGAACCAGAGACATAAAAGTGTTCTTACAAAAATTCATGAAATGAAAGCATAAAAAAAGTATATAATCTTTATGGTAGTGTTAGTATATAATCTCCATATTCACTTATATAATTATCATAAAATATTAATATGTGATTTGATTAATGCGTCTTTTTATATCTATTAATATTAGTCTAGTCTAAAGATTAAAGGTAAAGATTAATACATTTTTAAGTCCTTCATCTTCATCTCAGGTTTTTATCATTTATGAATTAGCAAAACTTATAAAAGAAATAAAATAATATTAAATAATCAAATAATATTATTTTTTGTATTTATTTTGATTTTTTATTGTATTACAGATGAGTAAACAAAAATTATATGATTTATGTATAAAATTCACAACTTTTAAAACTTTCAAACAAATTTTAAAAGTGTTAATAGTTTCTAATATGCCATTATATCTCAAACAAAATTTTCTAAATGTTACTTTTCTTAAATTTTGCTCCCTTAACTATTATACAGCATTGTATTATTATTTTGTTAAACTAACTATATCTATTTTCCATGCTTCCATATATTTCAATAAAATTTTTTGCAAAAACGCACAAAAGCGTTTAGAAGTCCACTACGTTGTATCCAACAATCCTTTTATTTGGACTTCATTCTATTTTGAAAAAATTTCTTTCAAGATTTAATAGCATGGAATGCATTCACCTCATCATACAAACTCCAGGCGATTCAGAAAAGTTTTTGAGGGAAGACATCTCCCCACACCCAAAAAACTGCTGCGGTTACGTTGCTTCAAGAATTTGCATATTTTCAATGAATACTGATGAAACCTATTCGGAACAACAACAACAAGGCTCAACCGGAAGGGAATTTACATTTGTTTGATCATTTATCCATTCATTTTTAACCCACGTTTTTGAAGATGGTAGGTTCTAATGATTGACAGAACGCTTTGTTCACCCAGCTGCGGCTTGTATCTCCTCCGTGTTCCTCTCGCTGATAGATCTTCCTTGTCTTGTGCAATCTGGAGTTCATTCGTGTACATCCATTGAATCTTGCACCTTTTCCTGTAAGAGCAAAATATATCCAAGTCCATACATCAATTTCGATCTATTTCTTTGATGTTTTTTGTAGTTTTTTTTCAGACTATTTACAAAGATTTTGAAGTTCATCTTATGTTTTGGAATGTATTTATTTTTGCCTATATATCCTAAACCTAAGCTAAAATTATAATTAAAAATTGATATATAATTAAATATCAATTTTTTTTCTACCAGTAAAAGAAATTAGGAACAAATGTAGTTTATTTTTATTTAGATAAAAAAAAATTATTATTTTTAATAATTTACTTCAGTTTATTTTTATAAAAGTAGTTTATTTTTTTGTTTATGTTTTCTAGTAGTTTAATTTTTGCAAAAAGCAGTTTTATTGAAAAATTGTTTTTAAATTCAGCAACACTGGAAAGAGCTTAGTATAAAGTATCTAAAATTATATGTATGTAGACATTTATTAATTTATATAGTTTATTTCAAAATAATGATAATTACACAGAAAATTATAGATTATTACATGCATATCTGAATTAATAACATTTATAGTTATGTTAAAATCGGATTATTTTATATTTACAATGAATTATTTTATCATTACAATTTGCTATTTATGAACACATGATAAAATAAAAAATTTTACAATAATATAAATATTTAAAATACTGTGACCTTAAGAATATTAAACTCATTTTAAAAATTAAACATGTAATTCAAATTGCTTCAGAATAATATTTTTTGATT
>BPLQ01005320.1:7443-21322 GCA_021605075.1 Caerostris darwini | reverse complement strand
AAAAAAAAAAAAAAAAAAAAAAAAAAAAAAAAAAAAAATTATAAACAAATTATTATTATATAATAATTTTTTTAATTAATTTTTGTGTAGGAATTGAGGACTTTATTTGTTGGTTATGCATGCATTTGTTAAATGGAGCACCTTTATTTTATTAATTAACTATATTTTAAAAGATGGTTAAAGCTTAATTTTTATTGCTAAGAAAAATCTGGATAGTAAAATAAATCTTAATTACTCGTAGTAAAAATAAAAAATCAATTTTTCAATAAATTATTAAAAATCGTTTAATGCTGATTTGAGTTTTCTGAATAACAGCTAATTTGAATTTTCGGCATAAACTGTTCTTGGTAATTTGATAAAAAGATTTGGGCTCGGCCGGGATTTGAACCCGGGACCTCTCGCACCCAAAGCGAGAATCATACCCCTAGACCACCGAGCCACACTTTAACACGGCACAAACTTAAAGAAGCAGTTATTCATAAAAACCGGTCTTGTTTAGTCTACTTTCAAGAGACATCGACCCAATTCAGCAGTAGAAAGGCAACCTAGTGTGAAACTCGCACACGTAATACATAAAAATAGATAGAATTCTAACTATTTTGAAATTCCATTTATTTAAACAATACATAATCGTTTGTAAGAATTTGTAATCGTTAGTTTGTAAATGTTGTAAATTTTTTTTAAATTTTTTTGTTCTAATGCAGCTGGCAAACACTTAGACAGCTTGGTCTTGGATGCCTTAAGGCAAGCGCTGCACAGATGTTACTCACTTTGCATTACCCAAGGGCGCGTGTAACTTGAAAATACGGACGTGGAGTAACAATGCCGGAGTGCAATTGGAAAATAATGATAAAAAAAGAAAAAATATAATAAAAGAATGGAAAAATAATGATAAAAAGAATAAAAGAATGGAAAAATAATGATAAAAAAGAAAACAATATAATAAAAGAATGGAAAAATAATGATGCAAAGAATGGAAAAATAATGATAAAGTAGAATAAAATGCATCAGAAAAGCGGATAATAATTAAAACGATAACGACAACAAAAAGAGAAATAAGAAAAAAAAAAATTGAATTTTGATTTATAATTTTTTACTATATATAGTTATCTCGACAAGAAAAAAATTCAAATCATAATATTCATTACGAAGAAATATGGTATTATTTCATATTTTTCCAATTATCTTCATTTTATTTCTGTTATTAATTAATCCATTTAAATGAGATAACAAATCATTGAAAAAACTTACTTGAGTTTATAGAAAGAATATCCAATAAAAAATGGATGGTTTATTCAATGCTTAATTTAATTAAATGATATTTAATTTGATAGTATTTAATGGGAGGGTAAGACTTCTCTGACAATAATATACAGATGCTGACTGCACAACTACATAAAGAGGCATTTATGCGTTCAGAAATGTCTGATTGGAACGAGATATTTTTACCCTCTCATTTATTTAAATTTCAATCATTTTAATGAATAACTTATTTATCATAAGTTAATTACACCGAAAATCGAGGAATAACAAGTGATCATGCCTTTATTTATTTACGAGAGCAACATTAACTAAAGATTACATACAACTCCGAACATCATTAATGATTGCAGATTTTTCTGAAATGACGCGATTGAAGAAAATCGTCATTGTTTTTTAAATTAAAAGGAGGAGAATTAAATATTAACGATTAATTATATTTTGAGAGTAGCATTTTCAAAGGAAAGTCATTTTAAGGCTATTAATGAAAAATGGATTTTCTTCAAATTTCTTTACTTAAATAAGAAAAATATAGTTTAATTAAATGCTAAATGAGTATCTCTGAAATTCTGTCGTATCTGAATACTTATTGTTTATCAGTACGTTATGATTCATCTCGGCAAAATAAATTTAAACTGCATATGAAATATGCAGTAAAGAATGTATTAAATTGTATATAAAGTTAATGATATATGAAAATGCAATAATAATTTACGGATGAATAATTTATTAAAAATAATGAAGATCCAAGAATAAAAAAACAATACTTATAAAAAAATATTTAAGCAATTTTCAATTAAAATTCTGATATATATATATATATATATAAACAATATCGACATTTTTCTTGCAATATTTAATTGGTGAAACAATAAAAAATAATAGACATCAAAAGTTAAAATCAAGAGTTGTTTTTATAAAATTTATATTTAGTTAATATTTAATAAAATTATTTTGCATAAGGTAAAGTTGGACGATATTTGGTTTTATTATTTTATTGGCATATAGTAAGATAAATAATACTTAGTATAAAATAGTTAGAAGTACCTGTAAAATTTAATTTTTCAACGTATTAATGTGTTTGCCTCATTTGAGTAAAAATAATTTTTAATTATTTAAAAAAAATATTTTTAAAACTATAAGTGAACAAAATTGACTGAAAAACACATGAACTTTCTTTTAACACAAAAATTATATTGCCAATTTTTCCTGCAGTATAATTTCAATCAATACGGATTCATTATCATTGGCTGCATGCGTTTTAGTCACTTCAGTCGGAATGTGGTTTAGTGACTTTAGCCGGCATATGGTTTAATAGGGGTTTTAGTCACTTTAATCGGCATAAGTTTTAGTCACTTTAGTCGGAATGCGGTTTAATCACTTTAGTCGGCATATGTTTTAATAGGGGATTTAGTCACTTTAATCGGCATAAGTTTTAGTTACATTTATCGGCATAAGTTTTAGTTACATTTATCGGCATTCGTTTTAGTCACTTTTATCGGCATTCGTTTTAGTCACTTTAGTCGGAATGCAGTTTAGTCACTTTAGCCGGCATATGTTTTAATAGAGGTTTTAGTCACTTTAATCCGTATAAGTTTTAGTAAATTTTATCGGCATTCGTTTTAGTCACTTTAGTCGGAATACTTTTAGTACGCGTTTCAGTCACTTTAGCTGGAATTAATTTTTGTCACTTTAGTCAGCATACGTTTTAGTAAGTGTTTTAGTCACGATAGTCGGATAGTCGGCATATGTTTTAGTATGAGTTGTAGTCTATTTAGAAGCCATATGTTTTAGTATACCTTTTAGTCACTTTAGTCAGTATACCTTTTAGTAAGCATTTTATCACTGTAAAATGAGTAGATACTTTGGAAATTTTTATATTTTGCCTCAACAGACTACTTGATTTACTTTTTTGTGTCTTTTGTCAAGATTGTAATTATGATTTGTTGAGTGAAACAAGTTTTTAGGAAAGATAATATAATTTATTTTGTTTATTATTGCTCATAATTATTGTATTTTTACTTATATTACACCTTTCCTCGAAATAAATTTCAAAACTCTTTTACTCTTTTCATGATTGAGAATATTATAGATGATGTAAAATATAATGCAAAAATCAAAAATTTTAATAATGTTGATGTATATGTTAAACATTTTTAAATAATGTTGTACAAATTTACATAATTATAAAAAAATTACATCAATTTTGACAAAAACGTCAAACTGTATAAGGAATTTTAAGACAAGTTAAAAAAATTACTAATGATTTAAAAAAAATATATATATTTAAATCTTCACAAAATCCTGACATATGACATATTGCATGTCATCATGATATATTGCGAATGAAAATATGACGTTATCAGATTCCGTTGCCAAACATTAGCCCAAACATCTGAAAGAATTTCATATTTTTATGTCAGTCCTTTTCCCCTTCTATTTATGCCCAAGTTTATTTCGCGTTCAAGAATTACAACTCCTGCCAGTTTTAAGGCGTCTTTCTGTTCAACTGTCACTTACTGCGAATGTTTTTTATTTCGCATTTTGATGTAAATATCCAAATGTGTAACAAAAATTTTAAAAGCGAAATAGAAAATGTGTATTGCGGAATCATTATTGTAAATGTGGAAAAATAAAATTTTTAAATGTTGAGTTTTTTAAATATAGAAAGCGTTACAAGAATGCTGCTGTCAACTTTAAAGAAATATTATTAATAAAACGTTCTCAGAATTTTGGAATTTTTTTTTTTTAAATCCTTGTCATTTGAAATAAAACGAATCTCAAAATTTTGCAAGTTATCAATTTTGATTATTTTGTATAGAAAACTATTTTCAATATGATTTGAGTTTGATGACAATAAAATGTTTCTTACATGGATTGTTTATTTCTCAAGGCTTTAGTGCAAACATTTCTTTTTATAAATTAATCCATCGTTTCTTGTGCGACTGATTCCTGTATTGATTGTTTAATAGTATGCCTAATTTATGAAGCACTATAAAATAGGCAACTGTCACTTTAACGCTCTTTTTTGCAGTTAACTTTGTTGTTCTTGTAGATGTACATGAACCTTGTATTTTATTTGTGATAAACGCCTTGTGCTTCATTTGTGTTAAACAGCTTGTGTTTGATTTATAATTAACGCCTTCTGCTTCATTTGTGTTAATCGACTTGTGTTTGATTTCTGATAAACGCCTTCTGCTTCATTTTTATTAATCGACTTGTGTTTGATTTGTGATAAATGCCTTACGCTTCATTTGTGTCAAATTTTGCAAGTAGTCAACCTTGATTATTTTGTATAGAAAACTATTTTCAATGTGATTTAAGTTTTGATGACAATAAAATGTTTTTTACATGGTTTGTTTAGTTCTCAAGGCTTTAGTGTAAAAATTTCTTTTTATATACTAATCCATCGTTTTTTGTTCGATTGATTCCTGCATTGACTCTTTAATTGTATGCATAATTTATAGTGCAATATAAAATAAATCGGTATCTGCCACTTTCATATTCTTTTTTGCAGTTAATTTTTTGTTGTTGTTGTTGTACATACTCTTTGTATTTGATTTGTGATAAACGCCTTGTGCTTCGTTTGTGTTAATCGACTTGTATATCATGTGTTAACCGCCTCGTGTTTCATGTATTATCATTTATGATTTCATTCAATACTAAAAATTACCATAATTTTCCATTTCATTCCGAAAATAAAGTATAACTATTGATAAATATAATATGATACACATATTAAAAAATAAGTTAAAAATAAAAGAAATATTTCTACGATCTAAAACAGCATAGTATTTGGTTATTAAAATTTCTCAACTTTAGAACAGAAATTACACCATTTCAACAGATGTTCAACATCTTCGCTTCTACACTTAAATTCACCCATTTTAATTCCATTCCTATCTGAAATGTTCATTCCAATGAACTTCTACCAACAAAACCATATATAAACAAATGAAAAAAAAAAAAGATGAGGGAAAATCTTGTTTATTTTTCTTGTTGCATATTAAAGCAAGCATAAAAACTTCTTTTTTTTCCCATCTGGCAGAAAATAATAACGTTTGATGGCGGTGGAATTTCGGTTAGAGGAATCCTCGTTAAAAACTAATTTCGCTGCCAGTGTGAAGTTTATTCGGGTTTTAAAAAAAGCCAGTAAGCGAGGGAGTTTATTAAACAAGTAACTCTTTTTAAAGAAGCCATTGCGACGTTTATTACTAGATTACCAGTTCGTTGCCTGGCGCACTGGTGCGTGCAAAAACTCAGCGCGTAAGCGTTGATGACTTTTTTCAGAGAAGTTGTTTGCATAGCTTAGGATGTTTATTTGAAATCGCTGTTTATTTAATGCGTATACAGAAAATGCAGATCGTTTTTCACAAGCTCTTGCGGCCAAATATTTTTTAATACTTTCTACATTTACTAGTTAAAGTTAGCGGGTATACACAATATCCTTTTGAGTATTAACAATGTAAGTGATATTTTTAATTTTATCTGTACTGATTGTAAATGTTAAAGATGGTAATTAAGTATTCTGGTTTCCAAAGAAAAAAAAATCTGAAAAATTGCGATTACACGGCAAAAATATGTAAATTTTCATAATAAATTTCGCAGCTTACGCAAATAGTAATTAGTGTGTAAATTAGTGTACTAAATTCAAATACACATAAATTATTGTAGCTTCTGCCTTTTAACTTTATTGAATATGTGTTTATTAACCCTTTCTGTCGTTTAAATTTATTGGGCTAGGATCATTTATTAGTTAGTGTAAATAAAACGGCTGATAGCCGAGTGACCGATTGGCTGGCATTAAACGACGTGATATCATATTACCCATTAAAAATATACTTTTTTGCTATTATTAGTGTAAATAATATACTTCCTTCTCAGGGTTCCCATTCCAAATAATTAAAATTTGGTTAACGGTTTTATTTTCATTAATACGTAGTTTTGCCCCTGGTGGCCGAGTGAATAGCGTTCTGCCGTTGAGTGGCACAAGTATTGGGTGCTAATCTCGACTGTGGTAGGGAAGGATTTGGAATCTACTTTAAACTGCTGGTCTCAGTCTAATATGACTGTTGGTGTCAGTCTAATAGTTGGCATAGGGATGACAACCCTACCCCGTAAAAAGAAAATGTGGCAGCAGGCAGACGGACTTGGCCCACTAAAGGATGTTGCGGCATTGAAGAAGTTTAAGTTGGGCCTGAATAGCCGAATGTCTAGCTCTGTGTTGCTCGGAGCCATAGCTTTCAGGGTCGAGTCTCGGCGGTGCCATGGATATTCGGAGTTTTTCGAAATCCACTTTAAACAGTAATTCTTGGTCTAATATGATCGTAGGAGCGTTGTCTTGAAGCTTAAGCAGTCTGTAGTCCTCGTGATTTCTCGCTAAAAAGTGAAGCTGCATATTACTCTTAGCTATGGACGTCTGGACCTTTGGACCTGTTGTAGGATTAACTGGACCAGGATGATTAGTAACAACAACAGAAATATAAGTAAAATTTTTAGAAACCTTTTGTAAATGGATGTATCTGACAATCCGGAGCTCAAATATCGAAATTAATCCATGGAATTAAATTTTAAAATGTTATGTCACTTTGGTGGGATTATTCAGTTTCGAATTTTCTAATTGACAGGACTACTTCAACGTTAACTTTTAGATACAATTCAATATCAAAATGAAACACATAAATCAAAAATGGTAAATAATTAAATTGGAAGTCGAAATAACGACTGAATAAAACCAAATTCAAATTCAATTATTCTGATTCAATTTCATGTAATGGATTACAAATGACACGAATGCAGAATGAACTTAATCTCTATTAATTAAATTCCTTTTTTTAATGTTTATAACGACACGCGCTTATTCAACTTAAATCAAACATCAAATCAAAGTCAAATACAATTTGAAACATTCCTCATATAACAACATTTATTATAAAATGTCAAGAATCAGTGACGAGGATTTACAAGTTAAGAGACGAATAGAGAGAATTAATCTTTTAATTTGATGTCAGTGAAGAATTTTAGAAATACACGATTAATTATAAATTTCATGTTCGAAAAGGCATTTGAAATCTTTTTACAAGTGTTATGGCCGTGTACGATCCATTTGTTTAATAAATAATCATAAAACATATCTTACAGGACTATGTTGCTTTACTATTACACAGTTTTATATACTATTCTAAATCCATCGTCTGGTATAGAGATTATCTTTGATCATTAATTAATGTTAATGAATAGTTAAATAGATGATGTCTGACTATTTTACGGTGTTCAATGCATAAAAGTCTTAAAATATGTATTAACTATTCGGCATCGTATATGCATGTATTAACTACTCTTTTTCTATGGATAGCATTTCGCACTTTCGTTACATAGCATTAAATATTAAAGATCACAGACTTACGAAACTGTCTTTTTTTTTTTTATAAAATTAGCGATTACTCGAAATTTCTGGATTTTAAGCAATATGAGATGAATTATATAGCACATAATAAGGTGAAAGGTAAAGGGAAAATAAATTATGGGGCAATTAGGATGCTTTAAAAGTTAGCAGATGTACGAAATTCACAAATTGGGTGAATCGGTTTGATATTGGAAAAATATGTTCAATATCGAGTCTGATAATTTGGAGCAACAGAAATATGCAATTGTATATATTATCATGTCCTTCTGGAGGCTGAAGCAAGACAAAATAGAATCAGAATAGTTTCAATCCTTGGCGCACGTAACTGCAAATATCGGTCATCTACACTTAACATAATTCTTGGCTGGATTTCTGGATGGTAATATTGTGCTTTGAAATTATTTTCAAAATCAATGAACTACAGAAGAACTCATATTTAATGAAGTTATACCACAGATTCCATGGATGTTTGTAGTGGTTCGGAATCCGTTTTAAACCGTAGGTCCCTGTTGGAATTCTTATGCTTTAGTTCGCGCCACTCAGCGTCACGTGGTAGTTTGATAGAAATCGTTTGGAGCCGATTCAGAATTGCGCTGTTGCCGTGGAAACAGGATGTTGGTTGCTGTGGAAACGGGCTGCTGACGTGGAGACCAGCTGTTATTGTGAAAACGAGTTGTTTTATTATAAAAAGGACATTTTTCTGGCAGTTTAGTTTTTGCCTTTGAACCGTTACCATCAACCCTGTATATCTTTGTAAATATTGCTTGTAAATAAATGAAGATTCCATAAATGTTTGAATGGATTGATCAATACTTCTCGAACCATTAGAAAGCTGCGACTAATAAGAAAAATAGAACCACCGAAAGAAAGAAAAACGATAGTCGTAGTGACAGTCCCTGTCTAATATGACTGTACAAAAATAGCCAGACAACCTTAACCAGTAAAAAGAAAACCCTTTTCGAAATCTGCTAGTAAAAAGCCTTTGTTCCACCATGGGGATTTGCGCCAATAAAGAAGAAGGACTTATACTTAAATATATGTATCTCTTATGTAAGATTAAAATTTTGATATATTCTATATTCTGTTATGTAAAAAGTACTAGATGAAATTTTACAAAAATTAAAGTTATTACAACATATAAAATTCTTTTAGGAAGCAACAGAATTTTTTTTAGACTACCAAGTGAGTCTGTCGCCTTCTGACGTTCAAATATTTATTTATTCCTTGACATTGTTTGCAATATCTTCATCATTAGTGGCTCAACAGCCCCATGACGGGCCAAGGCCGTCTGCCTAATGCAGATTTCGACACAGGATATATTATCTTTGTACGTAGTAGGGTTATCACCCAACGCTCTACGATAATCTTAGACCGGTACCTACAGTTTAAAGTGAATTCCTAACCACTACAAGCATCCATGAAATCTGTGGCACTGAACACCAGTCACTTGGCCATCAGACCCAAAATATACATTAGTATAAAAAAAAACTTGACCTATTGTTAATCATTTGGAATTAGCTAATCTGAATCGTGAGAAGACAATATATAATTTATACTAAGAATTGTTATTTAAAAGCCCTTTAATAGCCTTATCAGCTGTCCTTGTTTTGTTTTCTTCTATCCCAAACCGATGGATGTTATTAATGTTTCGGAATCCACTTTAAACCATAGGTTCTTCTCTCATTTGACTGTAGAGCGTAGGGCTTACAACCCTACCCCGTTAAGAGAAAGCATCTACTGTCTAGAAATCTGGCAGCGAGCAGACGTCCTTGGTTTACCATGGGGCTGTTGCGCCAATATGATGTTGAAATAGGATGGAAGTTTGTCCATGATAGGAAAAAACATACAATGTTTCCGATACATTTAAAAATATTCACTTTATATTAAGAAACCAGTTAGTTTATAAAGACTAATAAATAAGGAAAATGATTTATTTTTTTCTGAATTCCGAATTTTCTAGCAATTTTAATTTATATTTTTTGTACACTTTTAATTCTCATTTTATTCACTTTCAATGATTACTATACATTTGAAAAGCATCAGTTTAATTGAAAAAAAAAATATATTTCATTGTAATAATTCAGATCTGTCGTTTTTAATGAGCAAAAATTAGAATATTGAAACAATTTTCTTTTCTATCCAAAGATAACTTTTTTTATAAATTAATATGCTTTTATTTTACTGGAACTCGAAAATATCTTTCGTGATTTCCATACATTTTTTGACATTAACAACTGCCTTCTTAAGCGACGTTAATAAATTCACAAAAAAAATAGGTTTGAATATTTATAAGGTTGCTTTTGAAATAATTAGCAATGAAAAATACATCAAAGAAAACAAGAAAAATTTAGAAAGAAATATGCATTTTATTATACTTTGAAAATTTATTTTTTTGTTACAACGTTTGTTTTGAAATCAATCATACTAATTACAGAGTTGCAAATATTCATTATTCAGTCTGAGATGGCAAAAATAAAATACATAAAGTACGAATTAATTTTAATAATAATTGCAATTTAAAACGTTAAAAAAACACCCTTTCGGTAGAAAAAAAAACTCTTTAAATTAAATCAATGCAAATGAAAATATGCTTTTAACAGAAAAAAATTGGTAATCTTGTTTACAAAACTATGCAAGTTTTTATTTTTATTTTACTATTAATTTTTTAATAACAAATGCAACACATAATTATAAGCAATTTGATGTTTATTTTTAATAAAGTAAACAATGTTTATTTTTTTATTTATTAAAATGTAACTCTAGACAATTTACAAATCGCCTTTTTTGAAACTAAATTCTTCAAGAAATACAGTTTAAAACTTCGGTGGGGGAAATAATATACTCAGTGCGTAAGTTTATTAAAGAATGTTATGTACAAGAATCTTATTAATTAATTAATTAATTAATTATGTAAATTAATCTTATTAATTAATTATGTAAAGAATCTTATCTTTTGACCCAATTGCAGCCATCCGGTTTTGTGTGCGCCATTCACAACTTATGAATGCTATTGTGGAAGTATCTTTGCATGTATGTAATATGCTATCCCTATGTCCATCTATCAGCCTCTTGTAGCAGATAATAATTAAGAATATTTTCAAGAGTATATTCGTATTAAATAAAAACAGACAATCATTTTTATAGTTCAAAAATTTTCTTCCTGATTTCCTTCGGCTCCTCAATTGGTTACTGAAGCTCTCGAATCTTAAAATAAAACTTTTGAAATGTTTTTATTTTTTATTTTTTTTTATTTCCAATGGCAGATTATGAACAATTACAGCAAAAAGGAACAACGAAATAAAAAGAACATGCTGCAACAGAGTTCATTAATCTAACATATCTCTAGCCTTCCAATATCGCTCGGCGAGAAAAGTCTTGCTCAGAGCAGGACAGTGAAGTAGATGCGTGGAGTCCATGGCCTCTCCAGAGGTGCATATCGGGGAAGGAACAATTTTGAGTCTGTAAAGATGGTTTCGCAGGCAGTCGGTTGTCAAATTAGCCTCCATAATAGTAAGACATCAATATCCTTCTCACACAGAGTCAGCAAAAGTTCTTGGATTGAGACAGTCCACCGGCATTCCACTGTAGGACTCGAAGAGTATCAAAGTGAGGGGAGGAAGACAGAATGCCAAGTTGCAGATCTTTTAGCCACTAAAAAGTGTTACCAGGTGCACCACGGGGAGGCAGATCTACTGCGTACTTTTGAAATGTTGTGGGTAGAAAGATACAGCTGTGAATAGACGAACTGTTTTTATGATTTCTTTGTCAGTAAAGCAAATCTATTACTCTGATCTATCTGCGTAGTGAAATTTCATTAAATGTGATAAAAAAAAGCTACCATTTAGACATCCGTCGATAAGTTTTATATCATAACTTTAATTCAATAATTATTTATAAGTTATAAAAATTAAATAACATTCAAAACAAAGTATTGAAATGCAAAAAAAAAACTATAAAATACACAGAAACTACAGAAAAATATAAAAATATACGAATTAATGTCCAAATATCTATTAGTTTAAGTTATTAGTACAGTAACAAAAAGCACCAATATTTTTCAACAGAATTAGTTTTTTAAATGTTTTTCTCTACAAAGGAATTCGCTTCAAAGATATCTTTTCTTTTCATATTTTTATATTCATAAATAAAGAAATTAATCAGATCACATAATCAGAGGATACAGTATAATATAACGGCCCCTTGCGTTATATGTTCTTATAATATTTTATACATACGAATTTCGCTTGTAAATGAATTACGTTCTTTTTCTCTAATGATTTTTTTTAAACTGCGGTTAAAGTTATTTATTGATTTTAATTTATTTCAAAGGCAATTTATTTGTCATCCTCATTCTTAATTATCAGTGATTTCTGATAAAGTGATAATTTTAACAATACACTTAGCAACAGAGGAGAAAAACGTGACAAAAATTTCTGGAGATATCTACGACTTTCTCAGTAACATACGAATTGTTAACATGAAAAATTTTTAAATTAAAAGACATAAAAAAAAAGTTAGAATTTTTTTAGTTGTCCAAGAAGTTTAAATATGACTACTTAACTATAACTTATTTAGCTTAACTATTAGTTATAGTATCGCAAAGATAAAAAAAATCATATACTAATTAAGTTCTCCAAAATTTTTAGTTATAAATTCGAGAATTTAGATTTTTTAATTCGAAGTCTTAGTCTTTACAAAAACATTCATAATCAGTTTCTTTATCCAAAGTTAAAAATTTCTAATCAAATGTATTGTATTTTTAACTTGTAATACTCATTTACGGTACCAATTTCTTTAAAAAAACCGTACATTAGTCAAGAAATAAGTCATTTGAAAGAATAAATTAGGTACCTTCATTAAAAATTTAAAAATAGTTTCAAATAACAGAATTTTAGAAGTTAAAATCAGAATTCCGGATAAACTTTTTAATGTTTTACGAACTTTTTATGAGAGTTCTCTATAAATAGAGTATGTGCAAAAAAAGGGTAAAAATTGAGATATTCTAATAGCAATTTAAATTAAAATAAATTCTGAGATCTTAATTATTCTTTTCTACTATTTTTAAAAATATCTTATAGTTGCACAACAATACATTTGTAGTTAGGAAGCCAAAGTTTTCAACCTAAGATATATGAAATTTGAGAAGTCTATCTAATAGAAAACATTAACTACGTTCTCTGATTTTTCCTTTTCAAACTTACGGGAAATAAAAAATTGTTGCCAAATAAAACTTGAGAAAACTTAAGAATTGAGAAAGCCGGAATCGCAAAAGGTAACATTATATTTAAAACGACGGAGACAAAAACGAAATAAGAATAATAAAAGTAATAGAAATTGCAGCGAAAATGTCTGGTTCGCTAGGTTTAAGTTGAATATTTCGGAGAAAGCATCAATTTCTTTCTACATGTAAATTGAGCATCCAAAATAGGAAAGTTAGCAGAAAATAGTTACGACTTTTTTTTTATAATTTCTATTTTCCATACGTATAAAAAGCTGGAAGAATTATTTAATAAATTCTTAAACTCTCTTAAGAAAATATACGAAATACTTTTTTTTTCTTTACAATTTTTCTCACTCTCTGAAAGTAATTTCACATTACTTATTTCTATTTTACTGAATTTAAAAATGATAAATGGCAACTTTGTTTATTTTTATACTAATATCCTTTTACATGGGCACTAGAAATTGAAAAATTTCGCTATATTCAATTCAAAGTAAACAAGCAATGAATGTAGCAGTGTTGAAACTTGAAACTTCATATCAGAAGTTATTGAAATAGTTAATTGCCATTTCATTTTTCATTTTTACCGTAGAATGTTTATGATTTTGACACTTGTCTGTGTTTATTTAACGATATATATATATATTTAACAAAACATTTTAAATCATTTGTATATATGAATTTTTTAAAGACAGAAGACGTTGCCCATAATAAAATTTAATTTGAAATTATTTTGTAATTAAGTTAGTATGATGACATCAACAATTTTAACGAAGTCACAACAATACAATTACTTATGTAGTATTATCAGAAATGTGACGTACCTAAGAATTTATTTAAAACATTTTAGTAAATGAAAATTCAAATAAATACAATTACTAACATTTTAATAAATGAAAGTACAATTAAATGCATTTACTAATATTTTAATAAATGAAAGTACAACTAAATACAATCACAAGCAATTTAATAAATGAAAGTACAACTAAATA
>BPLQ01005319.1:0-18578 GCA_021605075.1 Caerostris darwini | reverse complement strand
TTTTCAGTTTTTTTAAGCTATTAATTTATGTTTTACTTTTTAGTTTGATTAACTCTAAAAGCGTGTTTTTTTAGTTTTTTTAAACTATTAATTTATTTTTTACTTTTTAGTTTGATTAACTCTAAAAGCGTGTTTTTTAAGTTTTCTTAAACTATTAATTTATTTACTTTTTAATTTGATTAACTCTAAAAGCATGTTTTTAAACTGGGCCTGAATGGCCGAGTGGCTAGCGCCCTGGCGCTCGGTACCACAGGTTTCGGGTTCGAGTCCCGGCGGTGCCATGGATGTTGTAGTGGTTCGGAATCCACTTTAAACCGTAGGTCCCGGTCGAACAGAATCGTAGAGCGTTGCGGGGGCATTGTTACTCCGCGTCCGTGGCTTATCTTCAAGTTATACGCGCCCCCTGGGTAATGCAAAGTGAGTAACGTTTGTGCAGAGCTTGCCTTAAGGCATCCAAGACAAAGTGTCTAAGTGTTTGCCATCTGCGTTAGAAGGGAAAAAAAAAGAAAGAAAAAGTGTTTTTAAACTATAATATTTAAATGAGGTCTCGGTACGGAAGACTGGTTCTTACAATAATTTAATTGTGAGTAAATCAAAGGCTAAATGAGAATATGTTCGAGCCAGCCAGGATTCGAACAAGGAATCTCCTAATCAGGCGCGCTATCCGCTGTCCCACGTAGGTTTGAATATCTGAAAGATGTCTGTAAATGTTTCTTTGCAGCTTATATAGTGTGTATGAGGAGAAGCAGATCTCCAGGGGAAAAATTATGCGGCGATCAAGATGACTTTTCAAAGGCTGTGTGTTTTAATCACTAATCCTGGCGATCCTAATCATTTATGAGATAATAAACGTATCAAAATATTTTAGTGTTGTCGGTCCTTGATAAGTCTACAACATTTAAATAAAATCGGATGGCTTAAAGTAGGGCAAAATCGAGCCCAAAGAGTCAGTTACATACATACATACAAACAAACATACAGGTGAAACTAATAAAAGTGTATTAAAAAAGTTGGCATAAGTGTATTGTGTCTGGAGGGTATTACTTTGAAGGCGATGAAATAAATAAAGAGTTTTAGAAAAAAAAAATAATTGGTCATACTTTTTGGGCACAGAAGTAGACGATATACATTACATTTTTTTTTCCTTCTTATTAATTTTTTTGATAACTTCTAACAGTTTTATGTTAACTAGTAAATGAAATTCTTATTTATTTGTTAGTGAACTATCAGAATATATAGTTTCGAATTCCATTTCATTTTGAAATGTCAATAAAAAATGCCCTCTTTTAGATACACTGAAGCGGTTGAAGTTGTGGAAATATAACTGTTTTTAAGATTTACTTTATAACTGTTTTTACTGTACATTTATATGTATTATAGGAACACTGCATGGCAAGTTTTAAAACATTATCTAAATGTTTTAAAATTCATAAAGCCACCTTTTTTTTATATAAAATATTCTATATTAAAATTAAAAAATTACGCAGAAATAATTATTTGCTTCATATTTTTTCTCTAAAATAGAACCACATTATTTCATTCGTTTTCAATCCGTATCTGAAATGTATTTAACAGATATTTAAATAAACCGATTTGCACAATTAATTAATTACATTAAATTTATTATTTTGGAAAGAAATATATATGAAATTTACTTTTTATGCAATTTGTTAAAGTCATATCATTGAAAAACCTCACTCATAAAAAATAAATTTATCAAAAGCTTTAACTGAAATTATATCAGCTGTCTTGAACTTATTTATATCTAATAAAAGTTAGACGTTAAACATACACATTGTTTAAAGTAAAGTTTCTAGCTTAAGTCTGTAACGGAAGAGTTTACAATTTTAATAAATGTTTATAGAAAAACTAATATTCTTATAAAAATCAAATTTTAGTACTTGATTTGTATAAAAATACTAGTTATAGAAAGATTTCTATAGAAAGATGTTTACCTTATTTATTAGCTAAACATTGCTTATTAGCTTATTTATTTATAAACTCAAAAAATATGTTTACCAACTACTATTCATTCTATATACATTATTTAGTTTCAAAAATTTATTTCTATTTATTTTTTATTATTTTTTTTTTTTTCTATTCTAAATTAGAAAAAAAATTTATTATCGAAAATTAAAAAAAAAAAGAAATTAAACTTTTTTAATAATAAAATTAGTTTAGCTTATTTGATTGTGGCTGAAAATAAAAGTAACATAAGTAGTACCTTATTGAAGTAAATTTGTGTAACTGTAGTAACAAATGAAAATTAGTAGTAGTAAGTGAAAATTGTAGTAACATAAACCAATAAGCATGTTTAAGTCATACACATTCTCATTTTATTTAAAACTCATATAATATCAATACCCAGATGTTTGTTCCAAAATTAAAAACAAATTCTTAATTACTAAAAAGAATCAAATGGTGATTAATAGTAATTAAAGAATGGTAATTAAGAAGAATCCAATGGTAATTAATGGTAATGGATAAGAATCGAATGGTAATTAATGGTAATGGATAAGAATCAAATGGTAATTAAAGAATCAAATGAAATTAATGCCCCCCCCCCCCCATCATTTGAAATTAACGTATTCCCAATTTAATAAAAGGAACGAAACATCGAAGTATAAAATAAATGGGTCTTTTAAACAATTTCATTCAGATTTTCACTCAAAGATACATTTATCAAAATTTTAATCAGATATTAATATTTTCATATTATCAAGTTAAGAAAGATCTTAAAATATTTCATCATTATTATCTATTATTACAAGAAAGGATTAAATAAATCAATTAAATTTCTTTTAGTTTGACATATTTATGCTATGGAGCAGTTTCATTAGAGATGAATTAAGTAAGATTTTAAATTACACCAAAACGAAACACTGTAAAGAGAGTGTAATAACAATAATGGATACAAAAATTTACGTTGCTGGATAAAGACAAGATACTCAAGTTTTTTATCTTTAAAATGAAATTTTTTGTGAAATCTATCATTAAATTAATTCTTTGGAGAACGTAGAGCATTTGAATTTATACAAAGAACTCAAAGTTAATTACTTCTAAAATAACAGACTTAGTGAATTCACATAATAGACTCAGAGCTCAATTCGTATGTAGTAATAAAGTATGTTACAAATACTTCACTTAAACTTTTTTGATTCAAAATAATCTCAGAAATTAATCTAAAGGATGGCTCTATTTCATCACTTCATATTTAAAATTTATTTCATTAAACTTTCTTCGATTTTGGAGAAAAAATACTGTTTTGAAAATTTAGGTCAGTAAATTCTTCGTTGGGGTTATTATTTCTTGACCTTTTTAAATTTTTGGTTTATTATCAAAATAAGAACCAAACATACAAAAACATATAAAAATAACAAGCTAAACGTACAAAAAACATAATGGCATTCTAAAAACAGAATTTCTTGCTATGAAAATAAATTCTAGGAAAACAGGAATACATTTTTTCCCCTATGTAATTACGCAATCGTACTTCGGATTTCAGATATATAAATTTAAGAAACTCCTTTACAACGTGCAAAAATAAAAATAAAATAAAATTACTGAAAAACAGCTTTTAAATTCTGCGAACGTAGATGACTTATTAACGGATATTAGCGAGTGACTCATTTTTCATTTAACGAGAACTTACTAACATAACAAGTGTTGTTGACCTTTTATCTACGCACTTTATTTTACCGGGAAAAAAAATATTTTTTTAATGTCTTTTTGTGATAATTATGAAATACGAAGAAGATTTGTTTTTAATGCTTCTCATTATTGAAATGATTATTGTGAGAAATCCGAGTTGGTTTATAAAATAAATCAAAACGTGCAGATTGCATAAATCGACTCAAATCCAATACTTACGATTATTTTTCTCAAGTTATGTTTGAATTAATTAATCTTTTTATTATAAAATTATGTAAGTGAGGCTAATTATGTCAGAAATAGCATTATGCCTAGTGAAGTTCCGCTTTGAGTTGAAAGTTGACCAGAACTTTAATAATCGCAATTAGAAAAATCATTTAAAAAATATTTAAAACATTACTTTGCTCAGTAAAATAGAATGCCTTTTGAGTCACTTGTACATATATACATTTGTTTTAACATCGGTGGGCCTCATTTCTCCACGAACGTGTGACGATGGAGGACAGTTCCTTGCGGGGGGACTTTTAGGTGTAAATGCCCCGAATTTCTGCATCTTATCGCGCTCTTCAAGGCCTGAGCTTTGATTCTGTGACGCCACAGTTGAGGACGAGCTTCTTCCAGTGTGAAAATTGGATTTTAGAAATAAAATTTAACTTTTAAATATTTATTTAAACCAATAGTACCACATTATGAATCTCCCTTGAATTGATTTATACACAAACGTTTTTTTAATATAAATACAATAATTAAAAAAGTAGATTAATTCCCCAATTGAAATAATTTTTATCTTATTTTGTTCATTAAAATTTTCTATAGTGGCAGAAATGAATTATTTTAATAAAATAGTTTATTTCAAAACATTTATAAACAAATAACCCTTGTAGTGTGTATATATAATACAAAAAATTATTTTCTAAATTTCCATTTATTAGTGGTGTTAAATTTATCTATACAAATTTTATAAAAATTTAAATTAATTTTTTCTGTACTAAATTTTATTTATTTCAATCCTAAAAATTTTTTATTTGAATGTTAACAATAATAATAATTTTGTATACTATATTTATATAATTTATTATTTACATCATTCCAAAACAAACTTTCATGATACAAAAAAATGTTTCTATATTTACATTTATGGCATGAAAATTAGTTGTAGTGAAACACTTTGGGATATCCAAAAAATTATAGCTTAATGAATGCCAGAATATCTCTAGTCAAACACAAAGCTCAATCATTAGGATATTATCCCTTTATATTAATCTTATACAAAATCATAGTTTCTAAATACTAAATATAAAATAGTTACTATAAAAAGCTTCTATTGCTAAACAAAAAATAATTAATATTCTTATTCTTAATCAAGATATATGCAACGATATACATAATGAAACCTAGATGCATATTATTAAATTTTTATATAATTAAATATTTTTTTATTCTAAGGCAAATATACAAAATACATGCAATCATATTGTAAACTGATACCAAATGTAATTATATTAACACACTTTCAAACTAGCAAAAAAAAAAAGCCATTATATTATGAAGTAAAAGTTGACAATTTTCTTTTATTTGGGATCTTAATTTTATCATTTCTTACTTTTAACATAATTATTAATAACATTGTAATTCCGCCCCCCCCCCCCCAAACATCTTACAATATTGTCCAAATCTAGCCTCTAATGGATCTGTTTGACATTTTCGTAACAAAATATACTTCACATTATATGTTTCAAATATGTAATTTATCAATTCTATTAACGATTCCGTAGTAAAATGCAGAGCAAAATGTGTTTCCTTAGTAAGTTTACCACCTCTACAAGGAAGTCCCAATTCTTTTTGTTCAGACACTTTTAAAGAACTTAAAGTGTATCAAGAGCAAAGCCAAGCTTTAAATCTTTTTAAAAACATCACATTGTTATCACTAACACTTTCTATTGGTTTGCAGAAAACATCATTCAATTTGAAATCTTTTTGAAGATATTTGACATTAACTATTTTCCACCATTTTAAAATAAAATCAATAAATATTGCTGTATTACAACTTTTTTCATTTTGATTACTCTTTAAAGCAGTTATGTTTGTTTCATTAAATAGATTTAAAAATTACACAGTGTGAAAAAACATAAAACAGTTTTAAAAAAACTAGCAAACAGAAGATAATTTGTGGAATACTCAATTTTAGTCAAAATTAAATTATTAATTTGTTCAATTAGAACATCAATAATAAAACAATACTCACCTTCTTCTTTCTCCTTCTGTTTTCTAATATCCTGAAGAAAATTTAATGTGTATTTGAATTTGTCTTCAATACAGATTCTTTTCCTCATAATGCCCAAGTGTACTTAATAAGCAATCAAATTTGGTCCATCTGTCACACTTGTTTCCTTGTAGAATATGAAGACTTTTATTACTATCTATTATTTTTATTTTATCTATTATCTATTTCGCCATGCCAAGCAGTCACACTTAAATTTCTGTCTACTTTAAATGACACTTTAATCCGTGGAGCTTGACCATCACATATATTTAATTTATAAAATAACACATCATCCTCTTGCACTATAAAGAACCACTCTTTAGTTAGCTTTGTTGGAAATTCTTTCAGGAAATCATTGAAAGTTTTAATGATGTCTTTTAAACACCAGTCAGTAAATTTTTTTTCAACCCTTTTTAATATTTCATTTCTGCGTTCAGATGGAGTTTTTCTTTTCCATACAGTGTCACTAGATAAATATGCAGACTGATTTGGAAATATTGATGGGTACACATCAGGAGTTAATTTTGGATAAATTTTTTTCACAGTTAGAACAGATCCATCGACTCGAACAACATGGTCTTCTGTGATAAATTTCTTACTAAAGTGCCTAATGCAAACAATAGCATTTTTACTCAGTGAATAATGCTTTCGATTAATTTTCTTAAGCCATAAGTTTCTTCTGTCTGCCTCTTTGGGGAATTGAAAAGAAGAGATGTAAACTGTTGGATCATAATTAGATCTGTAGCATGGAACCCAACACTTTTTAACCATCTAAAAAAAAAAAAAAAAAAAATTATGATTCAGTTCACATTCTAAATTTTGATAATACATGTATCAATATTCAACATTTTTATGCTTAAAACAAAAATTGATAAAAAAAAAAATAATAAGTGCAAACACAACTATCAAATATTCAATACCATTCTTCTCACTTTTTTAAAGTCAAATAAAAATGTGGAAAAGATGCTAAATAATTTAAATGTTAACTAGTACACACATACATATTGCAAGACAAATTAAAAATTTTTAAACTTCAGACTAGTATAATAAATCACGTGCGACTGTAAAATTTTGCCAAAGAATTTTTGCTCTGGTCAAGAAATATGAATTAAATTCATCCCCATAATGGTTAAATGCAATATTAAGATTTCTAAAAATTAGAAAAACGGTTTCAGAGATAGTAAAGCACCATTATAATACCGCAAAATTTCTCTACTTCTTAGGAAATATTCTGGGATAGTTAATATATATAACACATTAAGGGAGACCAAAATTATTCTAATAACCCCACTTCATGAACACATTAGTCGCATTAAATGAAAATATTCAATATAAACCTAGGAATTTCTCCCATTAAAAAAAGTGTTTTACAGCTTAAAATATAATGAGTAAAAAAGAAAGTTTAAGAAAATGAAAGAAACATAAATGCTTTGATGTAATAATATCAGAGTTTTGTTTCACCTTTACATTTATACAAATTGTTCAACTACATATATTTTCTTTATAACAGTATTTTAAATAATTTAGAAATTGGAATTAAGCATTGCATGAAAGAAAAGTATAAGATACAAGACTTAGTAAAACTAAGTTTGCTAAATATTACAAATTATACCTGAAAGAGTTACAGGATTTTAACGATGCTATAAATTTTAAATGAACTCTTTCGGTTATGCATAACACATTTTTTATATTTTAAAAATATGAAAGTAAATTTTTCGTTTTATTAATTGATATAATTATTTCACAATTGAGTTTAGGTGATTTAATTACAAAGGAATCATTAATTTATTTGATAGAATTTATAAACATGCCTTAAAACAAATGTTACAAGTGAGCAAATCTGGTTATTTTAAAGGTATAATGTATTTCTACTACAGTATGATGATTATTAATATTTTATATTGTACAATAAAATTCAATAGACAACTTACATATAACTTCATGTTCATCTGTATTCACTGCATTTTTTCCTCAGAATGTCAAGACACAAGACCGAATCTAGAAGAGGAAAATAGAATTAGAGAGGCCGGATAAATAACCAAACAAATATTTATTGTAATAAATGACATTTTAATAATTTGTAAAAAACCACAAGTGTACTTTTGAAACTGTGAACATATAAAAATTTCATTAAAACTTCTAGGAAGGTTTAGTATATGAAAGCATGTGATCAAAAGTTTTCTTTACATAAATGTCCTCAATTGAAACGCTGGCAGGAGAAATCAGAAAGCAAATTTGAGAAGCAATTTTGTCAGCATTATTTCCTTATTACTGATAAAAATTTTCAACAAAATAAAATACATTTTACACTACATTGCTGAGAAAGACAAATTAGTTTAAAATACTGATTATAAAATGAATAATCTGGTGGAGTTAGCATCGAAAAAAAATGGACCATGTTGAAATATATTTTAAGCCTGAATCACTTGTTTTCATTATAAATCTCAGGATTTCATGAAATGCACTTCAATTTCTTTGATTATAGATAAAACAATTTCAAAATAACATAAAAAGCAATGATATACATTAGATTAATTTATTGAATTACTCAGGATTGATAGCTCCACCAGATACTTAAAACAACAGATTTCATTTATAATTACGCTACAGATAAAGATAAAGTATCTTACATTTGCCAGAAGATATTTAAAACCTTGGGCCAGAGGTTATTGTTGCAAAACATATTTCATGATTTGATGATTTAACAACATCTTTTGTAATTAACTCTAAGTTAGTAAATATTGACATTTATTAAAGAAAATTAACCATTATTATTGAGAATTTAATATTATTTAAATTAAAAGTAATCAAAGACATTATACAAAACTGCACATTTCATTTAAATCGTTGAATGGGAAAGGTTAGGGACAGAAAATCCAATATTAATTCTTATATTTTGTATTATAAAACATAATTAAAAGTTAAATTTTAAAAAATCATACAGTATTAAGGAAAACAAATTATGAGAGGATTATTAAAAAAATTACACATCAATGCATAAAGATATATTTAAGAAGGAAATATTAAAAATATTTCCATTATTTAAATCATATTTTAAGAAGAACAGGCCACAACTATTTTATAAAACATAAAATTAATTAGTTTTATTACATTCATAAGTGAGTTTATTTATCAAAGAATATTTGTTCCGTCAAGAAATAGAATGAAATTCATCCTCATAATGGTTAAATGCAATATTAAAATTTCTAAAAATTAGGAAAAAGTTTCAAAGATAGTAAAGCACCATTATATTAAAGCAAAATTTATCTACTTCTTAGGAAATATTCTGGGTAGTTAATATAATTAACACATTGAGGTAGACAAAATAAATTATTCTAATAACCACACTTCACGAACACATTAGTAACATTAAATGGAAATATTCAATATAAACCTAGGAATTTCTCCCATTAAAAAAAATGTTTCACAGCTTAAGACATAATGAGTAAAAAAGAAAATTTAAGAAAATGAAAGAAACATAAATGCTTTGAAATAATAATATCAGAGTTTTGTTTCCCCTTTACATTTGCACAAATTGTTCAACTACATATATTTTTTTTATAACAGTATTTTAAATTATTTAGGAATTGGAATTAAGCATTGCATGAAAGAAAAGTATAAGATAAAAGACTTAGTAAAACTAATTTTGCTAAACATTACAAATTATACTTGAAAGAATTACTGGGATTTTAACGATGCTCTAAATTTTAAATGAACTCTTTCGGTTATGCATAACACATTTTTTATATTTTAAAAATATAAAATTACACTTTTCGTTTTATTAATTGATATAATTATTTCAAAATTGAGTTTAAGTGATTTAATTACAAAGGAATCAGTAATTTATTTGATAGAATTTATAAACATGCCTTAAATCAAATAATGTAAGTAAACAAATCTGTTTTTTTAAAGGTATAATGTATTTCTACAATGGTAAATAATGAATCAAAGTTCTTCAGCTTACTTCTTTTGTGTTAAAAATATTCTACCATATAGAATAATTCCTTTACATAACGGTATTTAATGCTAATTAATTCTAAAATACCCCTAATGAATTACTTACGCTTAACAAATTTCAATATTTATTGAATATATTATATCAATGTTTCAATATCAAACCAGCTATAATATTAAAATCAATTAATTCTAAATCTGGTATTGTTTATTAATATATAAATATTAAGCTTTAAATTGATGAAGATAATATTTTTCTCATCAATATTATAGTACCACATTCAAGTACAATTGTGCACTTAAATTTATTTAAACATATAATAACAGCTCTTTAATTCGGTATGTTGTGAAACATGATTATACAGAATCATCAAGCACCAATATAGTTTTAACAGAAACAAACAGTTTTACAAAAGGTAAATCATGCTAGATAAAAATTTTAACGATTAAAACATGTACACATTTAATATGATTGTGCGCATTTTAAACCAGTGTAGACAATAAAAATATCCGACTAAATATTTCGACATTCTAACAGCTATAAAATCAAAATTTGTTCACTAACATTCATTTAATTGAATATTTTTGTATTAATAAAAACACTGCACATGCTATTTATCAAATATTAGAAATAAATTTATAGTCATGCAGGTTCATACAAAATGTTTCCCAATCGTGCAATTCTCAACATAAATACAAGTAAAGTAGAAAAAGAAATTCCAAATGACTTTAACAAGAAAGGATCTCCACTGAATTTCCAAGTAGAAAATTCCATAGATAAAGATCAGAAAAAACTGTCAGCTTTAGATTAATTATCAACAATACTTTTGAAATGGTTTTTCTTATGAACTTTAAATTATCTGAAAAGAAACTGAATTTGATTTTCCACTACTTATTCATAGAAATAATATCAACATGAATAGATACAGCATAAACACTTTGAAAGCATTAAACATTTAGTATTAAGTTATTATATCAATATGTGAAAAAAACTTCAGTTTCGACTGTCGCACACATATAATAAAATTAACTTGAAACAGTAATTAATTAAGGTTGTATTTTGAACAATGACAAAAACTTCAATATTACTTTAAAATTGTTTGATAATAAAAGATTTACAAATAGTAAAACAAAAAAAAAACAAAAAAATTACACTATAAAATAGCATTAAACATTTATTTTTAGTTTGAAATTAGAAAAAGTTCTATACAAAAGGAAAATTTTAGAAATAATATATATATATTAAAGATTATTGAATAGGAATTTCAACTGCTTTTTTCATCATAATCGGCCATATAAAACTGCAGAAGAATATGCAGCAAATCGACACACAATACTACTTTATGTAATTTTTGTTACAAGCATTTATTCATTCAAGAAACTTCAGAGATATCTGAATAGAAAATTAAGCTAATTATATAAATATTTACTGGAATATCAATATAAAAATGACACGATAAATTATACAACCTTTGGAACATTTAACAAATAAGTTATGATTTGAGAAATTAAAAATAGATTTATAGAAAGGAAACAATTCAGAAATATTAAAATGCATTAAATGAAACTTAAAAATTGTCTTTTTATCGTAATACGCCATGTAAAACACAAAAGAATAAGCTGCAAATAAATACAAAGGCGAACAGATCAATTTTATGTAATGAATTAAATGCTAGTTACAAAAATTAAAAAAGCTGCAGAGATATTTAAATAGAAAATTAAGTTAATTTTAAAGTACTTACTTACACAATTAATATCAAAATGATTAGATATCATATATAAACATTGCGAGCTTCAAATAAATTAGTTACAGTTTGCAGTCAGGAAAAGACATATACAAAGGGAAAAGTTTCACCATATTATGTACTAAAACGGGATTTAAAACAGCTCTTTTCAATTATAACAGTCCATGATAAAAGAAAAATAAGCCATACATTAATAGACAGGAAAAATAAACTATCTGATGGAATAAAATAAATGCTTGGCAAAAAAATTGTATAAAATACAATGCTTTCAAAACTTTTAGACAATATTAGATTAATAGTAATATGATAATACTATATTGGCTTTTTTTTTCTTTCGAAATTCACTCTTAAATTCTCTTGATGGAATTATTTTGAAGGTAAAAATGAATGTATATTTGCTAATAATGATATGAAACTGGTTAAAACAAATTCAGTTTCTTTTGTTTTATTGTCAGAGTAAACAAAATTTAAAATGTTGGCAGTAAAAATGTAATTTAAAATGTGAATTTCAAGATGTCGGATTTTCTTCTCGTTGAACAAATAATGAAATATCGAACACTTTTTTAGAAGAATGCTCTACATTTAATATTTGTTATAAGTAATTGCTAATCAGATTAAAAACTTTACTCACCTGTAGCAGACATTATTTCCCAGGACTTTTTTTCTAGCTGACCAATGCCAATAATGCAGATAATCAGATAGAACATCAGTTAATTCCCACATTCTACAATGAATAAAAAGTAAATATAAAAATTAAAAACATCACAGATTACATAAATTTGACTGACATGCAGGTTTATTAAAGTGGAGGAATAAACTTAATATTTAAAACAATATAATACATAAAATGAAGAGTAACTAAATAAAACCTATATGTGATGTACCCTGTAATGTGAAAAAAAGTTCAGTTTCGACAGTCACACAAATAGTAAACACAAAAGAATAAGCTGCAAATAAACACAAAGGTGAACAAATCAATTTTATGTAATGAATTAAATGCTAGTCACAAAAATTAAAAAAGCTGTGGAGATATTTAAATAGAAAATTAAGTTCATTTTAAAGTACTTATTTATACAATTAATATCAAAATGACTAGATAAAACATATAACCTTTGCAAGCTTTAAACAAATTAGTTACAGTCTGAAATCAAGAAAAGACTTATACAAAGGGAAAAGTTTAGAAATATGATATATTAAAATGGGATTTAAAACTGCTCTTTTTAATTATAGCAGTCCATAATAAAAGAAAAAAAAGCCATAAATTAAGAGACAAGAAAAAAGTATTTTAGGAATAAAATAAATGCTTGTGACAAAAAGTATATAAAATACAACACAATCCCACACTTTTAGAGAATATTAGATTAAAATAATATCAGAATTATAAAATACATATATTAAATGGACAATTTCTGCACTTTGACAAATAAGTATAAAATGCCTGATCTTTTCAGGAATTTTTTTATATACAGAATACATGAAAGAAACATTAAACATACATTACAAGGAAAAAATCACAAGAGAAGTCCATTTTAATTTTTTTTTTTAATATTAAGATTAAAATATCAAACACCAAGCACCGATTCAGACTCAAAATATGTATGTCTCAGGTGGTTTCAGCAAAATATCATCATACATTTTATGAGGCGTGTGACAAAGAACAGTAATATGACAATACTATATTGCCTTTTTTTTTCTTTCAAAATTTACTCTTTAATTCTGTCGATGGAATTACTCTGAAGGTTAAAATAAATGCATATTTGCTAATAATCATATGAAACAGGTTAAGACAAATTCAATTTGTTTTGTTTGATAGTCAGAGTAAACAAAATTTAAAATGTTAGCAGTAAAAATTTATTTTAAAATGCCAATTTCAAGATGTTGGATTTTCTTCTTGTTGAATAAAGAATGAAAAATCGAACACTTTTTTAGAAGAATGCTCTACATTTGAAATTTGTTGAAGTAATTGCTAATCACATTAAAAACTTTACTCACCTGTAGAACACATTATTTCCCAGGGCTATTTTCTCGATGACCAATGCCAATACTGCAGATAATCAGATAGCATTTCAGTTAATTCCCCAATTCTACAACAACTAAAAAGTTAATATGAAAATTAAAAACATTACAGATTTTTAAAAATTACAGAAATTTAAACATTATAAATTTCACTAACATGCACATTTATTAAAGTGGATGAATAAACTTAATATTTAAAACAATATAATACATAAAATGAAGAGTAACTAAATAAAACTTATATGCGAAGTATCCTGTTACGTGAAAAAAAATTCAGTTTCGACTGTCACACACACATAATAAAACTAACATGAAACAGTAAATAATTGAAGTTGTATTTTGAACAATGAAAAAAACTACAATATTACTAAAAATTATTTGAAACTAAATGATTTACAAATAGTAAAACAAAAAAAATTACAGTATAAAATAGCATTAAACATTTATTTATAGTTTGAAATTAGAAAATTTTTTATACAAAAGGAAAATTTTAGAAATATTATATATTAAAGATTATTAAATAGGAATTTCAACTGCTTTTTTCATCATAATCGGCCATATAAAACAGCAGTGAATAAGCAGCAAATCGTCACACAATACTACTTTATATAATTTTTGTTACCAGCATTTACTTCATTCAAGAAATTTCAGAGACATCTGAACAGAAAATTAAGATAATTATATAAATATTTACTGGAAAATCAATATAAAAATGACAAGATAAAACATATAACCTTTGCGAGCATTTAACAAATATGTTATCATTTGAGAAATTAAAAAAAGATTTCCAGAAAGGAAACATTTCAGAAATATTAAAATGTATTAAATTAAAATTTAAAAATTCTCTTTTCATCTTAATCAGCCATGTAAAACACAAAAGAATAAGCTGCAAATCAACACAAAGGCAAACAAATCAATTTGATGTATAAATTAAATGCTTGTCACAAAAATAAAAGAAACTTTGAATATATCTGAATAGAAAATTAAGCTGAATTTCCAGTACCTACTTATACAATTAATATCAATATGACTAGATAAAACATATAACCTTTGCAAGCTTTAAACAAATTAGTTACAGTTTGAAATCAAGAAAAGACTTATACAAAGGGAAAAGTTTAGAAATATTATATTTTAAAACTTATTAAGAAGGGATTTAAAACTGCTCTTTTGAATTATAACAGTCCATAATAAAAGAAAAATAAGCCATAAATCAATACACAGGGGGGGAAATCCTTTTATGTAAAGATATAAATGCTAGCCACAAAAATTAAAGAAGCTGCAGAGATATTTAAATAGAAAATAAAGTTAATTTTAAAGTACTTATTCATACCACTAATATCACAATGACTAAATATAATATATAATCATGGCGAGCTGTAAACAAAATTAGTTACAGTTTAAAACCAAGAAAAGATTTATACAAAAGCAAAAATTTAAAAATATTATATATTATAACTTTTTTAATAGGGATTTAAAATTTCTCTTAAACCACAAATCAATATACAGCAAAAGAAAACCATTTTATGTAATGAACTAAATGCTTCTCACAAAAATTAAGAAAGCTTCAGAGACATTTCAATAGAAAATTAATTTAATTTTAAAGTATTTATTTATACAATTAATATCAAAATGACTAGATAAAACATAACATTTGCGAGCTTTAAACAAATTAGTTACAGTTGTAAATCAAGAAAAGACTTATACAAAGAGAAAAGTTTAGAAATATTATATTTTAAAACTTATTAAAAGGGATTTAAAACTGGTCTTTTGAATTATAACAGTCTATAATAAAAGAAAAATAAGCCATAAATCAATACACAGGAAAGAGAACAAAAGACATCAGTAATTTACAAAGATATCAATATTTAATTTAATAGAATTTATAAGCATGCCTTAAAACAAATGTTACAACTAAGCTTATTGTTATTTTTTTTTTACAATAAACTTCAAAAGACAACTTACATATAACTTCATGTTCATCTGTATTCACTGCATTTTTTCCTCAGAATGTCAAGACACAAGACCGAATCTAGAAGAGGAAAATAGAATTAGAGAGGCCGGATAAATAACCAAACAAATATTTATTGTAATAAATGACATTTTAATAATTTGTAAAAAACCACAAGTGTACTTTTGAAACTGTGAACATATAAAAATTTTATTAAAACTTCTAGGAAGGTTTAGTATATGAAAGCATGTGATCAAAAGTTTTCTTTACATAAATGTCCTCAATTGAAATGCTGGCCAGAGTAATCGGAAAGCAAATTTGAAAAGCAATTTTGTCAGCATTATTTCCGCTATTATACTGATAAAAATTTTCAATAAAATAAAATTCATTTTACATTACATTGCTGAGAAAGACAAATTATTTTAAAATACTGATTATGAAATAAATAATCTGGTGGAGTTATCGAAAAAAAATGGACTATGTCGAAATATATTTTACATCTGAATCGCATGTTTTCATTAAAAAGCTCAGCATTTTATTAAATAGTCTATAGTTTCATTTATTATAGACAAAATAATTTTCCTATCTAAAAAATAGCAATAACATACACTAGATTAATTGAAATACTGAGAATTTATAGCTGCACGAGAATTTCAACAGAACAGATTTCATTTATAAATATGTTACAGACAAACACAAAATATTTTACCTTTGCCAGAAGATATTAAAAAATTTAGGTATGTAAAGTGATGCTATTGTTGTAAAACATTTTATAAGATTTGATGCTTTTAATTTTTTTATAGGTAATAACATGTTTTGTAATTATCATAAAGTTCGTATAACCTCACATTTACTAAATAAAATCAACCATTATTATTGCGAATTTACTATTATTTAAATTAAAAATCTAATTTAAAATTTTAGTTAATGGCATTATACAAAACTATGCATTTCATTTAAATCGTTGAATGGGGAAAGCTAGCGACCGAAAAATTCAATTAAAATATTCAATATAAATTCAATTAAAATATTCAATATAAATTCAATTCAAGCAATGATATACATTAGATTAATTTATTGAATTACTGAGAATTTATAGCTCCACAAGATACTCAAAACAACAGGTTTCATTTATATTTACGCTACAGATAAAGATAAAATATTTTACATTTACCAGATTATATTTAAAACCTTGGGCAAGAGGTTATTGTTGGGAAACATTTTACATTATTTGAAGCTTTAACAACATCTTTCGTAATTAAAAACCAAGTCAGTAAAAATTGACATTTATTAAAGAAAAATAACCATTATTATTGAGAATTTAATATTATTTAAATTAAAAGTAATTAAAGACATTTACAAAATTGCACATTTTATTTAAATCGTTGAATGGGAAAGGCTAGCGACAGAAAAATTCAATATAAATTCTTCTATTTTGCATTATAACATATAATTATCAAAATTAAAAAAAAATTTCAGATAATTAAGGGAAAAAATCATGAGAAGATTATTAAAAAAATTACACATCAAGGCATAAAGATATATTTAAGAGGGAAATTTTAAAAATATTTTTATTATTTATATCATATTTAGAGGAGAACAAGCCACAACTATTTCATAAAACATGAATTTAATTAGTATTATTGCATTCATGAGTTACTGTATTTAACAAGATATGTAATTAAGAAAACAAATTTCGGTATTTGTTTGATATCAGGCAGGAGTACAGAATTATACATAACATACTACTGTAATAAGCTGAACAGATAACAGCATTTCAACAAATAAGCTATAAAATTTTAAGAAAGTAGTTGTTACATTATTTTAAATGCAAATTAAATTTTCTTTATTGCAGATATGAGGGCAATTAAAATTTATAAAAACCAGCAATAACTTGCAAATTGCACATGTTGTCTAATTTTTTTATACATATTTAACAAAGAATTAAAATTAATAATTATACTTCATAATACATCTCAAAAAAACATTCTACATAATAATTTCTTCATAGTTCAAAACTTAAAAATACATAAACACAATGTAGTCAAAGCAAAAATTTGTTTTTAAGTATTAGTCATATCCATTTTTGTAAACATCAAAATGGAATAGTTATTAATAAATGAAATTAAAAATTAACCATTACAAGAAAAGAAAAAGTTGCAGACAAATATCAAATTATGCCTCCAACAGCAAATAACTATAGTTAAGAAAAACCTACATTAAATATATTAACAAAAGTAAAACATATGTAATATTTACAGTATTTTATGGGTATATTGTTAAAATAGACTTACAGGATTCATTTACATGTCTTCTTACTTGAAAATTCAAATAATTTTCCAGAGAACAAATGAGAAGAAATGATGCAAATTTGACTGTAACAGAATAAGATAATTAATCACACTGAGTAATATACTGCACATAAATAATTTCCAGTCAAGCACTCATTTCACAAAATAAAAAAATTTGTTAATCTTGCTAAGTTAATTTGTGTTTATCTTGAAAGAAATACACAAATAAACAATAGTTACTGTAATTCTTACCATAAATATTGTTAATTTACAAAATCTTTTAAACTTCATATAATTACACACTTAAATTAATCCAATGAAATATCACAGAAATTGTGCAAATTGAAAATCTCCTTAACTAGGGCTTAAACGTGGATATTAGAAAAGCTTGGTGTAATAAATTTGAGGCAATACCTTTCAATATATTTTTCTGCAACATGTGGTCTAAAAGAAATTTGTATTGGTTTTTATAATATTAATTTTTCCAAAAGGTTTATATGTATAAAGGCTTTTTATTTCTTAAGTAATAACTTTTTAAACTGAGTGCAATTGCTTGAAAACTGAATTTTAAACATACATTTTTTTTTCATATGAAATCAAACTTATAAATATAACATGACTGCAAAGGTTTTAAACTCTTCTGCAATGGGAGATATTAAAACAATAACATTATTGCAGGTTCATGTAAGTATTAAAAAAAAAAAAAAAAA
>BPLQ01005318.1:0-422500 GCA_021605075.1 Caerostris darwini | reverse complement strand
AAAAATTCTGTTACTGTCCAAGATTTACGCAATTAAAAAGCTTCCATTGATTTCGAGAAAAATAGTTCTAGTTTCCACGACAAACAGTTTTTTTTTTTCATTAATTAAAAATAAAAAATAAAAAAATCTTACTCAATAGAGTGAACAAATAAATAGAATCGCTATTACATTTTCCTTTTGTTATCAAAAAATGCTATTAGTCTGCGGGGCTTATCTTAAAGGAGGATAGAGTTGAATAGAAAGGTTTAGTATTAATCTGTACAAGCTTTTTGAAATCAGTTTTCAGGAAGTTTTTTGGACTTACAGTTACAGACTTGCATTTTCTTTTCAAAATTCTGTATAGTTTTATATATTTAAAAAGTGTATTTGTTTTCTAAATATCTGATTTGTAATAAGACATACATATGTAATAGACGTACACATATTTATTAATATCGTAAATGACCTCTAAATTAACTTTTTTTTTTAAAGAAAACGCCTTGAGTTTTTTTTTTTTTTTTTTTTAAATTTCTACATTACTTGATAATATTATAAATTGCAGCTACTGTTGCTAAGGTAAATCTGCTGATGTGAATTTTGTGATAATGCTGATTGCCAGTTGTATTCGAAGGTAATGATGTAGATTTGCCACTTATACCCCGTCCCTACTACTTCACATAAGCATCAAAAACTGCTGAAAATTGTCTGCGATACTACTGAAAAGCATCATTTGGGGTTGACATCTGTGGGGATTCCATTAAAACACATGTGTTTGTAACGTCGGTAAAAGTATGTGGTTATAAAATTAAAGCAAAAGGATCATTTATTGCAAGAAAATTCACTACGAAATACATAGACTAGTTCCTCACTGGGCCACTTCAAGCTTGAATGCACGATGCAATACTGTCGACAAATGAGACATACAGGTGTCTTATGGTGTCTTACGATACCACAATTGCTGTAAGCATGCCTCTTGCACGACCAAACTCCTGCGCTGGCCAATTTGTAAACCCAGATCAGTCCACGAATTTCCAATCGGTGAAAAATCGGGGAATCTGGTAGGCCAAAGTGTGTCCGTATTGAAGAGACATCCGTGACTCATTAATTTCCCTCCTATCAACAACAACTGCTGATATTTGTTTTGAAGACGACATAAAGTCATCATGTAAATGGTAAAGCGTTCATCCGCAGCTGATAAACTACATGTAGAGTACCTTAGAACGACTATTTTTTGGACTTCGTAGCTGCCTGATAACTCCTTGGTGCGCTAACTTTTATGGATATGAGTGTACTTACTGCAATTTCTGGATAACTTTTAAGTTTCTATTAAATGAATAGATGTTTGTAAATTTACTTAATATATATAATGTAGAAATCAATGAAGCTACACAACTGCAAAAACTATTCACAAAGACACTATAGCAAATCAACGATCTACTAATTAAGTAGAAACTTAGCTGTACATTTCCTACAGACATACACACGCAACTGTGGTGCATCTCATACTCCAACATACATTTTGTTGCAAATTGTAATCGCAGATATATCACAAAAACGTTATAATTTCCCTAAGTTTTATTCTGTATTCTTCCCATGTGGTTCTATCTAGTTTCAGTTTCCACTTTTGACTGGTAAATTTATTCATAAGAAACAAAGGAACAACTGAAACAAAAGAAAATATAAAATAGACAAACTCTGTGCAATTAAATGAATAGTGTTTACAAATAAAACATAAATATTGCCTCACCAGATCTTCATTGATATCCGTGGCAATAGATATTAAATTTGGGCCCTCATATTGTGCCGCTTTTTCATTTTCTAACGATCATTGGATTTTACTCTCATGATTTTATATGGAACAAAGAAACGTGGGCTCAATTCGCTTCCAAACTATGTTCATTGAGTAGCAACATAGTTTACTACTTGCATGAATGAGATTTATTCTGCCTTTTGTTAAAGTTTCTACGATTTTTTTGTTTAAAATGTTTTTTGCATCATAAGTTCTCTGTCAGTCTTCAAGAGATTCTTCCAGCAAGATCTTCCTTCGAATTTGTATTCACACCGATTATTAACTCAAATGAAGTTTTTTTGAGTGCTTTGGGGAGTTAAATTCAGAATTTTCTGAACATCAGGGATTTTGTGGGATCATCCAGTGGAAATTTTGCTAATGTTGGTAACAGAATTTCATGTATTTTATCAACTGGCCCTTTATCTCGTAAAATTTAATTTTATTGCTTGCATGTTGAATATCTTCTTCGCAATAATTTTGAAATTGTTTAGATGTGAATACCGTCCCTTTATCAACTATAATCCTCATTGGATTCCCATAAGTAATTTGTTGTTTCTGTTTTTATACCGGGTCTCTTGATTATGTGTAGTCAGATGAATTTTGAAAAAATGTTTATTGTAGAAGTATAGTTGTAGTTGCACATATATCACATAAAAGAGGGGATTTCCACACGTTCATAATCAATGTTTTTTACATATGCGAGCTTATTCGCGCGCGCGCGCGCACACACACACACACACACACACACACACACACAATAAAGGGGACTTCTAACAAACCTGAAGCATGCTGGGATATAGTGTAAAATAGGCTTCTTATACGAAAGTTCTCACATTGGTTGATTATGTAAAGGTCTTGTTACGTCTCATCTAAAAATGCTACCTGAACGGATCGAAGTTCTATCACTGTAATATCGTGTCTATTGGCTTATCGTTTTGCTATATTGCTCACACTGGTCGAGATTTCATGCCTGTCATTAGAATATGGAATCAAGGACTCCAGGACGAATATGCAAAATTACTTGCGAAATTTTTGTGACCGCTGGTCATTAACTTCCAAGAGAACAAATATGTTGTCCTCATGGCTTGCGGAATCGTACAGCCACGTTCTCCTCCTTGAATCAAGGACTTGGGCCATTTTCTGAAGGAAAAAGTTGTTTGCACGGACAATGCGACGGCTTCAGAAACACCATAGAATGTCAGCATGATGACCATTTCTGTGGCTGCACTTGACGCTACAATAGACATAGGCGTGCTTTCAATAATGCATTCAACGGCGAACATGGCAGTGGCGTCTCATAGTATTTTCCTTCTGCAGGCTGCATCGTGATGTCCGTATCCTAGTGTGGAGTTATTTATAGGAACTACTATTTGCCAGTTGCATCCGTCATGTGGATTAATGGCAAAGAATGCTTGCTAATGGATATACATTCCTTTTTTTCTTTTTTTTGTATAGTCGGCAACTTGAACAGCTATCGTTAAATTTTGATGAATTAAGACCTGTGACTGAGGCCTATCGTCGAGACATCCGTTCATGCTATTTAATCCCACTAAGAAGTCATCAGAAGTGCCACCACTATCATCAAAATCTCGTTAAACTGAAATTATTTTAGAATCGAACATAAAATACAGTGTCTGCTTATTTCCATGAAGCAAAATACTGTATATTTTATCCCATAGCTTTGATTTTAATTACAATTCCTTTTAATCGAGAGTAATTGTTTCCACTATTATTCGATAAATGAGGAATCTATTGATGAACAAATCAAGTAGCAAATTTATTGTCTTTAAAAGAAAAAAAAGTATTATAGAAGATTGTATACAAAGTAGTAGACGACAAAGATTGCTTGCTCATATAAGGTTCATGGGTTTTATTTGAAAAAATGTAGTCATTATAGTAACAATAACCACACTCTTTGTGATATATAATTAAAGAAGTCACCTAAATGTAAAAAGGAAATTAACGGCTGCAGCAACAAATTATTATTTTTTTAGTTGAACACTTAAATTCATCTTTAATTTCTCTGAATTTAACACAGAATTAAAGATTCTATGATTTTTGAGATGAAATTTTGTAGTTTGGGTTCAGTTAATTTTTTATTTTATGTTCTCAAATGTCGTATTAATTGTTCTTACTGTCTAATAGAGAGATGCTAATTCTTTAGGATTAGGTTAATCTTTTCATTAAAATGGAAATTTGTAATGCGTAAAAAATATGGATAAAATGTTGTGTAAAAGAATTTCAACTGCCCCATTTCCCTACTTGTTTGCTTTGGGTTATTATAAACATTATAATTTTTACATTCAAAATTTGTTATGTCTGCTTGTATTTGAATTTTGAGGTGTTATGCAGAGTAAAATAAATTCAATTAATTTTCAGAATGGAAATCAATAAGATATGACCAATACTTTTATTTGTTAAATTTATTTCTTATATAAATTATCAACTGTGATCTACTAAACAATCGCTTCTCGATCGATCAGTTAATTATAATTGACTTGCTTCTGGCTATTTATGTCCCAATATTTTGTAAGTGCAACATATATTATACCCTTTATGAATGCAGTTATATATCCATCTTATTAATCGTTATAGATACGAACTTTTTCATGCTTTATTTTGAACGATATATATTATATGTGTTCAGGCTGTGAATAATATTAACTTGTTTTTAGGTTTTATCTACTATTGTGCCCAAAAAGTAAAACCAATATTCAATTTAAATTTCCGGGGCATATGGAATTTCAATTTTTTCTTCTTTTTTTTCGTTGTTGTTGGCACTGACATCTGTGTGAAATTTGACGTCAAAATATTCATTAGTGTTTGAGTTACGCTTGGCTTTGTGAGACGCTAAAACTGATTCCGGCGATTTTTGAAATGTCTGAATTAATTGAGCAAAGAACATGCATTACATTTTGTTTGCGGAAACATATAGAATGTTGCAGAAGATATTCGGTGAGAAAACTATATCGGAAAGAATTACTTTGAAGGCGATGAAATAAATTTGGAAGAATAGATAGAATTTTTGGGGAAAAAAAAAAAAAAAATTGGTCTTACTTTTTGGCCACAGTAGCAGATATGTGCAATTTGCATGACTCTCTTGGGAGTTATATTTGTATAAAGTTGTATTTGCATGCTTTTTTAAACATTCGTTGAAAGAAATCAAACTTATTTTCATGCTATATAATATAATGTTTTATTATGGTTTTATGTTTTTCTTTCTTTCTTTTTTTTTTCTTCAAAAATTTATTAGAGAAGTGAGCAATAATTTTATTTTAATTGATTGAAAAAAGAAAGTTAGGGAATTATGATGAAAATAAAGAAAACATTTTCAAAAAATACGAGAAAGAGATAATACATTGATCTGTGTGAAGAATGATTTACTTTAATCTGCGTAAGATAAAATTGTGAAGAAATCATATTATTATATTGGTTTATCAGCTCAGTAGTATCTATTTTGTAAATTTATCAGAGTAGTAGTATATAAAATGGAATTACTTATTTTAGACCTAAGAACGAATTTACAAAGTATAATATAAAATTGCCGTTCAGGAATCATCTAAATAAATCTTATATTCTACCTTTTAAGTTAAACTTGGTAGCAATAATTTAATCGACAAGAATCCTTGACAAAGTGTCAGCACTCCTAGTGAGTCCTTTGCAGAACACCAAAAACTATTTTCAGAGCTAAGAGTTTGAACATAATGCATTTAAACAAATATTTAAGGATGGAGGTTAACAACTACTAAAAAATAAGCATACCAAGGGCAGTGGGTCAAAAAACATACCAGAATTTTTACTCTTCAGACTGATCAAAGGCTTTGGAGCTTTTCCAAAATCTTCCTTTTTTCAGTGAGTTTTTTTGGTTATTGCCAATTTTTGGCGACATCTGAGACAGTTGAGAGAGGACGAATACCATGAAAAGAAGGGTTTCTTAAAAAGTTTGAATTCAATCAATTTGCTTTGCGAGTGTGCTTTGTGCGGAATATCTATTTGTGTCTGCTGCAAGTAAGGATGTGAAGTGCTCAAAATCTTTTTAACATCAATTGCTTTTTAACACATGCTTTATTTCCAAAAAGTAAAACTGAAATTTGCCTCAACGGATGAACAAAATAGATTTATTATTATAGTAGAAAGCAGAAACAAATTTTGATAGATTTTTTGGAAAAGACTCTCAAAAACTTTTCACTAATATTAACCATTTTTTTAGATTTTAACTAGACGTGGACATTTTTACCCAGTATATTTTTGAAGCTGCAAGTTACAGTTGTATAAAATTAACATTTTTTTAAGTAAAAAATATGTACTTTTTTAACATTTATTATAGGCAAATCAAATTTATTTCATATTCTTTAAATAATATGTATAATATAAAATTTAATTATGATTTAATGTTTTTAAAATCATTTGATAATATTTAACTTTGTATGAAGGATATTTACTGATTAAATAAAATATTTGATCTTTAAGTGATGGTCATTTTTCTGTACTTTTTTTACCACTTTCATGAAATAAGGAAGAAATGGTTCATTGATTATTTTTAGTTGGCACTTAAATATCGTTAAATTAACTTACGGCTATTGATGTCGATATTTAATGGAAAAGAAAAGACAAAGATTAATGATGTATAGTTTGCAATAAATGATTTTCTATTTAATTCATAATGTTGTTAAAGTACTGCTCCATAGTTAACATTCTACAGTAAGTTGAAAAATTTTTCACTGCTTTGTCAACGAATCAACTTTACCTTCGTCTGATTAACTAAAAATATGATTTATAATGAAAGTAAAACAAAACAGCACTTTAGAATTTCATGTGCTGAATATTATGAATTCATTTTTAAAAAAGATGCATACAAAATATTCGAAACAAAGGATGTGTCCATTTTTCCGTAATAAATTATAATGGCCTGTAAAATATGAATACTTTAGTGGAGTTTTTTTAATATTACTAATTGATCGGATAATAAATTCTGAAATGCTTTTATTTGGCCTTTGAAGTTTCTAAACTGTTACTGTAAGGAATAGAAAAGGTAATCGAAGTTGAAATTCCATATATTAATTATTTTATTAATAATTTTTACATTGCACTAATTTGGCTCAAATACATTAAGAATATTAATACTAAGTATAGCACCAAAAATAAAAATTGAATTTCTAAAAACTACCTACACAAATTATAAATTAAAATTCACCTTTACCTTTGCTAGCTCATCTTTATGTCAACTTTAATATTTCGATGAATATTTAATAAAATTAAACCAGGAAATTCCGGTGTGATAATGTAATAGACACTGATAAAAAAACCCAACGAATTCATTGACATACTCAATATATAACAAAATACGATTGAGCCTAAGTGGGGCCAAAAGTTTGCTCACACATTTCACTTCGGGGTGCTCTTTGGATGCGCGTCCATCGAATTCTATATTGAAATAATGGTATATATATTTGTAATAAAAACAATTTAAAGAGAAAGATTAAACCTGTTCACAAGATGGAAGATATTCGAGGTAATACCGGGCTCTATCAAGAGCTCTTAGGGTATTAAGAATGATGTTCTATATATTTTTTATCCGTGTGACGATCTAGTCTAAAAATGACTCGTTCTTAACTCAACGTTATGATTAAGAGATTTTAGAATAATGCAACATCACTTAGTGCCATATAATAAAATTAAAGTGCTCAATATTGTAAATATATAAAAGCACAATATATGAAGTAAAAATGCTAGCTATGATAACTAATAAATACAATTGTATTATAATCAAAGAAACTCTGTTCGGTGAAGTCGGATAACAAAATAGGTCAAAAATTGTTTCGTCTGAATTTAATTTCTATCTGTAAAAAATAACATAAATACGTATGTAAATGTCTTGCTTATCTCTGCCATTTTGAAATCGAAGCAAACTAATGAGACTTTTGTAGACAATTACCGTTGAGACTGTAGATATATTAATGGGTGTTAATGAGTTGATATTATTAGGCAGTTTGTGGTAATTAATGTTATAATTTTTACTTATATCATCATAGATTTTGGATTGCTAGATTTTGAATATTAGCTTTTTTTATATATTGGTAGATATATGGTTTTTCGTTTCCAATTCATTCCAACTGAGAAATAGTCCTTCTTTGCTATATATTCTGATAAGCTTTTGTTTCTTCGTCATTTTGCGACTTGGCGAGGTATTAAATGTAATTAGTAAGTAGAAAAAAAATTCCGTCAGCCCATTATATAGTTACGTTCAATTTTGTATCGTGTCATTTTAACTTTTTTCTCCCGCCAATTTGTTAGTTTCAGATTTGCGTATTCAAATTTGATTTGAATCCTGTCATTAGAAAAGGAAGTGAAAAAAAATAATCAAGTTCGTTAATTATTCATTTTCTTTATTCGAATCAAAAGAAAAGATTGCCACCTGCTGAAGTTGAGTTCGCCAATGAACAACTGCAATGATTTCGATTAAATTGAATCACAAAAAACTCACTTACGTATTATTAAACGTTTAAAATGGATAGTTTTTTGTCATGTCTCATTTTAAAATTCTCAGTACATGTTATAATAAAACGAAAGTTCCACTTTGATTACAAAAAATATATAACGGGTCATAAGAATGAAGCTTCAGATATCTAATGCATGAAAGATGGAAATAATTTTTATTTAATATTGTGGTTATCTGTCAATATGTTTAATGATATTAATAGCTTGAGAGGAATATTAATTTATTTTAATTTTTAAAAAGGAATATTGTTTTTTTTTATATAAGTGGAATAATTTTTATAAAATAGGAATTTTTTTACGAAGTGAATATGATTATTAAATATGAATGATTATCTCCTTAAATTTGACATCTTCTGAAAGACCCTAAGAAACTTCATCCGTCTTGCATTGATTCGAATATAAAAATAAGAATACATTAAACGACGAAGTGCATTTCAAATCTAGCAAGCACATTTAATCTGTTTTAATATCCTACTCTCCTTTTTAGTTGGTTCCCAGCCCTTTTTAATGTTTATTTAATTAAAAGGATTCATTAACTGCAAGGTGTTTAGTGCTTAAAAGATATCAGTGCAAGAGATTAAAAATTATATAAAGCCGTGAGCAGATTTTGGTAAACTTTGAAAATGTCTCCAAATCGTAAACTTCCAGAATTAGTAAACGAAGTCGATGTATTTTTTTTTCAATGATCTTGGGCTATTGATCGCTTTTCTCTGTTGATTTATTTTAGCGTATTGACTAGCATGCTGATACTTTCATTTTCTTTTACAAGTTAAATAAAAGCTTTCAATTAAAAAAAAATACCTTCGACATCTTAAAAAGGTTATACTTCCATCCTAGATGATTTTGTGATGCATTTTATTAACTGCTACGTAATATTTAAAGTAAAGTACACTTGATTTTAGATCCATGCACTGTATATGTAACTTTTAAGTACAGACATGTAATTGAGCTGTAGTTTGTCTCAATCATTTGTTCAATTTTCTAATCCTCTAATCTGCATTCTCGAGAAAATTTGATTTCTTACGACCCGCTCATTTCAGGTTCAGTTCCTAATACAGTCTTAATAACAATTCAATCTTTTACATTTAATACTTAAAATGTTCCCATTTAAGTATTAAATATAAAAGATTGAATTAAACCCGATTGTGTATTATTGTTTCACATGATATTTTTGCATCGATCTGATGATTGAAATCTTTTCCAGGTACTTGAATTATTCACAGCCATGCGAGAAATGAGCAAGGAAATTCACTCTCAAGCACCTGTCATAGTGAAAACAGCAAGTGGAGTAGCACTTGAGTCTATAATAAACGGTTGTCAGCAGTATGAAGTTCTTTATTTAGGAAGGATAAAGGTGATTTCATTAGATTTTCCTTCATTTCAGTCGCTGCATTTATGCCTTTATTTCGAATTTATATAGCATTTTATTTTATTATTATTACTTCAATATTAGTTTTTAGTGTTGGTTTATATATGTTCAATGTATATATATTAAATTATATAGGGTTTTTTCCCCCTTCTAAAGACATATTTGAATTAAATAGGATAAGTAGTGTTCCACAAAAAATGAATGATTTCAATGTACTTAAAGTAGTTTCTTTTCAAATATTTGAAAATTTAGTGCTGTTTAGGTTTTTATTAGTAAACTTAAAAGTGTAAACTTTTACATTCAATATTCAATGTATCGCAATTTCCTGCCATCTAAACAGCAGGCGTCGTTTTCGATCCCAAAAAATGTATCCCCTGGTGTTCTGTAATAACGCAACCCTGTACCACAATCCAATTATGTTTTTATACCATGGCATACGTTTTTCACTTTAAAATAGTGTTTTGGATGCCATAATTCAATATAAAAATTGAATGAGAGCCGAAAAGGATAGCATTTTAGAACTCGGGTAAGAACCAAACAGACCTTCCTTTTATCTTTATATTTGCTGGAGTATCACAGTTCATTAATTATTAAATTCACTTTTTGCAAAACGTTTCGAATTCTTATCCGTAACTTCATTCCAAGGCTTTGTTATCCATGCATTCATGTTTGCAGAGTTTTATACAAATCCTGCTTGCTTTCACCATCAGTTATGTTTAATTTTCTCTCACACAGTTTTGTCAACAAACAGCGTTTGTAGAGGATGGTTTTTAAAATTGATTTTTCTGAAATTTTCGGGAAAAACAATGTTCACAGTCTATACTTAACCCTCTTCACGAAATTGTCGTTTTTTAGCATGTAATCCGCGTATTCTAAGCAGGAAATGATGGCACTTAGAAAAGTAGGTAAATGTACCTAGTTCAACCACCGATTATGTAGAAAATTGTCAAGTAGCCATGGCGGACAAATTCAAACATATCGACGTTTTTTTCTTTCTTATCCCACTTGGTAGACAGCAACATCTAGACCAAGTTCAAGAACCCGTGTGGTCTCGTGGAAGAAGGAAAAGGGGGGGCAGCTTTTGTTGTGATGGAGCACTCGTAGGTAGAAGTCTGACTTCGCTCCGTGACGCCTTCCGGAAGGACTTTTAGGAGAAACTACCCCGTATTTGCGTATCATATGTAAAAAACCCCGGAAAGCTCCCACCAGGTAGCCCGACTTACAAGGCAAGAGGCTGAACCTCACTAACTCCACCGAGCTCCTCTTTTTTTTTTTTTGAAACAGTGTCTATAAGAAAGCCACCAGTGGATTGAACCTCCGCCCTAATGCTCACCAGCGGCGCGCATTGCGCGAGTCGGCCACACATATCGACGTAATAGGGGAGAAGAGTATTTTTGGTGGGGTTTGATTATAATAAAATAGTTTTAAATTTTAATAAGTAACATATTAAAGTACTTAATATTAAAAGAAAAATGATATAAAAAAACTTCCGCCCTAAGTATTAAAGTTTTTCTCTTTCATAATTGCTTTGTGGCGCATATACTTGACATCACTAATAAGTCGATTCGCTTTTAAAACGGATGTTTACCTTTCTGCACAATTCGGGGTTGAACCATATTTTCACAATACGGTGACATCATTTCAAAGACGGGTACATGAATGCGCAGATTGGAGAAAACTTATGATTAGATGATGTAAAAAGAAGGCGGAATAGATTCTTCTATGCTGCGAATTAAATAAACTGTATGCTTGATGTATATAAATTGTAAATATTAAAAATTGCAAGCATATATGAAAAAATAAAATTTATATACATACAATATAGCATTTATTTTGTCCACACCTGATTTAGCACATTAAAGACTGGCTGTTGGCTTTTTCTGTGCTTATATCTGTTCTATTTATGTAGATGATATATAGTTGTTTCCTATATTTCTAAAATAGCGAAATTATGTAGTTTTAGTTTAAAATGTGATCTTTCTTTTGTAAGGTTTCTGGAAAAAGGGCTCCTCCAACTTTCATCGATGATGCTGTTGAAAAATTTCGCATTTTTGAAATCGAAAAAAACCGAAGTTTTCAAGGTTTAAATAAGCGAAGACGCCATGGAAGTGGTGCTAGTGTTTCTAGTCTTCCTCACAATTTAGATATTGCTGAAAAATCCAATGAAAACGGACTTCAAAAACAAATAAAGCTTTCTAGTAAAGAAGATCTAAGTAGTAGTAGCGGAATAAGCTCTTGTGAAAGTATAAGCCAGAAAAGTTTAGATACGCAGTCAGGTTATGATTGTCAATCGACAATAAGTCAAGTAAGTTATTAAGTAATTTTTGAATTTCGTTTATTTAAATTATCAATATTAATGGGATTCATCTAATTAATTTATATTGCGAACAATGATGTGTTGAAAGTCACTGTACAAACAGATACATACTTAAAAATATGTATCGAAATACTTAACACTCTTTTAAAATTTTATAGATTAAATACTTATTTGGAGAACTGGTGCTTATGCATTTATATCTCTTCGTCTTTCTAAGCACATCTCTTCTTTTTGTGGAGTTATTAAATAGCTGACACACACACACACACACCCGCTCGCTTGAAAATCTAGACTGTTATTTAAAACTTACTGCACTGAATTTTTTCTTTAATCTTAAAAAGATAATTAAAAAAATAAAAAAGTATGGTAAAAAATATATTTAAAATTTTGCACAACTGCACATTTTGATTAATTATTAGTAAAATTGCTTTCAATGAATCTTTTATCAATAAGTTTGTTTTATTTTCTTGCAATCATCACTAATTTCGAATTATTAGAAAGGGATTTTTGTTTTATTTTCTTGCAATCATCACTAATTTCGAATTATTAGAAAGGGATTTAAGTTAAGTAAAAAAGGAATAGGGACGTATTAATGATAAAAATTTAGTTGTTTAATTATATTTGTATATTATAAAACAAATTTCAAAATAGGCAAGGTAGTTCAACTAGCATTTTCGTAATTCTAATGAAATGAAGCAGCTAATGAGAACCCTGTTGGAAGTAGATCATGGCTATTTTGTAGGAGGAAGTTTTATATTCAGTCTACTTTTAAGTAGAGCCTACCTTTTAAAAATAAGAATTTTGGCAATATGCTTCATTGATGCGGGATGGCTACTAAGTCTTATTATTTTCTCTTGTGTGTGACTCAAATGTAAGCCATTGGTTTTCAAAAGACTTACAAGAAGTCAATATTTTTCTTTCTTTGTGGGCGTATCCCTTAAAGAAAGAAAAACATTGACTTTCCACTTGTTAGATAATGTTATGTTTATTGCAATATGTCGATTTCTTTGGTTATTGACTTAGATCAGATATTCGAAATAAATAACAGTAATATTTGATGAGAATGGGATGCATTATTTAATTATTTTTACGTTTTTTCCCTTATGAATTGAAAGTTAGGTTAGATGCGATCAAAAAACGTTTATCTATTTTATTAAATATTTCCATTTTATTATTTCTTTTTCAGATGTACTGTGATAATGATCCTGCTCTACATTCTCCACAGAATTCTTTACACAACTCTGATTTAGCATCAACATTTCCAATTCATTCACAATCATTAGTACCTCATAGCCAGAGCATGGATATTGCCACAGCTGCGCAACTGCTGACAGATTTCAAGCATTCCGATTTTAAATACAGTTTAATGCCTCCGTCCTCTCTGATCACTCACACTCAGAGTTTAGATGCTCCTGCATGTGCAGATATTGTCCGAGATCTTAGAGACATCGATCCAAGTGTTGTGCTCAGAGACAGAGTCCGTTCTTGCAGTGGTGATATTCCAAGAGCAAAACAGACCTCTCTTCCTACGTATAATAATAAGTGTGACAATGGAAGTTTCTGTGATGTACGTCGACCACGTGCTTATACTAGTCCTACTCCATCTGAGAACCGGCAGTGTAATAGAACCATGCTGTTTTTAATAGGGCGAATGGAAATATGCTTGATAGGCACGGATAAAAAGCAAATGCTTATGAGCAAAACTTTTAATGACATTGCCCATTGTTCACAAGTATGGCATTTACATCTCCTTTATGTTTTTGATATAGTTATTTTAAACACATTTTATGTACTTTTTTCACATTTTGCCAAATTATTCTTTCAATATTCTGTATAATAATATAAGTTGATATAAGATCTCATTATTCATAAAGATTTTCTCAAAAATTTAATAATTTCATCAACCAAATTGATGAAGTGTTCAGCAATTAAAATTTAAAATGATTTACTAAGTTGTATTTTTTTTTATATGTGTTAGTTTTAGTTTATCATTTTTAAAAATCCTTTGGTATGAATGGTATTTGAGATAGATGTTAAACATAAAATGCACATTGAAACCATAACAACATCTAAATTTAATTTTAAATGTATAAATGTTGTATAAGACTTATTTTAACTGTATGTATAATATGAAAAAATTCTGAAACAGGATTATTTTAAGTTAAATCTGATTTAAAAATTATGTATAAGAAATATTTTTGTGTTTGATTATAAATTTAAGGTACCTTTGCATAAAAAAAAAAAAAAAATCGTAAATAATTCTTGCAATATACTAGATTTAAACATTTTATAATGTACAAAAATAGTAATACACTTTTTTTATTTAAATTTTTATATTTTCTATATTTTCATTTTATTAGGTAAAATGTTACTTGCAAACTTGTCAGTGGATTCAAAAAATAGAATTATGCAATTTACCCCGATAAAACAGAAAGAAGAAAAAAAGGATTTTTTTTTTTCTAAAATCAGTTATTAATTAATTTTAAATTTTGTATAATTACTAACTTTTTAAACAGATTTGTTTCAATGTTTTGATCTTATATAACATTTAAAGACGTCTTTTCAATTGACAAATTTTAATTATTGCGACAACAACTGTAAATTGAAATAAGGCTCTGAATAAGTTTTTTTGAAAATTTAATAGATTAATTTTTTCTATTGATAAATTTTTAACTTGGTTTGTATATAAAGACAATGCAAAATAAGTTTAGAGATTTTTTGGCTAAGAGTTTTATCATAAATTTTTTTTTTTTTTTTTTTGCATAATTAAAATTTTTTTGTATAAAAATATCTTTTTAGTGTGAAACTTTACCATAGTTGACAGATTATTTTATAGCTGACCTTTAGAAAAATATTTATAAATTTTTAAGTCACTTAAATTATACCTTTCAAATAAAACTGTTATTTTATTTTTAATAATTGCTTCATATTAATAGAGTAAATTGTATGGAATTCTGTAGATGTATAAAACTATGACAGATTTTAAAATCTTTTCAAAATACTACCATTCATCAAGAAAGTAGTTAACATACCACAGATAATTACTTCAGGGTCTTTTAATTTTCTGTTTGCTCAGAAAAAAGAAAATTTAAAGAATTTTATCATAAAAAAATATTACATTGATATAGTATTGATTCAGCATAATTTTAATTTTTAAGTTAATTTCATTTTATGAATTTTTTTTTTACTACTTTTTCCCTTTTTGTAGTTTTTTTTTTGTGTGTGTTTTTAAAAAAAGTTACAAAAACTGATTTTTAATATAATCTAAAAATTATTAGAATTTTTTTTTGTCACTTCTTATGAAATTTCTTTTTTATAGGGTGTAAAACATTTAGACCACTTTGGTTTCATATGCAGGGAAACTACTTTATCAGGTGCTGATTGTTATTCTGGTTATATCTTCCGATGTCAAACAGAAAAAGTGGTTAGTTTTAATTTATAATTTTTTTTCACATTCTGCTTGACTTAATTTTATAAAACCTTTAATTTTTATTTAAACTATTCAACTTTTGATAAAAACTTTATCTGTTGCAACTAAAACTTATTTTGGCAAAAACAAATAATTGCCTTTTTTTACAGGTTGCATATAATGTCATTAAAAAATTGTGAAGTACTACTTGCTGTATTCATTTATTATTGAAATTGCCTCAACTAACTTTACTGAATCATTTAAATAATAAAATTTAATATGACATATATAATTATTATATATTTTTCATTTAATTATATATTTTCAAAGAAGTAAAGCAAGCTTTTTTAAGCAAATGAAGAGCACGATTTTTTTTTTTTCTGATAGGTCACCTTTGAATGAATTTTGCATCGTGTATGTCATAAAATGAATTAAAAAAAACTAGATCACCTATTACTAATGTTACAGTACTAAAGATACTTTTTTTATTTATGGTAAATAAGATCAGCATGCATTAAAATTATTCAAAGTCGTTAGGTAAAAAAAAAAAAAATTGTTTTTATCTGAAAGAAAGAAAAACCAAATACAGATGTTATGTTCTATTTAAAAAAATAAAATATATAGAGATGTTAGTTTTTTTTTCTTATACTCATTTTTGTGAAACATTCTCTTAATATATCCCAGTTTATTTTATTAATTTGTATTTTAAAATATTATATAATGACAAAAATTATTTGAACATAATTTTTATAGGTAGATGAAATGATGCAAACTCTCAAACTAGCATTTAGCAAGGCTCATCAAAATTATCAAAAGCTTTCAGAGAAAAATTTTCAAGTGCCAAAGGTTTTTATATGTGAATCATGTCCTATGCATTGGTTTCATAGGTTGTGTTCTGATGTTGAAGGTAGATATATTATTTCAAGCTTTTTAGATACAGAAGTATAAAAATAATATGGAATTGTTTCCTTTTAAAACATATTACATTTATGAATAACTGATTTTTGTTTTTGAGAAATTTTAAGATATAAATAATTTTGCCACTTTTAATATAATAGTTTTAAGAATTTTTATATAAACTGATGATAATTCTTAGATTTTATGAAATGGGAATAGAAAACGTAATTTAGGGAATTTATTTTTTTGGATATGAAATTCATCTGTTTTTAAGTAATGAAAATTTATTTTCCTGTTTTAAATATTTTTTTCCTATTGTTATATTGTGCTGTTTGTTAAAATTAAAGTATATTTGATAAAAATCAAACTTAACTATTAATTATCAAAAAAGGCTTAAATACAATTTGCACTCTAGCATTATTTAATAAAAGTTACCATGTTTATTGTTTCTTAACTTTGCAATATTGAATTTAAAATCATATTTATAGTAATGGGAAAATGATTTATTCTGTTTTGCAACTAATCTTTCTTTTGTGATAAATAGTTACATTCTCTGACAGAAATGCAAACCTTTATATGGGATATTATTATTGTGGAATTGTATGCCACATATCTGATAGTGATATAGTCCGATTATAGTCAGCTACATATAATGTATAGTGATTTTTTCTTGAAGTATTGGTGCAAATTTATTTCTGAAAAATTTTCACTTAAATGTGCTTATATTCGAAGATGGTAAGTGAAACCAATGTAAGAAAGAATGATTCTTTTAAAATTAAATTGAGGATCTTATGAGAGTCGTAAATAAAAGAAAATAGCTGCATTTAATGATAAAGAAGCAATCTAGAACACACATTATACACCGATGTGTGCGAGTGGATTAAAAAGACCAGGAATGAAATAGTAATAAAAATACTTTCTGGATGATTACTTGTTCACATTTTTTTTAATATGTATTCTAACCGATTTACATAAATTTCAGTATGTCATCTGTTTATTATGTTCTATTTTGGGATAAAACCATAATTATAAAACATAATTTTATTGATAAACATTTGTATCGGTTTAGTGAAAGAAAACATTTCAACTGATGCAAATTTTCTTCAGATTGATTATACAAGATAGTTTTTGGTGGTCAAATGGAAACAGTTAGTGTGTATTATCTGCTGCTGTGGATTGCTGTTAGGAATTTAGGATAATTACATCATTAAACATTATTTTTTCGGATTATCCTTTAATTTTGACAAGCAGTATAAAATGTATCTTATAGATTAAAATGTGTCTGATAGATAAAAATGCGATCTGAATAACTAAAGTTTTATAAAACTATAAATTTAATAAAATTTTTAATAACACTTGTTGAATTTTAACTTCTAAAAATGAAATGCTAATAATCTATAGGTTTTTAAACTAAGGTAATTGTACACAATTTTGTCATGTAAATGTAAGAAAAAATTAAATTTAGGATAAAGAGAAACCTTTTAAAAATCACTTTTTTTTATTTTTGGTTCTTTTATAGTGCGAAATTTCAAATAAAGAATGAAAACTTTTCTTTATTTAAAGGTTTATGTCCGGAAGAAGCACATTTGATAATTTTGGGAAGACTTAGCACTCTGTCTGATGCTGATAAGGAGGACATAATTGTTAAGTTTCAGGTAAGTACCACAAACGAAATCTTTTTTCTTTTTTGTTTCATTAATTTTCTTTAGAATCCTTTTCCTTTTTCCTGAATACAATAAAAAATGTTTAACATTTAAATTTTTACATGATTCTTGAATATCTGATGTCATTGTTGCCTATCCTCAAACTGCTCCATCAGTAAAAATATCATGTAGTTTTTAGTAGTCCTACATATTTATACTTGAAACAAAACCAAAAGTTGATTATTATACTCATCATCTTATTTAAAAAACATAATATCAGGATTAAGGCAAGTAAAGAGCATTTATGTGCAAAAATTCTAGCTATAAATACTTGGCATGAGGTACTCTATACATAATCTAACTTTTGAAAAGGCGATCCACTTTCATGAGATACTCTTATGTTGCTATCAAAGCAACAAAGTTTGAGTTTTGATTGAATTTGGTTTCTGATGTCAACTACATACATGTTTGGAGTCCTTATGTTGAATACTTCAATGTCAGATATTATTTTTAGCAGTCCACCACAGCCGTATCTGATGAGGTGGTATGGGTTGACATTGCACACGACATTCGATTCCCTTTAATAGATCGACAACATCATGACTTCCCAGCTATGCAGGGGGATTATGATTAAAGTTCAAATTTCAAAAAGCTCTAAAAAAAGAAGCACTGGCCAAAATGACCTAAAAGTCGATCTGAATATATGCGAAGAAGAGCGAAATGCTATGGCATAAGAAAAAAAAATAGTTCGAAATATTTTTATAAATGGCGCTTTACTCGCCTTAACATAAATGAGTACCTTTTCTTCCCTACTGTTTATCATTTGCTCATATCAATGTTACAGACATGCATTTAGGATTTGAATGAGTTCTCATAATCCCATCTCGGTTTACTAATTTTTATGGTAATGAACATATATATTAATTGAAAGTAAAAAAGAAAATTGCATAGTGACACATAATTTTCTTTATATTCTAGAAAACTATAAATAGTGATGAACAAGAACAAAATGAGATTCTTATGATGCTTTTGAGAGAATTTTGTGAACAAAAGCAGTTGACTCATTCTCATAATACAAATTCTCATACAAATGGAAAAAATGTAAGTTTATATTGTAAATTTTCTTTTCTTTAATTTAAATACAGTTTAAAAATCAATGAAAAAAGTCATTGAATTGTTTACCTTCAATGAAAATTTTCAATGCTTCAAATGCTTTCCTAAAGTGAAATTTGTTTTAAGTAAATCTTATATGTAGGAAAAAAAGATTGCTTTTTATTACATTTCTATGTAAAAGTTGCTTTTTAGAAATTAAAAATTTTTTTATCATAAATTGCATTTTTTTAAAAATAATATGGATTTTACTTCTATATAAAATATAAATGATTTAAATAAATCCTTCAATCAAATAACTTTGTTTAAGTTTCATGTAATTTGAGAAAAGAGAAAAAAAAAGGATTTAATCCTTTTAGGACATCTCTGTTTAGTTTAAAATTTATAATTTAAGTTTTACAGAATTTAAAATTAATTTTTTCTATTAACAGTTTCTGCATGTTAAAGAAAAAAGTTCTAAGTTAGATTCTTTTCGCCAGAAAGCAAAAAAGTCTTTGTCTAGTTCTTTCGAAACTTTTCTAAAGGTATGATGTTTTTCCATATTTTTAGTTGGTGTTATTGGTTGGTGTTATTTTAGTTATGGTTGGTGTTGGTGTTATATCATTTATTTTATTAATGTTTTACATGATAATTTTTAAATATTTGTTAATCTTGCATTTTTTAAAATTTATGTTTCCCTCTAGTTATCTTTTTTTTTTTAAACTTTGGAGAATTAAATAAAATATGATATATTTTTTAAACCTACGTTTCTAAATGCATAGGGGGGAATGCTAAAAATGCTTTTCATTAGAAACGAAGACACAATTTGAAATTGAATGTTAAATATTTTATTTCGTTTGTGGCAAACTGTACAAAAATATCCTGAACAGTTGTAAAATAACACAACAGATTAAAAAATATATATATATATTTCATTCATGATTCATAAAATTCATAATTTTTATTTTATATTATAGTAACATGTTATATTTAATTTTATTATACCTTTTTTTTTTAAACTGCTGGTTTTGTCAGAATTTGTAAATAAATTTTGTGCATTTTTAAAATTTATGAATTACACTAGTTTGCATTATTTTCAAATTAGGTATTCATCATCAAATAAGTTTCATGTTACTAAATCTGAATATGGCCTCAAGTTATTCTAGCACTAAAATGGAATTTTTTCATGGAGAGATGCTTCTGAAGTTAAAATAGCACACCTCTTTCTAAAATATTAGTGCTGAGTGCATGCATTTGTTTTTGGATTCTCTTGTACTTTTGCATTTAAAAAACTATCAATCCCAATCTGAAAATCATTAATTATTGATTGCTAGGTGAGTTTTCGCGTTTAGATAATGGCAAATAATTCTTCTAATAATTTCTTTTTAGTAGGCAGTGGAATTTTGCTGCAATATTTAAGAGTTTTAGAAGTGCTATATCTGGGAATGTATCCATGAACGATGTTGACTGTTCATCAATTCATTGAAAATAAGTTTGATGGCAATTGCGCTGCACGTTGGAACATGCAGCCTCCACTATCTTCAGTTTGTGTAGAAAATATTGAGTATAACCGTAAAATTTCGAAATTTACATTAAAAAAAATAATTGAAAAATATTAGTGGAACATATGTGCTGACTTAAAAGTTGTAGTATGGCTATTTGGGTTTCAATAAAACTTTACTAGCATTCTATAAAACCCAGCAGTATTCTACATGAATGAGCCAAACACTTCTATGCTCTTTGGCATGTCATGTACCAATAAAATACTTTTTTAAAAATAGCAAAATCGTTTTCAGATTTAAAGTGTATTTTTGATTTCATAATAATATAAAAAATTATATTATAATTTTCAGGTAGTGGAAACTGGAAAAAAAATATATGCATATAAGACCTATTGTTAAAAATACTGATCTTTTTGTTAGTTTGCTTTTAAAAAATAATGTAGACTGTAACCAAATTTAGTGTAATTTAACAGACCAAGTAGAAATAATACTATTTCAGAGGAAATGTTAAATTGGAATAGGGCAAAAGCAAAACATCGAGTATGAGATAAATGTAGGCTATAAACCTTTTATTTATTTATTTCTTTGCAGTGACAATTTTCTAAATTATTCTGTAAAGAAATTGGTCATTTTGTTTTTATCAGCTACAACACATATCGAATTCTTAACACAGGCAAACTTTTCTTTTGGCCATTGCTATTTGAAAGGAACATTTCACTAATTTCAAATCTTATATAGTTTGTGTAGCATAGTGAATACCTTGCCATTCATCATCATCTGAACTAACCGATACTGAGTATATCAAATTGTTTATAGCCAGAGTCTGTAATATTATGACATTTGTATCCTTGAAGTTTATATCAAAGGTGGGAAAGACACTTCCCTTTCAAAGAAATCTTGATTTTCTTTTTCGTCACATTCAAATTCATCACCTCTGACATCTTAAAAAAAAACCATTTATAAAAGAAGAGAATTTCTTCCATGCTGAAAAAAAATAATGTGAAAGCCCTCTAGCATATTTATTGATGTTTTCATATTCCAGAGTCTGCACTCAAGAGATTCTTTCACAAATTGACTTCTATACTTCATTTCAGTACAAAATGTTTTAAAATTAATTAAATTTATACATATCTTATTCACTGCTTAGCTTTTGAGATGCATTGAATTTAACTTTGATAAACATTGACTTAGTGATAATTTTTCCTCTTTCCTATTGTATATTAAAATATATGTAATGATTATAGAGAAAGTTACCTTTAAAGATAATAAATAATCATCGGATGTATAAATTGTATAGGAGGAAGATCTCTAAAAATAAAGCCAAACAAAGCACATTTTTATGACATTTGCTAGGATGGTAGTAATTCATTTAGCACAAAAAGTCTTATTTACAGCAAGGTAGAAATGCAGGGTAGCTACAGCGAGTTGATTTTTGCTAAAAAGTCTTAACAATAAAAAGGAAGGTATATATTCTCGATGATTCTTCAAAACTGGTGAAACAATGTGTTATGAACTTAAGTTTGATGCCATTACTGTTGTGAAATTAAATATGAAAATAAATCTGAGTTAGTCGCCACCTTATATACATTACAAGCTCATATTCATTATTCGGTTATTAAATTATAGTAATAATAATGAAGTGTTGGCTTCTTTTTCTTTTCGTATCACTAATTACTCTCAGTTGAGATATAGAAGTATTCGTAATAGTAATATATATATATATATTACTATTACAAATACTTCTTTTGAGCCATCGCCAACTCCGTGGCTTACCTTCCTTGCTCTTACATTAGAGTTCCGTCGCAGGCTGGGTACCACACTGTTAAATTCTTGTTGGTGGCGCCATCTGTCGTCCTTAATATTAACAAATAGTTTACATTCGGGCATCTTGACCAAGCAATTGCCCTCAATTCAGGGTCGGAATTTCCTATAGGCTAACTAGGCTTCAGCCTAGGGCTCAAGATCAAGAGGGGTCTGCATTCAAATTGTTATCAAAATTAGAATTACACTATTCTAAAAACAGTAAACACTAAATCGAAAATAAGGAGAAATTCTACACATATGACTAGGGATTGCAATATCAGACCAAAAGTTCAATACCGGTATTCGGTATTTTTTAGATCTTAATACCAGGATACCGGTTTTAATACCGGTAATAGAAATTTTAGAAAAGTAAAGAAAACGGGTGTTTTTTGTTTTATTTGCCAGTTTTATTAGGGAATGTAAATATCGCAAAAAAAATCTAACTTATAAATTATAATAGTATGTAAAAAATCTCCAAAAAGTAAAGGAACATCTTATTTATTTAAATCACAAAAAAGTGTAAATATCACTATTCAGTCTGTGGTACTATTACAAATTTTTGAAATGTCATCTTAAAAACATAATGCATCAGTTGTACTATCATTAAGCCTGGAACGTAATTTTATGCAAAAATTACAAGCTATCGGAAACGCCCTTTCAGAATCTACGCTAGTTGGTGGTACTGTTAGCAATGCGCGTATATACTTTTTCAAACTATTTACCTCTAAATCCCTCATCTTCAAATAAATCTATTTCTCGTCGGACTGTTTTGGATATAGCTGATTTCTGTATTATATTTTGGTTTGTTGAAATTTTTTTATTTACCGCCGATTCTAATTTTTGTTCAAGAGACAATTCCTTTTCATTATCGACATTAGTAACATCATAATCTTCGATAACTGTATCGAATTCTTCTGAATGTGGATAGGTTTGTGCGCAAATTTTTAAGAAAGTTTACTATAAACTTGATCAAATTTGAATTGGTTAGTCTCTTTCTGATAGTTCTTTTTCATTCTCATTTTAAAAGTCATTATAATTATGTAAATACCGTAAGACATTTTCTATTTCGGTATACCTTTCCTCTGTGCGATTTTTCAATGTAATATATAATTCTTCAGATAGTGTTGTTTGCTGTTCTTTCAGTGACTGCAGCATGAAATTTATTGTTGCATTAGTTGTTAATAAATTAGAATCTCTCCGACTTAATGCCTCAATAGCCAATTTTATTGCAAGTAGAGCTGATACAGTTCTGGATATTAAGTCGAATTCACTATCGGAAAAAATAATTTGCAGATTTCAGTCGATCATTGCTTTTTGCATTGTTTCTTTTCAGTTTCAAAAAACGTTCCATCGTTAGGAGTAAACTATTCCAACGTGTTTTAGAATCTAGTATTAACATATATTCTGTTTTATTTTCAGTTAGTAGATATTTTTGTAATATGGCATTTTTTGCAGGGGAACGTTTAAATATCTTAAAAAATTTTCGAACTTTATTCTTGATGATTCTTTTAGGAAGCAATTCTTGATGGGTTAATATTTCATCCTCATTAGCAATATCTTCTTCAACAATTACATTGTCATTATCTTCATTGTCACTCTCACACTCTTCAAAGTCGGAATCTGAAGTTTCTATATCCATAGTATTTGAATTCTTCTGTTCTTTTTTTTTTTTTGATATAATACATCTATTACTCCTAACTGAATTCCATGAGCACAGCACAATTGCTTATTTGCGCCTATCAACTTTCCAACTTTTTTCATAAATGTTGCTCCATCAGTCGTTATGGATACAATATCTTCTTTCAGGGATAATCCATGTTTCGCTAATTTAGATTTAAGCACTTCCACACATTTTTCTATTGGCATACTTCCCGAGACATGTGTAAGTCATGCATTCCAAAATTTTTTTTCTGAATGAATATTTATATTTAAATAGCGTCTATTTCTTACACTGGTCCATTCATCAAATGTAAGACTAAATTTTTCACCATTTACTTTTAATTGTATTAACTCATGTTTCAAAGAATTGCGAACACCGTCACTGTAGTTTATAACAGTTCTTCTTATAGTGTTATTAATCTATGTTGGTAGATTCTTAAAGCCTCTGGCGGATAGCGATTTTCTTAATTCAATAGAAGTACAAGACACTCGAAATGGCAAACCATCTAAACCATCTGTCATTTTACTTATAATTTCATCCAAATTATTTATTGTTTTTCAAAATAATCTAAAATCCATAATGGCTTGGGCTTAGAAATTGTGCTTAAGTTTGTATCTTCATCGCAATTAGATTCTTTCCTCTTTAACAAATTTATATCATGTTTCGTTTTAAATGTGTATGGAGTCCGCTTGTACTTACTCCATTCACTTTAATAACTCTTGAACATTTTTTACATTGTGCCACCATATTCTTTTCATCATATAAATAATGAAACCAAACCGAAGTATTATCAACTGATTTTTTATGTTCTTTAAAGTTATTCTTATTCATTATTAAAGGCTATTATTTATGAGAATTTATATAATAAATCTGAAAAAATTTTGAACTAAAGTATGATATGCGAATACAATGTGAATATCAAACTCGCCAATTTAAAAAATAACGAAATATTAGGCACTTTCTTCACAACTACAACCTTGTTTTCACAGATAAGAATTTCTAGTTTTCAGATAAGAATTCTGAATAAGAATTCACAGATAAGAATAAGAATTTCAGATAAGAATTCACAGATAAGAATAAGAATTTCAGATAAGAATTCTAAATTTCTAGTAAATACCGAAAAAACGGTACTTAAACTTGTGAATACTGGTATTACAAAATTGTACAAATGTTTAAAAATACCGGTATTCGGTATCCCGGTATTGCAATCCCTACATATGACTAATAAACAAAAAAAAAAATGTATTAATATTGTATTAAATGTATAATACATAAAAATGTAAAATAACTATTAACATAAAATTTAATATGATATACAATTTGATATTTTCTTTTTTGTGATCTGGATTTTGTTTGAATAAAGTTCCATTTTTGGTTTAGCTTAAAACTTAAAATTCATAACAATTTATACTTTAAATGCGGATTATTATGAAATAAATTTATCTGAATTTAATTTGCTTTAATCTTCTATGTATTGAATATATTTAATTTAATTTGATTGAAAATATGAAAATTTTTATTGCATATTTTATTTTCGTAGTCAGATTTTTACTATTTGAATTTTGTTTCTTTGTAAATGCTGTCTGTTATGTTTGATTAGTTACTGTTACAAATACTATATAGGTTGTTGAGAATAAATGTCCAAATAAGTGTTCTCAACTTTTATTTATTAACCGTGCCACATTTTTTATAAAGATTAGTACCCATCACAACATGTTTAGTTGAACATATTGATATATATCACAGTAATGAATGTATTTTATTATCTCTCATGTAATTTACAAACTTAAAAATGGGAGGTGAAAGGGCCTCATAAGTGGAATAGCCTAGGGCCTCTTTTCATCTAAATCCGGCCCTGCCTCAATTGCTACATAAACTTTTAACAATTACATAGTTAATTACAAGTTACTATATATAAAAATAAACATAATAGATAGATATATACAGCACATAAAACATGTAATAATTATGTTATTAATAAAAAAAATGTTAAAGTTCTACTATGATTATTGTCCAAATGAGTTCCTAAAAAGTTCAGATAAAAAAAAAAGTTAATGTTCAATAAAAAAAAGTAAATGTTCTTTAAAAAAGTTCAGGAACAATTTTTATAGTTATTGATGCTCCATTCACTAGTCGTTACCTGAATAATCTGGAGAAACACTAGAAGATCCTTGGGGTTTCTCATTATCCGAGTCGCAATCATCTTTATGAAGTCGCCATGGCTTGAGTTGATTCACGTGTACTGTTGTGATCTAGAATCTGCCTCGTTCTTTTTCTTTCAGCTGAGTCACTCGGTAAGAATCGTTGGGGAGGACCTCAGTCTCAATTAGGGGCCCTCTATATTTTGCTTCAGTTTTGGTAGGTTCTCCCATTGATTTTGCTGGACATCGAACAACCACTATTTCTCCTGGTTCAAAAGTTATTGTTCGGCATTTTTTCTTGTCGTAGTACTCCTTCATTTTATCTTGTTTCTTTTTTTATCACACTGCACGTTTCTTGTTGAACTTCTTTTGGATCAGTCCACTCAACAACACTTTTATCTATAACTCTTCGTCATTAAATCTAGGTGAATAACCATGAAGAATTTCAAATGGCGTTTTATTTGTAGTTTTGGTGACTGTATTATTGAAATTTCTTTCTGTTTCTTTTATTCGTAAATCCCAATCCTTATGTCGTGAATCTTTCATGGACGTCGTTATTGTGGAAAATTGATGCGATGTATAACAGGAGCCTCTATCACTTATGATTCGGTTAGGTAATCCAAAATCTCCAACAAAATTTTTTAAAGCTTTTAAAACGTGTTGGGAGGCAGTGTTTTTGACTAGACAAAGTCTGGTAAATCTTGTAAAGTTGTCAATTATGATTAATAAATCTCGATTTCCTCGTGTGCTTTTCACGAAAGGTCCTAAATGGTCTATGTGAACAACTGAAAAGGGTCTTTTTCCAGGATTAATTGGGTGTAGATATCCTTGTTGTTTTCCACCAGGGGTCTTGTTGACTAAGCATTCGAAACACATTGAAATATGTTTTAGTAAGTAACGCTTCATGTATGGAAACCAGTATAATTCTTTTATTTTGCTGACAGTCCTATCAACAGAAAAATGTCCCATAAGATCGTGAAATTTAACAGCAGTACTTTTTCTCATATTTTTTGGAATCACATACAGAAGTTTCTCTTTCCCTTTGATTCTCCTACAGATTCGGTTTCTTTTGAAGGCAAAATTAACAATTTGTTGCTTTTCTTCATATGTTCTTTAATGCTCTTCTTTCTTAAAAATGTCAATTTTCTTAAATCGTTGTCAGCATGTTGAATGATCAAAATTTGTTCATCTTCACTTAGTGTTAGGCTTACTTCAATTTCTTCTCTATGAGGTTTGTTATAGTATCTTCCAATTCTGAAACGGAAGCTCGAGTCATTGCATCAACATGTGTTATTTTTATGCCTGGTCTGTGGCGAATTTCAAAATCATATTCTTGAATAAGTATACTCCATTGTGCTATCTGAGGATTAGATGATTTTTTGGATGTCAAGCATTAATTTTTTACATTCATGTAAATTAATGCTTGACAGTCAGTGACAACTGTAAAACTTATTCCCAATAAAAATTGTCTCAATCGTTCTAATGTCCATACAATAGCCATTAACTCCAATTTACTTGAATGATAATTCTTTTCGGCTTCAGTCGTTTTCTTGCTAACGCAGTAAACTAGGTGCCACTTATTATCACTTCCAACTTGAAGTAGCATGCCAGCGATACCTTCCGCACTTGCATCAGTATGAACTTCAGTTTTAGCTTCGGGATTATAGAGCGCTAAAGTAGGTTGTCGAGTCAATTCACTTTTCAAAACATTAAAAGATTGTTCTTGTTTTTCTTCCCACTTAAAATCTTCGTTCTTCTTAGTTAGGTCAGTCAGAGGTTTTACTTTTATAGCATAATTTTGAATAAATCTCCTAAAAAAACTTGTTAAGCCGAGAAAGCGTCTAACTTCATGCAAAGTTGTCGGTTGGGGAAATTTAGAAATTACTTCTACCTTTCTTGAGCCTGGTTTGATCCCATTCTTGTTAATGAAGCCTAAAAATTCTACTTCATCTTTTGCAAACTCACATTTAGACAATTTTAATGTTAACTTAGCTTCTTGTAAAGCCTCGAATACCTTATCTAATTTTTTAATCATTTCTTCCCAAATTTTGGCATGTACAAGGATGTCGTCGAGATAGCATAAAACATCTTTGCTGCATAAGCCACCTAAAGTATGGTACATTAACCGTTGAAATTCTGCTGGTGCGTTTGTTAATCCCAATATCATTCTTTCAAATTGTCCAGTTTCATCTGGTGTGATAAATGCAGTTTTTAATTTGGCTTTTTCTGTCAACGGGATTTGTAGATACCCATGAGCCAAATCGAGAGTTGTAAACAGACTGCAATCATGTAGTTGTTCTAAAAGATCATCAATTTTGGGAAGAGGAAATTTATCCTTGATTGTCTGATTATTTAGTTTTCTATAGTCAATAACTAGTCGATTTTCACCAGTTTTCTTACGCACTAAAAGAACAGGGCTTGAATATGGTGAACGTGTTTCTTTCACAATACCATGTTCTTTCTATTCATTAACGATTTCTTTAATTGCTTTTCTTTCGGCTGCATTTGTTTTATACGGTTTCATACATACAGGTTTTGAACCCTCAACTTCTTTAATATCCATTTTTATTAGTCCTGTACATCCTAATTCCGATATGTTTCATGCAAAACAGTCTCTATACTCATTCAACAAATCAACAGTGTCTTTCTGTTGTTGTTCAGTTAAGTGTTTATTAACTTTTATTTGTTCTAAGCTTATAGGATTTCGCTCTACACTATCTGTACTAACATTTAATATTTCTACTGAAGAAGTGTCATTAATCAAATTAAAATAATTTAAATCTGGTTCCAAGTTGATCTCCTCCACATTCCATGTTCCTCCTTCCACATTCCTTTCCAATGTTCTGATTTTCTTTTAAAATTATTTCCTTACATCCAATATTAATAATTGGTATAATAGTTTTACCTTCTTTTATTTCTAACAAAGAATTAAAATTTCTTTCATTTCCCTGCATCATAATTAACATTATTTATTAGTTCTGTTTTCGCCTTTACAAAATTTATGCCATTATTTATTATTTTTGTAGTTTCCTCCACTTGCAATTTAATACGTGGCGTTTCTTCGATACAGTTTAATCCAATAAATGGGTAATCTTTTGCATAACCGATATGCAAAATATCCCCGACCCTAGCATACGCAATATATGGTAAATCTAAAAAGGTGCGCCTGACTAATAAATCAACTGGTTGAGCCGAATCTGGAACAATTAAAACGGGAATATCATTTCGCACTACTTCACCTATTTGAAAATCTACGACTGCTGCTCCTAAACTCTGCAAAACTGGACATTTTTGATTCCCAAAGGAATAAAGATCTTTTTTGCAAGGCGTCATATTAATTCCTAGATTTTCTGCAAGCGATTCTTTCAATAAACAAGAAGGACCAGTATCTAGCAAACAGCTAACAGTGCGATTATTAATTGTAGCATTTCTCAAATATTTGTCTGCAGTTATGGACGATTCATGGTCAATCACACTTAAACTAATTTCTTTTTTATTCTTTGAACACTATTTTTTTTATATGACCCTTTAAACCACATAAAGTACAGGGATTTGGGCAATCTTTTGAAATATGATACATGAAAAACATTTGGGTTCACCCTTTTCATTACGAATAGACGAATTAAATACTTTATGACTATCAACATATGTACGCGAATTTTCTTTCTCATTAAATTTATGACTTATCATAGCATTTTTGTTTTCCATTTTATTAGTCTGGAATCCACTTATATGGTAATTTGATAACCGCGAATAATTTTTTGCGTCATCCCAATGACCTCCAAATTTATTACTCTTGCTTTCATTATTTATTTTCATTCCGGATCGAACATTTTCGTATTCGTCTAATATCCCTGCCAACTTTTTCGGATTTACATATATAGGCCATGTATTAATAAAATTTTCTCGCATAAAATTTGGAATCCGTTTTTTTCAACTGATCTGTTATAATTAATACTTTTAAGAAATCGAAATCATTAATTTTTAATCCCTTCAACCATTCGTTAAAATAATTACTTATTTCAAAAATGAAATCTGTCCATGTACCTTTAGAATCTCTAGTATGATTGATAAATTTCTGGGCTTAATTTGAATCTCTTTAACAATAAATTCTTAACAAATACATATTCATTAGCTTTTTCTTCAGATTCTCTATGCTATTAATTGGGTAATTTAAAAGGATAGTAATCCTAATAAATGGAATACAAAATCGTTTTCCTCTATACCCAATCACTTTGCCTGCCGTTCAAATAAAATTAAAAATGACGTTATATCTCCTTCCTTCGGATTAAATCTCTGCATGAAAAATTATTCTTAAATCTGCTGATTTCTTTACTTCCGGAGCAATAGTATCATATTCTGTTGGCCTTTGGAATATAACTTTATTTTAGTTTAGCAGTTTTAATTTTTCCAATTCAAAAGTTCTTTGCTTTTCCCGTTCCTCAATTTCCATTTGTCTTTGGTTTTCCTGTTCCTCAATTTCTATCTGTCTTTACTTTTCCCGTTCCTCAATTTCTATCTGTCTTTGCTTTTCATTTCCCTTTTCTAACCTTTCATCTTTTAATTCTTTCCTCAATTATTCTTTGGAAAACTTGCTTAACAAATGATTCGTCATAATTTTCACTACTTGTTATTAATTTTTTGATATTAACTATAAGAGCTTCCGGTGGAATCGTTATGCCGATTTCTGTTCCTAATTCTATAAGATCACTTTTACGACCTTTTCCAAGGAACGACATTTTGATACTTACACTTTTTTTTTTTTTTTTTAATAAAATTTCAGTATACTTTAATACTTGAGAAATACTTTAAACATACATGTCAACTTTTCAGTATGTATATATATCAATATTCAATACTTCAAAACATTTTTACTTTATACTTTAAACTTTAAAATAGAAAGGAAATCATTTACCTTTTTTCCTTTACTACTGAAATCGTAATCCATATCCGGTTTCTAATAGATCCTACTTCTGAAAATATCTGTTGGCTTATTTTTCTTTTCGTATCATTAATTGAGACGACTCTCAGTTGATTATATATATATATATATATATATATTTATTACGAATACTTCTTTTGAGCCATCGCCAACTCCGTTGCTTACTTTCCTTGCTCTAACATTGGAGTCCTCATAGCAGAATGAGGACCACACCAAGTTACATCCTTGTTGGGGGCGCCATCTATCGTTCTTTATGTTAACAAATAGTCTACAGAAGTTAACACAGATAATGCATTATTTTTACTGCAAGGACACACAAATTATTAACTTTGTAAAAGAAAACAAAAATTCATGCACAAGAAATCAATTTTGTTATTGAAATTTATTTACAAACCTGAGACAGATAAGGAGTTTGATACATATAAATTCCTATATAAATTAGATGAAAACGTTCTGCTGAAATGTAAGGTGCAAAACATAATTATCCTCAATATATTCATTATACATTTTAAAATTAGATTCTCCTCAATATTAACCATTTCTTTATATTAAGGTTATATATATTAGGGTTATACACTATGTGGAAGAAAGTGACGGGACACGACATTATAACGACATAAACGCATATTTATTAAAATTAATAGGAGGTAGGGCCTCCTTTGGCTGCGATCACAGCTGCAACCCTTCTGGGCATGCTTTCCACTAAATTAGCCATAGTGGCAAGAGGAATTTCCTTCCAAATGTTTAACAGGAAGTTCCATAGTTCAGGCTTGCTTTTGGGGAGTGGGGTGCAGGCCCTCAACCGACGGTCCAATTCGTCCCAGATATGTTCAATTGGGTTAAGATCAGGGCTCTGCGCCGGCCACTCCATGCGTTTAATGTTGTTGTTCACATACCAATCAAGAGTCCTCCTTGCAACATGGCATGTTGCGTTGTCGTCTTGATACCAGCAATCATCCATACCGTACGTTGCCCACAAGGTAGGAAGGACATGATTGTCGAGAATATCACAGTATCTATCGGCATTCATCGCACCATCAACCTTCACCAGTGGGCCAGCCCTATACCAGGAGAAACAGGCCCATACCATCAATCCTTCTCCGCCAAACTTTACAGTTGGGACGACACACTCGGGCAAAAGGCGTTCTCCTGGTAAACGCCATACCCAAACACGTCCATCGGAACGGAAAAGGGTAAAGGGTTTCCAATCATCCAGAGTCCAAATACGGTGGTCTTTGGCCCAACGAAGGCGTGCTTTCTTGTTGGTTTTCGTAATCAAAGGCTTATGGGCCGCCGAACGTCCAGTGTAACCTAACTTATGGGCCTCGATACGAAGAGTCTTGGTCGAAACGGCCACACCTGTGGCTTGTCTAAACTCATTAGCGATGTTATCCATGGATGTTTGACGGTTACTTCGAATCTCTCTGCCGAGCACCCGCCGGTCCCTGCTGGTGAGAACTGTAGGTCGTCCACTTCGGGGTTTGTTCTGACAGTGTCCCTCAGTCTTGTAGCGACACACAACACGTGCTATAGTTGATTTTGAGCAGTTACGGAGACGGGATATCTTCCTAATTGACACCTTGGCAAGATGCAATCCAACCAACACACCTTTCTCGAACTTAGACAACTCTTCCCGTGGCGGCATCTTGACAAAAAACTAGTAGTCGACTCCACAGAGTATTTATAGGATATGGCTGGCACGTGATACCTATTATTGCGCATGTGTCAGCTGTATTGTCGACTTTTCTACTTTTCGAGGGGTGTCCCGTCACTTTCTTCCAGATAGTGTATGTCCTTTTTGTAGTTAATTCGGCTTTGGTTTTATTATAAATAGTTGTTGTATTATTCAATATTTTTAAATGTATGGATGAATATATAGATAGTTAATAGTATGTATAAAAATCCATCAGCTTTCTACTGTACATTTTTAGATTTGGAAAAGTGATATCTATTAACTAAGCCTTACTAATTTCAAAAAACATCATGATAAATACCATAAGTTAAACGAAAAAAATCGCAATTGTGCACAACTTAAATATTTAAGGAGTGCATCTTTTCCTATGTTAAATAAATATTTAAGGAGTGCTTCTTTTCCTTTGTTAAATAACTTCCAACTTTTTGTTATATATAGTAATTTACAATTTTTTGTTGTAAAGAGTAATTTCCATACTTTTAAATTCGGCTCCAAGTAAGATTTATTTTTATTTTGGTACAAAAGGCATATTGATTTGTGCATGGGTGTGCGTACGTAAAAAAAAAGTTTCTTAATAACGTGATACCGAAACCACATCCCAGAGCTCTAAAGGAAAACCTATCATCAAATGTAACTACTTTGAAATATATTGACTACATATGACTGAATGCAAAATGATCTTATCTACTACTCACTTTGATATTTTCAGAGAAGAATTAGTAAACATAAAAGCCATTAGAAGAGTACCAATCAAAGCATCTCTTTACTCGGAGATCTCCACCCGATTTCTGCTTCATAACATTCCTACAGATTATCACTTGAATAACTTGGAATCGGAATTGGAAGAAGAAAATAATTTCTCTGTCACAGGACTTGAGCGATTTGGAGGAAAACTAGCAGCACTACCTTTTTCACATCGGTTTTTGGTTACTATATTAGGTACAGTCTTGCCAGAATATGTAACATAACATTCCTACAGGTTATCACTTGAATAACTTGGAATTGGAATTGGAAGAAGAAAATAATTTCTCTGTTACAGGACTTGAGCGATTTGGAGGAAAACTAGCAGCACCACCTTTTTCACATCGGTTTTGGTTACTATATTAGGTATAGTCTTACCAGAATATGTCAGATTATGGCTAACGCAATAAAAAATTTCTTTGTTTTATGATAAACCCCGTCAGTGCCGTATTTGTTGTTGATATACTCACCCAACAGCAAATTGTAAATATTCAATTGCCTGTGAATTCTGTATCGCCAGACATCCTATAGACTCGTGCTCAGCTCATATTCCTAAATGTTCAATTGCAGTGAAACACATATAGCCACTGATATTATTGTCCTAAATGTAAAGCCGAAGAAAAATTTCTGCAATTTAAAACTCTTAACCGATTTTCTTTTATTGAGGCTCAGAGATAATATCGCGCTCCAAAGAAGGACTCATTTGCAACTAAGTTAAAAACCGGCATTATTATATCATCAACTTACTTAACAAACGACGAAATTACAAAATTATTTCAACAACAAGCTTTGGAAACCCAACAATTTGTCAGGCTCAGGCCTCCATTTTTCAAGAATCTCTTAAAACGCTCACTGAAAATATAACAGTTTCTGTCACCTCCCTAAGTCAATCAATAAAAACCTTTCTCCTTCAGTTGTTACTTCAATTCCTCCATTTAAGGAGAAAAAGGAGGGTTAAAAAAAAAAAAAAAAAAAAAACCCTGAAGTCTTACTAAACTTCGATAGCACAGGGAAAAAATTAACAGATCATGGTAATCCGTCTTAATCCTTCTCTATCTCTCGTTTGACATATCTATCAAACTATCAAAGCTGCGCTCTTAATAACCGATTTAAGCGCTTTTTTTATGATTTATTAATATTTCTTAAATTTTTATAAACTTTTATTTTCATGTTCAATACAACGTTTAAAATATTACAATGAAATGCTCATAGCATCCGAGCCTAACTGTCCTTTCTGCTTCAATTTTTTTTCTTCCATGTCAGTTTTAACAATATAAGAAACATTCCTTAATTCCGAAGATCGATTTCACTTACCTGGTAAACTAATTTATAAAATTGATGAGCTCAGATAATACACGCAGAGGAGGGTTGTTAATTGCAGTCGATTCCAGTATTCCTAGCTGAGTTTTTAATCTTGTCAATCTTCCTTATTTAGACAATGAAATACAAGCAGTTGCTCTACGCGTACCGAATAAAACTTTTAGAATAGTCAACATTTATTCTCCCAAAGACTGAAGGGCTGGAAGCAATTTATCAACAATTTCCATCAACTTGTGTTATTCATTTCATTCTTGTATCCACCTCTTTTACCACTAGCTCTGAAACTCTGATCAACTGGATTTTGCAGAATATTTTAAATGTTATTAATAGCAACACTCCCATTCGCGTTACTTTAACTTCTACGTCTCTTATTGAACTCTCCATCACCAGTGCTAATATATATCCCAATTTATCTTACTTTATTCACTGCGATCCTTTTGGCCGTGATCATTTTCCGATACAGTTATTATCCCTTCAACTCGTTTCTTCACAAAATATTTGCAGATCGACCATTATACTGTCTAAAGTTCATCTTTTTCTCCATGATCAACAAAATCTAAATCGCACTTTTCTCCATATTCTGATTTACATTCTTTCTTGTCATATGCTCTCCTTAATAATAAGAAACATTGACATCTGTCATCAAAATCTCCCTTGGTGGAATACTCATTACAATACCCTTTTACGACAGAAACGCCAAACTTTTGCATCAAGCTCTATCTCAACTTTCTCGCGACCTCTGGATTTCTTACAAGAAAATTTCTGTCATACTTCGCCGTTACATTTCGGATCTTAAGAAACATTATTGGGATTTTGTTTGTTCCTCTACCGGCAATAAAGGCAAAATATAGCAGAGACAATATTCTGGTCAGCAATAAGATCTTCCATACAAGTACTAATTTGGTTGTTATAGATCCGAATCAACAAGCTAATATGTTAACTTCTTATTTCAATATGCCTATCAACCATAAGTTTATTTCTTTTGATCTTTCCGATGATAGCAACCAGGATTATAATAGGCATATTAGTTTTATTGGCTAAAAGAAGCTATTCGCGATAAAAGTAATAGGCCTATACTACTCTACTTCTATGCTCCTAATGCTTCTCCTGGCAGTGATAGTATACCTGCAAAATTAATTAAAGTATTTTATTTTATATCTCCAACAACTACTATATATTTCGTATCACCCCTACATCACAGTGTAATCGAAGCAAAAAAATCGTTGCAATCGTGTCATCCAGTCCATGGGCAATCAGTCAATTCTCTCGCAAAATTTGCAGCAGACACAATAGTATTTCATTGAATATTTGAAAGACCTTGTATTTCTACCAAAAAAGAAAGCACAGTTAAAAGCAACAAAACAGTTGATAGAAGGCAAATATGCTCAGGAATTCAGTTATTTGAATAGTATTAAATCTTCTCACAGACTTCTTCCTACACATTGAAAAGAAGACATTCTTCTATCTAGGTTTTGTACAAAGACATATCCTGTAATTCTAAACTCCATAGATTTAGCCTGACTTCATCTCTATTATGCCCGATCTGCAAAACTCCGGGAACAGTTGAACACATTTTGTTTCAATGCGTAAAATATGTAGAACTAAGAAACAACCTACGAAACGCTTTTGGATATTTGATATGCCAGAGGATGCCCATTATAGGACGGCAATAATACTTCAATTTCTACGAAAAGTCTCGTAACCCTGTAAGTTATAGGATATCGCTTTTTTCTGGGGTTATTTTTATTCAATTTTTATTTCAAGTACTAGTACTTCATATGTTCTAATTATCGTTCAGCTGTTGTCGTTCAGCTGTGTCTTTGATCTGCAGTTTTATCCATGTCTTTTTTTTTTTCTTTTCAAATTTTTTATTTATTTATTTATTTTTTTGGTTGTTGGAAAGTACCAGCAACGATTCTTTTCTTTTAAAATGGAATTTGTAATCCGTCATAGGCAATGAAATCAAGAATTTCGAGTTTTAGAGTAGTTCCTTTATAAAGGTTTTATTTGCACTTCTGTCAAATTCATCTGTAGTATTTTAAACAGCATTTGGATAAATTGAGATAATGGATGAGCATTTGGATGAGTGAGATTATTTCAAATAAGAAAATATATTCTTTGAATGGGATTTGAATTTGTTGTAAAGAGTTTTTCTGAATTACCAATTTTCTTCATAAGGACGGGATTTAGATGTGTAAAGCTGAAATTGAATGGAGTCTTTTGCACCAAACAGAAGTTCTAGAACATGTTTTATTTGTTTTAAGCTTTTAAATAAACGCTTATTATTAATCATATTAATTACTTTTATCTAAATTCCACATCTTATTTATAGTTCTTTACCTGTGTTTTCATAACTATATCATAAATATAGTTTTTATTCAATCCTGATATGTATTCTTTATAGACAGGGTTTTGGAATTGTTTCCATGCAAGTTTACTTAGTGGCAGGATTGTGCTTAGCAACTCACTGTTGGGCTTGTTGCACATTTCATTGGAAGTTACACAAATTTTGTAATGGAAATAAATTCCAAACAAAGAGTTAGCATTTAGTTCATCATTAAATTAGGGAAACCCCTATAAAAGAAACGTATGGTGATGAGGCATTATGGATAAACCATGCCTTTGAATGGTACAAAATATTTCAAGAAAGCAATGGCTCTGCATAAGATATGGCTCACTCACAATACCTTACATATTCCATCACACACCATTGTATGTATGGGATATGTAAGGCATTGTGAGTGTGCATAATATGAAATAGGGGAATTAAGTACAGATGTTTTTCTTCGATTTAAAGCGATTTAGACAATACAAAAATTGCCCCTTACACACCACATTTTTTGCAAAAATTACCCCACCCCTCTCCATAAGAGAAATAGAAAGAAACTTGATGGTAATTGTTAATTGGAACTTAGGAAGGGGCATAATTGATCTCACATTTTTGTTAAATATTATTGATGACAAATGAAAGCCCCTTCTTGTTTTGAAAATACTGCTAAATTGGAATCATCATTAAATTGTTGCAGCAATTCAAATGGCTTAGGTGGATGTGTCGAAAAGTATTTCACATGAAATTTTCTGTAGTTTTTATTGCTTTTGAAATGGTGGCAACATGTATAGATAATCAAAAGAAATACTTTTAAAAATCTAGGGCAAATAGTTGTTAAAATGAAAAAAAAATTTCTTTACAGGCCCAGTCTGGAACATTTCTGACGAAGCTTATTACATTTGTTTTCTGCTGATAATTGGATATAAAATTTAACTTAAAGAATAATAAATAATAAGTTAAACAAAAATTTTACTTAAATACAATGAATAGATAGGGAAATATTATCAATGAACTTTATTTATGTTTTTTTCTTATAATAAAATATTTCAATAAATCCATTAATTTTTAGTTTTTGTTTTCTTAATTTCATTACAACTAATCAAACCAGGCTGCTTTTAAAAAATGTCATGTTAATATAAACTTTAAAATATTAAGGGAAAAAAATGAAATAATAGAGAGTTTTTGCATACCGTATTTTGGACGTCTGTTATTTTTTTTTCTCCCTAGCGCGCATGCTCATTGGAAGTTGCGCATGCTTATCTGTAATAATGTTTCCTATGAGCATGCGCGCTTGGGAGTTTAATGTATTTTATAAGTAGCAAAGAATGATTACTTTAATTGAAATCTAAGTATTATAATAATTATTATTTTAAAGCTTACAAATCGAGAAGACGTAAAGGACCCTCCTGTTAATTTGGAAAATAAAACTACAACGGTACGTACAAAAATTTTCAAGGTATTTTGTATTAAAATTATTCTTATTAAAATATCTTTATGGAATTTTTTTTTTATGTCAGATTTTATAAGACTTTCTAAACTCATTGCTTAATTAATGAGCGCAGAGACAGTGTAATTTATAGACACTAATTTTAAAAACTAAAATACTCATTAATGATTAGACAATGTTTTGTATAATAGTTAGATTGTCAAAATAGATTTTCAGGTTGTCTCTCATATTAATCTGTTTCCCTTATAATCTAAACAATAACACTGGTACATCCAAGTGATATTCTCGTAATGAAGTTTTCAACAAAGTTGTGGATTCATGTTGCACATGGTGATAAAACAAATATTGGAAAAAAGTGCTTTACCATTGTGAAATCAAATTGATTATCAAAATAGAATTGATGTGATGAAAACTCAGAGAACTTTTTTTTTTACTTTTACAAACAACTTTAGATTATATCACTTTAAAGATTGAAAGTTTTTTTTAGAATACTTTATTAGTATTTTTTTTAACCTCTTAATGATGCATGTCTTTCAAGGAATGAAACAAATTTCAATTTTTTATTTTTTTTATGTAAAAATTTTTTTTCTAATTGAAGAGCAATAATTCTTAAAAATATTGGAAATTGTCCAGGTAATAAGTTAATAAAGTTCTTTGAATTTATTTGAAATTTTTCATCATCAAATCCTTTAAAGCACTTAATTTGCTGTATCTGTATTCATTTTTAACTTCATGAACTTGTTGTAACTGCATAACATTAGCAAGTTCACTTCTTCATAACCTCAAATCCTCCTTTTTGATGCCTTTATCATACTTGTATCTTGTGTATTATTAATACTTGTTGCACTTTTTACAACCTAGAAACAGTTATTAAAATCAGCTTTACACTTTTACATACTAATTACATTATTAATTAGTTAACACTTTTCAAAACTTCATATCCAAATCAGGAATATTTTTATACGTGTCTGTTTTCTAAAAAGTTTTAAGTATAAAAATTTATTTAAAATTATCTAAATTATATTTTTTTTAAATTTAAGAATTTTCTAAATTTATCTAAATTATATTTTTTCGTGAATTATTAAGTTGAAATGAGCCTTGGTGAGTACTTATTGATAAAAGTTTATTTGAAATAAAATTTTAAAACTACTTATTTGTTATATACAATATTTTTATTATTTTGTGATTAAAATTTTTTTTAAATTAATTTTCTTAAACATGAATATATCAAGTATTTATATTTCTTATTAATATTCTTTCAGATTAACGAAGAACCTGCTAAGGATTTGGATTCAAGATCTTATCGAGAAGGTAGCTGTGATAACACTAATTATCTGTCTGGTAGAATATCTCCATTAACCACCCGTCCTCGTAGTTATACATTCACTTCATCACGTGATGTAATAAAGTCTAACAAAAAGCAAAATTTCAATCAAGATTCCTCACAAAATAGAAGGCCAATTATGAATATGTATGTATTCATACTTCCTAACAAATTTTTTATTTAGATTTATATACTTTTTATATATGCCAGTTAAGTTGTTTTTAAGGTTAAATTACTATAATAGTATTCATCAAAGTATAGCAATCCTTCTTTGTGCAAATTCAATTGAATGAAAATTTTCTGTTTTATTATTTTTTTAATTTCCTGTACCTCAACTTCATTGAAACAGTAACCCTTAGTTATATCACATATGTTGAGAAAACAACTTTATCTAGGTTGCAATAATAATTAAATTTTAACATTGGTGATTATTAATTACAAATTGAGGTATTTAAAAGTAAGAAATGTTATTTTAAGAAATAAAATTGCTCATGGAGACTTAATCTTACCTGCTGTAGGGGAATTCCTAAATATTATATTGACATTTTCTCAGTTCTTTTACATTTTTGTTCCTTTTTGAGAAGGAATATCTTTCTAAAAATAAAAGAGCATAATATTCAAATTCACATTATAGTGAGGCATATCATAAAAATGGGGGTACTGATTACTATTAAAATTTTAGTAGGATTAGTTAAATATGATGTCAGTGATAATTTTATCTATTGCTTTTGCTATATCTTTTATATTTTGTACTTAAAATGCTCTAAAAATAGAGAAGCTTACTCTCCATTATGTTGTTTTAATGGCCTTTATTGTTTTCTTTTTTTATAACATTCATGTGTTTTGTAACATTTTTATATAAAGTTTGTGTGCAGAAGGGTCTTTTTTTTTAAGTTTCCACTGAAAGTTACTCACTTTAAACTATGCAATTTAAAAAATATTTTACTGGAGATTACATTTCAAAAATTTATTCAACAAATATTATTTTTCATCTTTTGCAGTTTCATGAAATCTAGCACTCCAATGAAAGCACCATCACCAATTCAAATGGAACCTAAAGGGTCATGGAGACAAGCAATATTTCACCGTGTTCGAACACCTAGTCGTAGTCAAAATACCAGTGGGTATAATTATTTGTGTCTCATACATAACAGAAATATTTATATATTTTTTCCAGTGTTCTCTTTACATTGTTTTTTTTTTTCATTAAATTTATACTATTCTATTCTGCCAAAAGTCTTTATATCCCTTTTAAGCCCTTTATATATATATATATATATATATTATTTAGTTTTTTTATTGAATTTCAAGATCAGTTTTAATAAAAATTGAATGTAGTTCATGTTTGAATTTGAAAAATTTCTGGTAAATATCGTATATTGTTGCAATATTAGATTTATTGAGTTTTAACGGAATAATTTCATTTCATTGTATGTTTGATAGAGTTTAAATGTATGTCAAAATTTGAAAGTTATTGATTTTATAAACACAGAATCATTTGCATGAAACTTTAAAAATAAGCTTGTACAGTTTACATAAGAATTTGTTATGAAAAAATAAAAACTTTGCTATGAAAAATCTAAAAATCTGTAAAAAATATTTCTCTATTGCTTCTTTTTATTTTCAGTTGTATGGAATTGATAAAAAGGATACAAGCATTAACTAATTGAATACAATAGCCATTTACCCCCATTTTTCTTTATATTAGTTACTTCCAACTTCTCAATCATCTTAATCTGAAAATATTTCATAATGCGTATTTATATTGTAGTATCTGCTCATCTCATACACTTTTAATACATTTATTTATGATATTTAGAACTGCACATAGGAATATACTAAAATTAATTAATAGCACTAAGTCATCATAATTTTTCTTCATTTGTTTTAATTTATATAAAGCAATGTATTTTATTTTTCTTGTAAATATTTACCTTAAGTGTTTATTTACAAATTAATTAAACTGAAGTAAAATTTTTCTGATGCAATTGAAATCTGTAATATTTAGGTAGAATATCTGTTAATAAATCCTACATTAATATCAAATATATTTTTCTTACTTAGTATAAAAACAAAAATGGTACCAACGTTGCCTCATTAAAAGATAAATTGTGGAAAATGTTAAATAGGAAAACTAAAAAATGTATACAGTTTTTTGTTATTATGAAACAGACTATTATATAAAGGGGGTTATTGGGTTTTGAAATACACGAATTGAAAAGTAAATTTTACTTTTATTATGGAACATTTGGAATGGTAAATTTTACTTTTATAATGTTGAAAGAGGAAGGTGAACATTAAGTTTTTACTGCATTGTGAACTTACATATTTCTGGTAGTTTTCTATTTCCAACCATGTTCGGGATATTTATTTACAATTACAATAGAGATGTGTACACAGAAATGATTGAAATTTTTTTTATGTAATTGTTTCGATTGTGATAAAGAAAAACGATCTGTAGATCAAAATCTCAACATTTAGAACAAAAGCTCACAATGATTTATTGTGTTACAGTTCAAAGCAACTTGTACTACAACTGTGCTACAATTAATAAAATAGTAACTTTATTACAGTTAAATGCATAATTTTATGTATTTATGTTGACTTATAGATTTTTCTCAGTTAAATTATTCATTAATTTAAATGGTTATAATCCTACTTATTTGAAATACACTCAGAACATTTTTTTTATTAATACATATTTATTTCATAAAAATTTAGTTACATATAAGTGAATATATCTTTCAAGGAATAAATAAATTTTTTTTAAAATTTTCTGTACTAATCAGCAAAGTTTCTGAATATTTAAAAAAACTAGTGGTTTCTTTCTCTCTTCTTAAACTGAATTTTCAAAATTTAGATATTTGTTAGTAATCACTGTAATTGTTTTGCTGATTTATGTTTCCCATTCTTAATTTCATTTCACATTTACCACTTTATTTTTGCTGCTTAAGTAATTGTCTGTACACTGCTATAATCAGCATTTTTTATAAACAATTATTGAAAAAATAAAAGTGTGTGAAAAAAATTTATTGATCTTTATTGGTTTCAACATCTGAACAGGGATGACATTCTTCCTTACTCATAGTGTATACTCTATTTGAGGTCTGCATATAAAGCTAAATTATTTTTAAACATTATTAAAAAACTTAGAGTTATTTAAAAATTACTTTCAGGTATGAATGATGAAACTCATTTCAGTCACATTTCCTTTATTGGTGAACCAGAAACTCATATAAAAAAGACGAGTGAAGAATTAAGAGCCATGTGGAAAAAAGCAATTTTTGAACAGATTTTGCTCATTAGAATGGAGAAAGAAAATAAAACACTTCAAGGTAAAGTAAACTTTTTAACAATTCACCACAGAATCACTTTCAGTTATTTAAAATAATTAGTTCGATGATTATTCAAAATAATAATCCCTACTCTTACACAAGAAGGAAAGCAGTTTGGATAATTTGGAGTTTTGCAGTTTATTAATGTATTTTTTATATTTTAACTAACAGAATTTATCAAAGCACCATGTTTATCTAGAATATTACTTAAAATACTTGTGGATTTAGCTATCTTAGATTATTTTTTAAAAAGTAAAATCAGCATAAATTTGCTATTAGTTATGTTTAAAATATAGACAGTTTTAATTGAGTTTCTAGTAATAGTGAGTTTTCAAGTTAATAGTATTAACTTGTGCATTAAATCAAATAATTTTTTTAATAAATTAGTTTACAATGGTTTATTTAATTCTTTTTCTATGCAAAATTGTATTTTAATTGTGAAAGACTAAATTATGTTATGTGAACTTTATATAGTGTTATAAGTAACATTAGAAGATCATTCTTTCAGAAACTACTCAGCAGAAATCACAGACATATAGTAAGTGGAGATTAGAATTTTTTTATTGATATATTATATATGATATTTTATAATATAATTTAAAGCACTGATCAGATCAAAAGCACTTCAGGTAAAATTAAATATCTCAACCTGCTCTAATTTTTTATATCTTGTTGATTAATTTCACTCTTTCCAATGTTAGGTGATTTAATCACATCTTTATTTTTCACAGTTATAGATGTTAATCTTGGTAGTCCTAGATGGACATGCTACATTCATGTTTTTCTTCAATTCTGCTTTCACTTCTGTGGTGATCCAAACCATTTTTTTCATTCATGGCTCTTCTCATTGATTTAAAAAAAAATTTCTTGGTTAATTAATTTACACAAAATGTACCAAGCATTTAAAAATTATCGCACTATTACAAATGTTGTTGACGTAACTAATAAATCCTATCGCTAGCCTATCGAAAACGTCATAAAAACGAAACTCTAACTTGAGCACCCAAATCGTGAAAATTTAGTGTTACAGGGGTAGAAAATCTGCGCTAAACTGCTCCAAAATTCATGCCTTTGCTACAATCTGCTACAAAAACGGCAAATTTTGCATTTCTGTGTCAAACTGCGACAAAAATGAGATATTTCCTTTATTTTGATTTAGTAACCCAGAAAAATAGCCTAATATGAATGAGCTAATTTTCTAAGATATTTATTAGAGGGGGTTTTAGTTTCGTTTTTATGACGTTTTGGATAGGCTAGCGGCAGGATTTATTAGTTACGTCAACAACATTTGTAATAGGGCGAAAATTTTTAAATGATTGGAGGCGATGTCGTGGCGCTATCTATTATTCTTTATAGGAACAAATAGGATAAATAATTTGCTTGTGAACATATGATACTAAATGTTTCTACAATAACTGTTTCAAATAAATGCATTACATTTAAATTAATTGCAAATTTTATTAATATTTTACAATTGTAAATTATTCACCACCAAGCATAATTTTTTTTATTTCTGAAAACTTTTTGAATTTTTTTCTCAGCAACTAATATGTTTTATTTGTCCCTTTTTTATTTCTTATCTTGTTAAATAATATCCAAATTTTAAAATAATTTTATTTTTAATAATTTAAAATTAGCTGTAATCTTTCATTTGAAGTATTACAGCAATTCTTTATTTCCTATTTATTACTTGAACTGAATTTCTTAAGCACATTTTTTTCTATCTAGAAACATTAAAATACTAAAAAATAAGATTTTTTAAATAATATTTAAAAACATATTTGACATTTATCCGTTATTTATCTATATGTAATTATTATTAATTTACCTTATGTGTGATATATTAGGTTTTTTGTGCTACATTTTTTATTTTTTCTAAAATTGGATACATATAATTTTAGATTTAATTTTGAAACTAAAAAACACCATTTTACTTATACAAATAGAAATAACTTATTGTGAATATTTAAGTGATTTTTTTTTCTTACTCAATCAAAAGTCGTATATCATTTGATACTTTTAAATTTTAAATGAGTCTTATTTCTTACTGCCATTTATTTAAAATAATTCGTATTTTAAAACATAGTTAATGCAAAAATTGCACAAAAAAAACACAATTAGGGGAAAAATTTAATATAATTTTTCTATTAAATAATTTAATAATCATATTGTATATGAAATCCATTAAAAATATTCATTGCTAAGAATTCCAAAATATTTGAAATTGCAAGAAGGATAAAGAAAAATTGTTAGCCATTAAAAAATATTAATAAATACATCCAGTACTGAAATTCATTCTATTCAATAGATGTGTTTATTAATAAGTATTAAATAAAAATTATTTTATTATCTATGCATTAAATAAAAATAATTTTTTAACATTCGATTCTAATTATAATTTTCTTATAAATACATCAATAAATTAGTTTCGTTTTGAATGTCGAATATCATACAAAATGACTGAGTTTAATTCAATTGCGCTACAAATCGTGCGATTTTATTTCATATCAATCATACGATTGCTAAATAATATAAAATTAATTAGTATATGCCTTGAAATCTGAAGAAGATGTGTTAATGTAAAAATATACTGCTATAAAACAATTGAGAGACAGAAAAAGCTGCTACAAAAATGCCATTTGCCATGCTCCAAAGTTGCTACGGAAACCATTTCTTGGTTTTTCACCCCTGGAGTTATTGTGCGGATTGTTCACAAAATAGTAGCATGGTTTTTTCTCAAGATGTAAGCAAGAGTAGCACACATTATCATGATTTATTTTGATGTACTTGAATTGTATTCCAATCAAATGTTGTATACCAAGCACAATTTTTCTTGTCCAACATATATCAACTTGGAACTATAAACAATCCATTACAATAAGACATTAATATCAATTTACTTCTTTATATTAATGTCATTTTGTAATGAATTGTTTATTCCACAAAAATGAATAGTATTATTTTTTACCATAAACTATTATTTTATTACTAAATTTCTACAAAGTTTCATTCTTGATTACAACATTTTTAATTTTCTTTTAACGTATAAAGCTATAACAATTTATATTTGTAGTTAATCAAGATGCCGTGTGCCATAAACGCATGAAGCTTAATTATGAAGAGATCACTCCTTGTATTAAAGCCTGCACCCAAGAATGGGAAGAAGTCCTAAATAATACCAGATGTAATGACATTTCAGTGGATAGAGGAAAACTGATGGAAATGGTTAAAAAAGGTGACATTATTTTATATAAAGAACCTAAAATTTTGAACAACAGCATTTAAAATGTTTGAAATTATAGTTTCCTGAACCTGTAGTTTTAATTCCCCAAACGTAAGCAACAAGAATTAAAATCTTAATCAATCTAAAAAACTTAAAAGAAAAAAAAATTTCTCTTATATAGGCATAGTAGTTCAAAATAAGGATGTGAGTAAATAAATTTATATAGAAGAAAAAATAAAACTATAAATATTATAAATCTAAATAGGAATACAAATAAGAATATAACAGAGTTATTGCATATGTTGTTTATAAAAGTTGCAGTTTGTATTTATTTTTGATTGAAGTAATTATATTTTTTCTTGATTTTTGATTGCATACTTTACATATGATTTTGTTAGGTAATAGCTATGAAATATTCATAGAAAAATAACAATGTTATAATTTTTATGTTATATGAAATGCATATCATATCGGTGAAATGCATATCATACATACCTGATAGTTTGATGCAGCCTCAGAAAATTAATGAGTCAATAGTTTAGGAAATAGTTTTTATTGGTGATAAGAAATAACTCTCTTGTTGCTATTCTTATTTTCGAACATGCATGAATGTGTAACACTGGAATGAAAGATGAAAGAGAAATTATAAAAATATTCTAATCAGAATGATTAAAAAATAAATTAAAAAAATAAAATAAATAAAGGGCTATAAAGATTTTTTTTTTGAAACTTGGTTAAGCAGTGCTCGGATAATCGGGAATCTACTGTACTTATATTTAAAATTGATGTAATTCCATTCTTAAGAAATTAATATTAAAAGTCTTTCTGGGTTCAAATCTGATGTTATATAATAAAATTAATTTAAAGAAAATATAGTATCTGCACCAATTTTAATATGGTCATTTATAAAAATGATTTATTCTTGTTGATAAAAAGAAAACCTTTACTAAAAATGTGACTTAATTCTTAAAAATGACATGCAACTTAATTTGGTTAACTTTGTTCTTAATACAATAGAATATTTCTAGTGTAAGAAGATATTCTTACAAAATGTAACTCATTATTTATTATATCATTATTTTTCTTGCCACCTGACATGTGCAATATAATGAGTATCTGTAACTATAACCGTATCATTAAAAAAAAATTTTTTTTTTATAGAATTAATCATTGACTCAAATCATTTTTATGATAAATTTTATTTGAAATATTTTTATAAAAGGGAATATATCTCCGTTAGTAATGGTTTAGATTATTGAAAAATGTTTGTGCATATTTTGTGTAATTATTATTAATTTTGAATTAAAGAAAAATTAGAATTTCAAGTATGTACATCTTTAATTATTAATCTGTATCTATTCTTTAGACAGACAATTATGTAATTTTGTTCAGTTTTGCAAACTACCTACCTTTTTTCTTCTTTATTTACATCTATGAAATGATTTTAATTTTTCTGTTTATATAATAGGAGTTCCTCGTCATAAGAGAGGAGAAATTTGGCAGTATCTATCCCAGCAGTCTAAAGATCTTGAATCAAATGGATCATATGAAGAACTCTTAAAAGAGCTAACATCTCATCAACATTCAATTTTGATTGACATTGGTAAGTTAGTCTTATAAGTACTATCAGTCAGAAAGTTTTCTACTTGGTTTGATAGAGTAATATTTACTGGTTTTTATCCTATTTATTACAGTATTCGCATTTATTATTTTAAATGTTAATTATGTTCTTAAAATTAACTCACTGAATGTAACTATACTAATTACTTGAAAATTCAACTCCTTTGTTGATGTTAGTTAATGTGGAGTTAAATTTCATTAAATTTTCATAAAAATATTTATCATTAAAAAATTATTTTATTGTAGTCATAGATTCTGAATGGAAAAGTTTTTAGTTTTCAAAAATGGCTTAGTATCTGTGTGCCTTGTATTTTAGAAAAATATGTAATTATCTTAAAGTAATGTAACATTTTCTTGATGTATATTGTGTTCTTGTGATAATGTGTTAGTCAGTGAATGAAGAAGTATTAGAAAGGAAGTATCTTTAGTCATATTATATGTATTAAAGCCTTTACTTATCCATACTAAACAAAGCCATTAATTTATAGATTTCTACTTAGATTTGACATATCCATATGAACTATGCAAAAACTTCAAAAGATGAAAGGATACTTAGAATTATGGAGAGAAAGATACAATATTATTTTGGAATACAAATAAATTGCTCATAACATGAAATGTTCTTAATTTCACCTTAGTAATGGTATATATTACATGTATATACTGTATTAATATGCTGTTATGTTTTAGTAATGGTATATACTGTTATATGCATGCATGCATATATACAATAGTAATGATAATTATGTGTTTGTAATATATCTTATCATGCCTTCAATTATTTCTTACATATGAACAGCCTAGTTTCAAGTATATTAAATTAGATTTAAGAAAAAATTTATCTGTCATTTGATAAGTCTTGTAAATGATAAAAATCATTGTAGGAAATTTTTTGATAAGCCAATCAGGGCTTCAGCATGAGGTACTACCAAACCAAAATTATTATTAGGTAAACCAAAATTATTTTAATGTTACCAATTAAAAAAAATTTCATTATTATAAGAGTAAAAAAGTTAGAAGACCAAAATGCAAACAAATTTATTAAAATTGACTGCAGAATTGCCATAATTCATTGTTCGTTATAGAACCCATATGAAAGACAGAATTAAAACATATTTTATATATGTTTAATTCTGGTACAAAAAGTTTTTTTTTTTTTTCAGAATACTGAATACTGTATAATTTTTACAAATATACTGAATATTTTTTAGCAATATTTGAGATTTTTTACAAGTCTTATTTAGTATTGAAAAATTTTGACTGAATAGTTTTATAGAGTTTCTTATATTCCAATTATTTAAACTCAGTTCTGGAGTCTTCAAACAACAGTCTTGGAACACCATGAAGCCAGCTTGCGAACTGGATATGCTTTGTAAATGAATCTGGAATGCAAAATTTATTTTCTATTTGCTTGTTTCTAAAAATTCAAAGGCTTTTCTTTATTATAAAAAACACACTCACTCACTCACTTAAGTAATAAACACACTCTTCTATAATAATAATTTAACATTGTAATAACACCTTTTTAGGCAACAATCATTCTTATGTGAATCTATTATATAGTGGTAAATGAATCTCAAGATTAAGCATTCAACATTAAAAAATTAAGTTTTACATATTAATGAAAAATGGGTCTAAAGGTGAGGACACACTGGCAATTTTTATGTATTCCCACTTCACAAACATATAAAAATAAATTTATTTAATGCAATATCATTCAATTTTAAAAGAATTTTTATTTTTATATGTTCAATTCTTTTAATTTCAGAAAGCAATTAGGAATTTAAAAATATTAGTGTGAAAAAAAATTAGGCATTAACATAACTATAAATGTAAAATAGACACAATATTCTAATTAGATTTTATAGTACAATCAATAATTAATAAGGTAGCCTTTATTAAATATATATTATTTTCAGTATATTTTATTTCGGATTTTTTTTAAATAACCAGTTTTTGATGTAGAAAAAAACTGGAATGAATTTTAATCTGATTAAACAATGTTAGTGGAAAGTTCATTAAGCACTGTAAAATAAATGCATACCAACAATAAAAAAAAATAATGATAAAAAAGTTAAAATATGCGATTTCATACATGTCTTATGTAATGAAATCGCATGTTTTAACTGACTTTTTAACAGTATACTAAGAATAAGTGTCCAAGATTAAGATTACACCCACAAAATCTGTGATACTTTGAAAAGTTGTTGTTTTATTGTAATGGATATTTTTGCACATATGCCTTATATTATGAAACAACCAATAGTAACACAGCAAAATTAACAATAGGTAAATTTTTGACAATGATAAAATTCTTACAATAGGAAAATATGGGCATAAAACATAATACATAATTATTTGCAAAATTGCACAGCTAAATAGTAATGTGCCCACATCACACAGTTATACAAGCCTTAAAATGAGGTTGTTGATCATAGCTTGTGGCAGAAAATGCAGATAGGACAACTACTATGGGTTCTTCCTAGTTACCATAGAAAATAACAAAAATTTCGGATTTACTGTAGACTACAGAAACCTCCTACTTTTACGGAAATTAAAAATTAAATAAAATAACCCATTTTTTGTATAAAATTTTTCGAAGTATATAGAAGCATGTATCATATCTAATATAATTTAAAACATATTGGTATCAATAGTTAAATTTACACAGTCATTTTTTTGCAAGAATTTAAAATTGTTACTATTAGGCATTAAACTAAATTCATGCAGTTTTCTAACAATATGCATAATCATTACTATTACCAGATGTATCAGTCTGAGTACGATTGTTTGACATGAAGCAGTTGGCAGTCTTTGATGTTTAGATGTAAATGCACCATTCCGTTGAAGTGTAAAAAACATAGCTTTTATTTTTTAGGTCTGACCATGTTGAATAAAGTGCATTTGCAGGAAGTTTTACTTTTCTTTTTTAAATGGATAAAATGTTTAGCCGATTCATATCGGATTCTTGTGATAGCTTCTGGATTAAATGTACCAGCTAAAAGAACTTGCCAAAAATAGTTTACATCATTCAAAGAGGTTGATTTTAATACAGAAGACCAAAAGAGCTGTGATCAAATGAAAACATCATGAGTTATTAAAACCTGGTGGAACTACTACTGTTGAACGTTATTGATGTATTTCAGCTGAGCATTAAAAGAAAAACGGCCATAATATGAGGAAAGACATAACAAAGAAATTTTTTAATATGGCAGTTCTCGACCACACATTGTGAAACAACTCTAACATTTTGAGACGCTCCAATGGAAAATCTTATTCCACCCACCAAATTCATCAGACATTGCTTCTTCTGATTACCACATATTTTGATCGATGATGCATAACATGTCTGTTTAATATTTCCATTCTTTTCATTGGCTTGATTCATGGAATGCCTCAAAAGACGATTTATACTTTAGACGAGGAATTCGCGTTTTGCCAAAGATAGGAAAAAGTATAGTCTAGCAATAAACAAATTCCTTGATTGATGTATTATTTTTATAAATACCTTTTTTGAAAAAAAAAAAAAAAAAACAAGTAATATAAAAAATTTTTTTTTTGAAATCAATTCCTACCTTTTTAAGTTGGAATTTTCCTTTTACATCAGGCGCCATCTATTGGTAGATGTATGCAACTTAAATCTAAAACAAACAAACTAAATTCAATTAATAAATTAATATTCGAAAAACTGCATTAACATCAAGTGTCATCTGCTACAAGTTCAAATACATTTTTTTAAACTTGAGTGGATGAATAAAAAGTATTTTATTAACGATTGAAAGTTTGAACAAGATATATATATATATGTATATAGGGAGAGTGTGAACTAATACTAGGAGTTAAAAAAAAAAAAAAAAAAAAAACACGAATTAAGTTTAATTCTAGCAGTATCTGAAGAAATGTCATGCATAATTTGGGGATTCATCATAATTGGCGCAACAGCCCCAAGGTGGGCCAAGGCCGTCTGCTTATTGGCAGATTTTGGAACATGAGGTGTCTTCTTTTTACGGGGTAGGGTTGTCAGCCCCACGCCCAGCGCACTACTGTCATGTTAGACTGGGACCTACAGTTTAAAGTGGATTTCGAACCACTACAAACATCCATGGCACCGCTTGGACTCTAACCCGAAACCTGTGGTACTGAGCGCCAGCCACTCGGCCATTCAGGACCAATTTGGGGATTGATGAATATAATGTATACATCTAGTGATTGAATAGTTCTAGAGGTACTTTTGGTAAGAAAATGTGAGAGTGATAATCTGGATTTGCAATTTTCGTGCAAGTAATAGTAAATTTTGAAGAAAAAAAATAAATAAATAAATAAATAAATTGAGACTTCTTGTTTTAAAAATAAATTAACAAACATGAACTGGTACAGAGAGCCATTGGCAGATTTAAATCTGGCTGTCCTCTATCGCTTATCGATACGATTATCTAGAAAAATGGAATCCAGGTTATGACATCAATTACGAACAAAAAATATCAAATGCTTATCTAAAGCAACCCAAATGCCATGAAACCCATGAATGTTCGATAAATTGATGGCAAATTGTGTGCTACTGTGTAGCAGAGAAGACCCATTACTCACTGGTACTTTCACTGGTGAGTTTATCAATAAATTTCAAAAGGAAGCCCAAAGCCAAACGAAATATTATTGTACACAAGAAAATAGTTGAATCCTCATCACTTCTTAATCAATATTCAGTATACAAGGGATTTTTGATAAAATTCACTGCTCATCTTCAATGAGAGCATTATAAGTATGAAGCGCTGTTGGAATGAGAATTGCTAGTGAAGTCACTGAATCTAAATCTTTCCCGACTTGTGGCCCAGTGCAGCTTGTTGATAATAAATCGATGGAGCTGTGACAGGAGAGCTGACTTTCGAATCGGCTGGCGGCATTGTTGGTGTCATTATTTTCGACAACAAGTAGACTCGATACCGATTGTGACAATGTGTGTAACTCAGTCTTGTATGGGTTTTCTCCCGTATGACAATCAAATACTGCATTTACCCCTTAAAAGTCTTCTTGGGAAAACACTATCCTATTCGTAGAATACTCGAGCCTCCGACGATGTTCCGCTCTCACCTTTCAAATTGTTAGAAGCTACATAGCCGTAGGTACAGCGGTGGAAGTGAGAAATGTGAAAAAAAAAACCCCTTTTTTTCTAAAAGGGAAGTTTTTAGTATTTGCAGAGATTGCAATTTTAAATGAGACATTTCAGTAGTAATTGAAACGATTTTCAGTAGTTTTTATGTTTGTCAGTAATGGAAGTACATACACCACATTCTTTTAGTCAAAATGACCACCAACTTTACCAAAACATATACGTCAATAATTATGCACATTTGCAACGATATCATTAATTTATAATATTATCAAGCATAAAATATTTAAAAAAAATTTAAATAGAGATTTAGAGGTAATTTAAGATTTAATGTTAACAATAAGCTTGCTAAAAATATTTGAAATAAACTGAATTAAATATAGGAAAAAATTTAACTATTCTTTTTTAATATCAATATTTTACAGCATTATATATATTTTTTAATATATAATGCTGTACAATAGTTTTAGAGGAAAGTATAAGCATTTTAAATGCAAAAATTAATAGAAATTGATAACAAAGAGATCATGTATACTTGTAGTGCATAAAACAAAAATTGGGTTATTTTATTTGATTTTTAATTTTCGTAAAAGTAGGAGGTTCTGTAATCTACAGTTAATCCGAAATTTTCGTTATTTTGTATGGTAACTAGGGAGAATCTATAGCTGTTATATCTGTATTTTTTGCCGCTACCTATGATCAACAACCTCATTTTAATTCTCGTATAACTGTGTGATGTGGATATATTACTAATTATCTGTGCAATTTTGGAAATAATTATGTATTATGTTTTGATCATTTTTGGTCATATTTTGATATCGTAAGAAATTTACTTATTGTTAATTTTGCTATGTTATTATTAGTTGTCTCATAATATAAAGTATCTGTGTGCAAAAATTCATTACAATAAATAAACAATTTTTCAAGGTATCACAGGTTTTGTGGGCATAATCTTAATTTTGGACACTTATTCTTAGTATATTATTAAAAAGTCAGTTAAAATATGCGATTTCATTAAATAAGGCATGTAACAAAATGTATGCATGTAGCATGTGCAAAAATTAAACTTTTACAATTTCTCAAATTCATCTACGTTAGAGATCTCTAAATTTGTGACCAAAAAGCACTATGATTGCTTAACGAGTTGAGTGAAATAATACTTGCATCACATCTCAATATAATGTAAAAAGAAATGAAAGAAAAGAAATGAAACTCTCTATCAAAATGAGACATGAACAATAAGTATAAAAAAATTAAATACATTTTTGTTGTTAGTATGCATTTATAATTGTATTATAAAAAAGAACTAAGTAGGTATTAAATCTGGATAATGAAATAGTTATGAATGAACGGACAGTGCAAGAATTTTATGAACTTTCCACTGGCTTTGTTTAATCAGATTAAAATTTGTGAAGTTTTTTCCTAATGCGGAAGTTGGTTATTTGAAAAAAAAATTGAAATGAAAGATATTAAAAATATTATATTGAATAAAGGCTACCTTATTAATTATTGATTGTACTATGAGGTCTAATTACAATATTGTGTATATTTTACATTTATAGTTATGTTATGCCTAATTTTTTTCACACTAATATTTTTAAATTCCTAATTGCTTTCTGAAATTAAAAGAATTAAACATATAAAAAACATATAATTTTCTTTTAAATTTGGATAAATATTAACATTAAATAAATTTATTTTTTATATGCTTGTTAATTGGGGAAACATAAAAATTCCAACGTGTCCTCACCTTTAGAATCATTTTTCACTAATATGTAAAACTTTATTTTTTTAACCTTGAATGCTTGATCTTGAGATTCATTTAACACTATATAATAGATTTATATTAGATTCATATTTACCTAGAAAGGGGTAGAAGCTCTTTTATAGTTCATTTCAACCATAAGAGGTAAAGGAAACTATTCACTACTATTTGTAATATTGCAGATGCACAATTTATTTTGTAAGATGTTCTGACATTGATTATTTGCTGAGGGTAAAGTTCTAATGATTAAGCTGTGATTAAGGCTCAGTATCAAACCTAAAAATCTTTTTTTTTTTAAATTAAAAATTATATTTGTCTTCTAAGGATTTATTGAAAATATTTGGTTAATCATAAAAATTAGATGAAAATAGTTTCATTATGTACTTTAAATTATATTTAAATAAAATACTTGTTTTAAAACTTAAGTATATGCATACGAAAGATTTTTTTTTTTTTTTTTTTTTTTTTACTGTTCTAAAATTTTTCTATCACTACACGGTACACATAAGCTAATATTCATGTACTAAACAGTTTTCTTTTTAAAATTACTTTACTATGCAATGTCTTATTTAACCTGTATTCATAATTTGAGACTAAAAATTTTAGAGATAAAAGATGATTCTGTAGAAATTTTGTTTGGAAAATTTCATTTTATTTTTGTTAATTAAAAAAAAAATAGATGGTGCAAAGTAAATAAAATTAATTTAACAGTTGTTGAAGATCTATTACTTCTTTTAAAATTGACGGGAAATATTTATAAAAAAAAAATTGTTTAATTTTAATGTTTGATTTATTTTGTGACATTCAATTTTTACTTGCACCTGTTTAAATCACCAATAGGTGGCAGCACGAATTATTGTTCATATCAATCGCTCTTGAAACCGTTCACTCAGTAGGATTGAATGACAAATAATAAACCTTAAAAACCTTTATATTGCGAATTAAGAGCTCTTATCAATTTGATGTTTAAATTTTACAAAAAAGTCTTCATAATATTCATAAGTAATTATGCATTTTATAAATAAAATTAGCTTCTGAAGTTGGCAATAAATATTTTTGTTGTTAGTTTCTTTATGCCCTTTTCTATTGAACTTTGAATTTTCAAATTGCTACTGAAATATTGTGATTTGAGGTTGAAATTATGCCAAAAAATTCATATTTTAAAAAAGAGAAACAATTTATACCATTCACCTAATTTATACCATTCACCCATTTTTTTTTTTAATATGATAGGGAATTTTTTTTTTGTAGGAATACAAATGTTTTAATTATTTATGGTAATTTCCCTATGTTTTAGAGCAGGTTCCAAGGAGCTATATATATGTAGATAACTTATTTTAGCCAGCGACTGTACATATTAACAATGACAATGAAATATATATTTATTGATAGGGCATTAAAATTCTGATCTATTTTAGATCTGATGCATATTTTATTGATGTGAAACAGGAAATATACTTATAATATGTAAAAACATGATCGATGGTCACTTTAATGTAAAATTCGAAAACAACCAAACTTATAATAATTAACAGTCAGTAACTTGCAATTATATTAAGTTATGTCATTATGTATTTGTGAAATAGTAACTAATATTTAATTTTAAATTTCTGAATTTATTTAAAATTCGATTTCTTTTAGTAAGTTACTAGTTGCCAATGAAATTCACTGAAGAAGGGGGGGGAACTAATGTTGTAGAAAAATAAATGCCGTGACCGTTTTAAAATCGTAAGATTTATTTTTAAACTGTGTAATGCATTCTAATGCAATGATAAAATAGCTGCATTTTATAAGGCTTCATATGAAATACGTTGTACTCACTATACTGCTGATTTTGAATGAAAGCAAGAAGAAACTATTTTTTCGATTCTATAATATTTTTTATAGATGAATAATTGTTTGAGAGACTTAATCATCCCAAATTTTTATTATGGTATTTGTTGATTTCAAAATCTCAATGAAACTTGATAAATAACAAATAACAACTCTAAAATTAAATTGTTGACATCGGAATAATTTCTTTTTCGAGTAATAAAGGCTTTTCTTTCTTCCCCAAAAATGATACAAATAAAACAAGTTTCTTGTTTGAATATAATACTTCATTGTGGATCCACTTCTAGAATTCATGCATTCTCTACCTTTCCATAGAACTTTTGATTTATTATTTAAAAACGTGCTAAAGGATAAATAATCGTTTTCTTATTATAGTGGGGTTGATTACATGTGGTATTTACTATGCTTGCATATTTTAGTTTCTATATTTAAAAGAAAGGGCTTTCTTCACATCGAACTGGCTGACTTAATGCAATCTGTTCCTAATTTGTGAACAATGGGTTTTCTTGAAACATGCAAACACTTTCTACTTCACGGGAGTGAAGAATGATTTATGGGTCTCTTTTCGTGCCCTAGACTTGTCTTGTGGGTTGTTTTCCATAGAGATTAGCATCGGTGAAGCGATTCAGACAGTTTGGAAATCGCATCCTCAAATCAACAAGGTTTCGTTAGCAGTGTTTCAGAGTACTAAAAAGGTTTGTTGGCACGTTTTTGATCTATTATCTTCCATCATCTCTCTATTTTGCTGTCGTAACCTATGGAAATTATTAGTTCAATTTAAAGTTGCAATTCCTTTAGTATAGTTTCATCTGAAATTAACTTGTGAATGTTGGGTGATTCTTTATGTCCGATAGTTCACTAAAAGTGAACATATTTTACGTTATATAAATTAAAAATCAGTTTAGTTGAGATAAATATTTGAATTTTTTTTAAAAGAAATTATTGGCCTATATTTGTTCTTAACGTCATTTTCAGTATCAAATACGAAACTAAAATCTTGGACAATTAATTCCATATGGAATATCCATTTAAAGTTTTTCTGTGAAGCTTAATCCGTTCGGAATAATAATTGCTTATAAATAAACATAAGAAATGGGCTAGATGTTTCAGAAAATTTGCTATTTAACTATAACTACAACTTGACAATATGTCTTTTCCACCTTATTAATTACTCAATAAAACATTTATACAATCATGTCTCGATTTATATATTTCCTAACATCCTATGTTCACTTATCGAATATTGATTTCCCATTATATCAAAAGAGAAATTTCTTAATTCCTTCCCATATCCTAAGTAAGTTTTCCAACTTACAAACACATCCAAATTGACGATATGACAAACTAAATAAGCGCTCCATTGGCAAAATCCAGTACATTATAATAATTTGCTTTCTTGGTATTTGTATCCATGATGCAGTTCGATAAACCACTCTCTTAACTTACATTAATCTATTGAAGCTCTTTCTCTTGTTTTTGTTGTTTTTGGCATTGCCTTTTTTTGTACAATACTCATAAAATAAATATGAAATCATAATTATTAAATATAAACGAAATTCGATTAAAAAAATTCAAAATGAAGTGGTTTTTTTTTCCATACAGTCGATCTCGATTGAAAAAAAAATATTGCGCTTCAGTAATATGCATAAATAAGCAAAATATTAGTTTATCATATAATTAAGTTAAACGTACAAACGCAGTTAATTATTGAACACGAGATACATATTTCATTTATTACAGTTTATTTTTAAAAGAGTGTATTCCGTTCGTCTTTGATGTCAACGATGGAATCATATTAGTTTGAAACGTTGAGGAAGAAATTTTTCATAGGAAATAATATTAAATTACGTTATATGTAAAATAAAAAAAAATAAAAAAATGGTAGAAATCTGTGCAACACTAGTAGTCTAAATCGTTTGTCAAAAAATATGTTCCGTCCTTTAGAAAAGTGACATTTGATTGAGCAAATTTCATTTAAAAATCAAACTTACAATTATTAGCAAATTATTTCTTAAACTGTCAATTAAATAAAGATAATTTTGTCCTCCGATATATCTGGTATTCATTCTCCACATTATATACGTTTCCTTTTTTATTGCATTCAGGATTTGCATATAGTCTAACAGTCGTACTTTTTCAAGAAGCGCTCCCATTATTTTAATAATTCTCTTCAAGTTCGTTCATTAACTGTTTTCATTTGTTGAGAGCTCAATTTCTCTCGTATTGAATTCATGTCATCATTGAATTATTACTGATTCAAATATCTGCATGACCTGTTTTCTTATCTGATGATTTCAGACTTTTCAAAATCGATGAAGAAATCGGAAGGTCATCTAAGGCAAGCAAGTTTCTAAATAGTAATGTTTCAATTTTTGCTCACATTTCTGCAATAATATTCACCAAAACTAGATTAGGCTACGATCGGGATTTTTTTATGCATGAAAAATCCCGATCGTATCGCTTTTTAATGAAAATCCCACGAGCAATAATCGACGCTGTACCAATAACATGAAAGGGGAACCAAAGAAAATGATTAAGAAGCTGGCCTCGTGTTGTTATACCAGCCCCGCTTTTTCACCTCTGTTAAATATACCCATTAATTATCAATCCTTTTGCTGATTGTAGATCCTAATCGGTTGTAATGATCTAGTTTTCATTATTTTTTCTGTCTCACTACTTGGCATCCCCTTTAGTGGCGGGCCCATCTTTAAGGGGGTAGAGCCCAACTGTCAGCCTAATGGACTGTGCGCGTGCTTAATAGGATGTCTACGTCCATTGTTCTTTCGCTCTGTCTGTTCAAGAATGAAAGATGACCTTACCTTGTTACGAATGTCAGAATAGTGTGAAAGGAGCCGCCGGGTTGAATTTTTTTAAAAATTTGTAGAATTTTTTCTTTAGAATTTTTTTTAAAAATTCAATAGTTTTGTTTCGGTTTGTTGATGTTGGAATGAAAGTGAGTATTTAATTCATTTTTCGTCTTCTCTGACTTTGTAAATTTGCAACTGTTTAATTTTTTAAAAAAGATTTAGCACTTTTTTTTTAAATAATGATTCGAGTTACATGAAACTAGGATAATTTGGAAGGCAACATTAGTTTATGTGGAATAGGAAAATATTTTTTCAATTTCCTTTTACTTTTTTATAGAATAAGATTGTAGATTCTCTTGTAGTTTAATAAAATTTTATATAAAGTAAACTTGGTAGTTTTTATGTTGCTATTTCAGGTGTATATAACAAAAAATATTATCTCAGTTTACGAATCAGTTAAATTTATCGCTTTGTTTTGTGTTCATTAGTGTTCAACATGGAAAAGCAAAATTAGAATAGCATGAATAATATTTTTATTACTTGGATACTTTTCATGGCTAAACATTCCTAGTTTTTTTGGGTTGTGATTTCATTGTTATCATTGTTCTTTCTATGCTGAAAAAAACCCCGGAAATTCTTGCTGTAATTTATTTCATATTAAAGTCTTTATTAAACAAAAAAATGACAAAGAATATATTTTTAAAAGAATTTCCGAAATGATTGCGAAAAATTTACTAATAATCAAATTAAACTACAAAATTCCACTGTGTTTTTCGTAAATTTGTAATTGCGTTAGACCGATAGATCGTATGCGACTTGATGCCACTCCTCAATAAAGTTTATCTTGTATGAATACAAATTGTATTTTGCATTCTTACTGCATATCATTTAATTAATAAAAAGTTCTTTTTTCTTTCATGGTCATTAGATTCATTTAAATTTCTGAATAAATAATGCTTATCCAGAAAGATTATGGCAATCGATTTATTATTTACTACGAAGTTTTCTTTATGAAAATTTCGTTAATTAATTGTTATGATGTTCTGAGAATAAAGAGAATGTAAAAATTTAAATATTAATAGTAATTGAATAGATTTAACTATGTTGTTTATATTTTCATTATTGTAATATAGTTATTTGATGAAAGTTACAAATCTTATGTAATAATAAAAAAAACCCTTTGTTTGTAAACAATTCAGGTTGGTGTTTAAGTAGTAGTAAAATATAGTTTTGTTCTCAGAATTACAACAACAGATAATTTTTTATGATACAGATAAGAATATATTCAAGGAATATATGGCCTTGGGTTTATTCCATTTCTTTTAGTAACTAAATAGTGTTGAGAATTTAGAATTTATAGCATTGTAGCACGATATGGTAATATAGAAAGTGTCATCTTAGATGTTACTGTGACTTAACCGTCAGAATTCACTTTATATTAAAGGCATTGATGGGATTAGAACTTTAAAGAAGTCCGCCATTTCTTATGGATTAATCCCTCTACAAGTGACAGCCTACATTTTTAGAAAAAGAATTGATAGCCGAAGGTCGATTACTTGGCGCCGTTTAAACTGGAAATTCCTTTGACGTACGACGAAAAGTTAATCGAAAGCAAGTCTTCTTATGTAAGAATTGTAATTTATTTTGACGTTGAGTATTCCTTTAGTATGAATGATCTATTTTTTGTTCTAAGTATGTTAAGACACTTCCGCATCGTGTTGAAATTAATATCGATTATATTTCTTGTAATGTGTGGGAAATCCAGGCTTCTATTGATTATTAATAAAGTTTTATTTTTCATTTTCTATTTGGATCTTGTTGCTGGTTTGTTTTTAGGTTTATTTTTGTTTTGCAATTTAGTGGTATTGATATTATTTCAATGCCATCAGCATGACATGTCATCCAATTTGGCATATTACCACTACATATCATTTTAAACTGGAAATTTGTCCTATTTTTTTTAAAGACGTCGTTAAATGCATAAAAAGCAAAGTATCTGCTTTTCCTTTAATGCATGAGCTTGGGTGAATGGTATTCTTCCGATGCTTAGATAAATGGTATCTTGATGTCCGTATAATAATCTAGATGACAGATGTTCCGCAGAACCTTGAGGAATTATTTATTTATGTGTCGAGTAATAGTGTGTATAAATGGTATTTCACAGATATATTAATTTCTATTCATGTGTAACAACTTGTTTATGTGTAGCGAAATGATGTTCCATTTATAGAAAAATTATTCATTGATATCTCGACTAACTATGCAGATGAATGATATTTTGTTTAAAATAAGAATTATCTTTCCATGTTACGTTAATTTTAATGTAAGATAGATAAAAATAAATGAATTTAATCTTTTGGAGGAGTCTCATATGTGTATTATTCAAAACAAAATACATAAAAATAGTAGTTAGATAATATTGATTTCAATGAGCTTAGGATATATGAAATATAAATTCTTTTATATCAAAGTTCAAAGCGCAATATTAATAAATTGAATTCTCATATTCGAATAGTTTCAAATCTTGTCTCCAACTCAGAGGTGATTGCAGTTTCGGAAATTTGAAATGACACATTTTGAAAATATGCCTTTCCCAAAAATAATGCTCCATCTCTTAAATAAATTTGTCTAAAAAGTACATATTATTTCTGTAGACAGTAGTAAAATGCATCCTATAAAGCGGACCATATGACGCCGCCTTCCAAATTGTAAGGAAAAGTGGTGGTGGGGAGTGTAAGTTGTCCGAAAATTTGTCATCTGACTCGGAAAATTTCACGAGTCCTTACCATCACCCATGCATTCCGATTTATTTCGAATACAGCGTAACATTTCAAATCAACCTTCCTCATATTATTTTGGATGAATTTTTACGGGACTCTATTCTCTTTCGCTGAAAAATAGTGTTTCGCAAATCTTAATGCGAAGAACACTATCCTGGTAGTTGAAAGAATTGCAGATTAAAAACCATTGATACTTAGATCCTCTCCAAGTTTTGGTGTAATTTTTGTTTATATTTACAACATATTAATATTTATATTTTTATATTAATATATGAGTTATTTAAGTATAGCTTTATTAGATAAAGTTTATTTTTTTATTTTCTACGTGTAACATGCATTTCTCGTTTGAAAGTTTTAAATTAGGGTTAGAAAAAAAAAATCGAGAATGCTTATGTTTCTAAATTTCGAGGATTTGCCATATTGGAATTCCCATTATTTATAAATAATGTCCATCAATTTTTTTTCCATTCATATTTTTTTAAACTACTGCATTTATATCCTGTAATTTGTTTCTTATTAAATGTGCAAATTCTCTTAAAAGTGCTAAACAATTATAAAAATTGGTATTTTAGGTATTATTTTTATAAATTTAGTCTGCCAAGTTTCTTTCCTTTTTAGTAGAGAGTGAAACTCTTTTTTATTCTGACTGGGAGACAAGATGACGTTGATAGGGTGCCATACAGATAAAAAAAATACCATTAAGTAAATCAAAAATAAAAGGACTTTTATTGTTACCAACTTCAGATTTACTAATAATTAGTGTAGTTGTAAGGGATTGCCGATTTTAAATCTTAAATAAATAAATAAATTTAAAAAAATATATAAAAAAAAGCCAAATTCCTTCCATGACAATATCGTGTTCTTCGGCTACTCAAACCATAAATCAAAATTAATTTTTTTATAACCTAAAAAACTTTCTAATTATATACATCAGACGAAAATGAAAAATGTAATTCTTAAAACCTATTTCATTGATGACCGATAGCATTAAAGCATTTGATTTTTTTTTTCTATAGGAATTGAATTATTTCCAGTTCGTTGTTGTTAAATAAAATGTATTAATTTTGAATTTAATAAGAAATGCTGATTTTTTAAGAATAAAATAGATTGGATATGCCACTAACGGTTTATACAGTTTACCGTGATATTTAATTTTGAAAAAAGTAGAGCTTTGTAAAAAGCTCGATTCCCACTGCTAAAATGACATTGAATGCAACCTACAAAAAGTGAAATTTCTTAAGAAAGAAAAATAGTTCTATGCAAATATTTCTGTAACAGTGTGTATCGTGACAAGAGGTTGAAATTTTCGAAATGAACCGCACCTCAAGACTTCTTCAGCTGACTTCTAAAAGCCAGAGATGAGTCTCCTCAATTTCTCTGCAATAGTTCCTCTGCGAATTATCTTTATTTCGGCGTGTGGAGTGAATGCTAATCATTTCAGGTGTTAGGATGAGGGCGTGGGCCTCTGCGTGACTGAGTCTGAAATTGAGCAGTCGTTAGTCTCCGTAACTAGAAGCGCTCAACATCTTTTCTGTGACTTTTTGTACTTTGAAATATTAATTAGACTAGGGCCTACTTTCGAGTTTAAATTAATTACACACTACTTGCATACACCATTAGAATCAAAACAGTTTATATTATTTAAGTGTAGACAAAGTATGCAAGTACAAATTTGTTTTTTTTTTTTACTTTACATTCCAAACTAAACTGAGCAGTTATTTTTATATTGAATCATATTTTTTTTCACTTTGCTTGATTTAATAAACAAGAAATTTATTCAGTGGCTTGAAAAATTAAATACCTTCTTACATAAGGAAATTTATTTTAAAAGCAATATTTTTTTCTGTTATGATATTCAGTATAAAATATTTAAGCATGATTCGAAATTAAAATAAAAATGTTTTATTATTGGGAAGAAAAAAAAAATTTTTTTTTTTTAAATTCATTAGTATAATAACCCGTCCTTATATTTCACATGTAGGAAAACAAGGAAAAAACGCAATATACGGAAAATGAGATGTAAACCATGAGTTCGAATGTTAAAGCTTTTTACAATAGTAATTCATAAATATAAAATGGGTGATTTGATAATGAAATTGATGTTTTTAATAACACAATTGCAATTAGATAATTATTAATTACTTGGTGTTCATTATTTCCTCCTTATTTTAACATTATTTTTAACATTTAACATTTCTTTCCAAATTATTCTAGAAAAAGCGCGCGAAATATCCGAATGCACTTTATAATTAGGTGAAGCGTATCTATGGAATTGTGTATAATTCTAATACAATATTAATATATAAAAATACATATTTTATCGTTTTATCGTTATTTCCAATGTAGTGTCGGCCATCTGCCGTGAATTAGCCTCCTTTGTCATCCAGCTGGGTCCTTAAGTTTCAAATTGGTAATCCTTGCAACTATACAAAATGGTTAAATTGATTGCAATTTCTGTTAAATCATTAGTTTTCTTGTTTATCTATCACAATGTTAATCAATGCAGTTAAATTTCTTTCAGCCATATAATGGTGAATTCTTTACCATTTATTTGCCTGATTTTTCATGTGGTGTATCGAGATTCGTTGAATATCACCAGTGGTGTCCAGCTTCTTTCATTTGATCATCTTGAAAAGTTGCGCATCAATGCAAAAGTGATTGCATTTCCCAACTAAACCATTCATCTTCTGCTACTCATTCTCTCCGAATAATTACAATACAATTAAAACGATTTAGTGCAGCGAACGTGTTTCATATCTATCGATCATCTAGAATTACATAAAATCAAATTGAATAAATATTGGTTCGAATTCTTAATAAATGGGTATTGAAACAGTCATATCTATCTATTAATATTTTTTTAAGATTAAATAAATTCATAATTCTTTAAACACATTCAATATTTTGAGCGAATAGCTCACGTGAAAATTATGTCGCAAATAATATCCGGTTAACTGACTGTAGAAACTCTCATATCATTCTTCACTCATATCTAAACATTGAACTTTGTATCTAAGCTACTAATTTTGATTAAATTAAATTTTAAGTTAATTAAATTAAAGCTGAATTAAAAAGCAATTATCTATTACTTTTTGTTGATTTATCTGAACTTTTAATTCATTTATTTGCCTTCTTTTAAAAGCATTGTTATATTCCGTTTCTGAAATTTAGTATTTCATCCCATTTATCGACTACTCTCATCTCTTAAACTAGCAGAGAATGTGGGATTTGCAACGCCAAATAATATGTGACTGTATATTCATTAATAACAGTAGGACTTAATACTGTGTCCAAAAAGTAGGACCAATTTTCAAACGCGTCAAATCTCGATTGGTACCTAAAACACTGAATACGCCAGCGCACACTGCATTGATTCTTCGTGACTTTTTCGCCAAAAAGGAAACCCATATCGTTCAACAACCACCGTATTCACACCGTGCGACTTCTGGCTATTCTCTAAACTCAAAAGACCACTCCGGGGACACTGTTTTGAGTCGATTGAAGAGTGATGTGAATCGCCGCGCGCTTTGAAGGCCATACTTGCCGATGACTTTTTAGCATGCATTGAGGATTGGAAAAAAAAGTTGGCATAACTGCATTGTGTCCAGAGGGAATTACTTTGAAGGCGATGAAATAAATGTGGCAGAATAAATAAAGAGTTTTTGAAAAAAACATAATTAGTCTTACTTTTTGGGCACAGTAGTAAGCAAAGCTTTGATGAAATCATTTCATCTTAATTTTCTTCTTGGAATTTCATACTTAATTTCATTTTGGAATTGCTTCGTTTGGAAATAAATAAAACGTTCGTAGTTTAATAATAGCCGAATAAAGTTCAGTTTTTATTTATCTCTTGTACAAATATCAATACCAATAAGTATTTAAGTAAAGATTGGATGAAATGAATGATCTGTTTTGGAAGTGGTGCTTTTTCGTTTGGGAATGGTTAATGAGCTCTTTTCTTCTTTGAAAGGTATTTAATGTTTCGTCCTACGCAGGGATTGGCCACTTGAAATAGAATCCGTGACTTCAGAGTCCGAGTGATAGTGGTGGTTACTTAATCCTCACATGAATTTGCTAAGGTGTGGCCCCTGGCAAGTTAGAAATCCGTTGAGCTGCGAGTCTCTCGACAGTTCTTGAGTGCAACTTCACATTCGCCGCTCATTTCAATATCTCAAGACATTTTGTCAATTCTATTGGAATTGAACTAAAAAAATTTTTTTTTCAAGGTGGAGTTATAGTGACGTTGAATACATTTACAGATTTAATAAGGATTAGTTGATGTTACTGTTATTTAACTTTTATATAAAAAAACACACTAAATAATATAACGTAAGGAAAAAGTGTATAAATAATTTGATGAGTTATATTAGATTAATTTAACTAATGTAAATTTTATTATTTGGTTCCATTTTTGTAGTAACCAAATGCAAAAGTGATAATGGGTAAATGGTTTCTATTTATGATTTTTTTTTAAAATTCATGCCCGAAAAGTTTTTTTTTTTCAAAGCATATTTTGTTATCAATACATTTGCACATTCTAATACATTATCTAGCTGCAATCTTTGTAGGTCGCAATTTCAAAATAGAATATGTTTTTGGACAATTCAATAGAATACGTAGTGAATGCTTGAAACAATCATTTGTTGATAGCTTATGCCTTGATATCCAATAGAGATGGCAGAGTTTTATATTATGATAAGAAATGGATAATAAATAAGGTAACTAGAGAACCTTCATTAAGGGTAGTCCATTACTGGCGAAACTTTTTTATCTCGTAGTTTGTAATAAATTAGAAAATATTAAAAAAATATTTTTCCAATATTTAAATGCTTAATTTTTATTATATTAGAACCGCATCATTTTCTGTGTTTTAATGTTTCATCATCAATCTTGGATTTTCAAAAATATATATTTACATATTTTCAATCTATCATAGGATTTTTAAAAAAAATAAAATTCCCATATAAGAATCATCCAACTAGAAAATCAACTGCTAGTAGGGCACAACACCTGATGGAATGACTTAAAATGTATTTGAGTATAAAGTGAATGGTTTGTGTTTAGATAGTAAATCGCCATTTTTATGGAGACGTCACGTAAAATTTATTTTAAACAATTCTTTTTTTTACCATGAGATTATTCTATTCCATTAAAAAAATAACACTTCCAATTATCGAACTAGTTCCAAGTAATCGCATTGAAATATTTTTCACTGTTAAGATGTCCTTATTTAGAAAACTTATTTTTGAAATGAATCTTTTATTTCATTTTAAATAGATTTTATAGGCGAATTTCTGCTGTAATGAAGCATACTTATTTTTCTCTTCAGAAATTTTTCCAGGAAAATCCAGGCAAATGGGAAAATTTGGCCAAAAATCGATTTTGATGTAATTTAAAAAAATTACATAGGAATAGTCACTGTAGAATGGTCATCTACGAGGAACTGAACAGTTAATGAGGCAACCTTTCCTTGATTTAAAAAAAATCAAAAAACAATCTAGATCCCTGGCCCTAGAAGCTGCCACCCAGTGTGAGCGATCACCTTGAATTAAGATATGATATTGATAATGCCTGTGGATTTCGTCATTGGGGTTTTCATTTCCATCCGTCATCCCTGAAGTGGGTGCGTGCTCAATCCCCTTTGCTGACCCATGTTATCACTCTCTTGCCAACAGTTGAATCCTCTCCTTTAATAGCTTTTTTGGAGCTTTGTTCTTTTTTCCCCCGCCCCGTAACATAAGATACACAAGTTAAACATCCGGATGAGATAATTGTTTTTCAACACACGCTCATCTGCTTTGCTATTTATCGCATTGTTCTGTGCTCCAGAGCTATTTTGTGTATCTTAATGAAATTTCGAAAGAGTGTGGGGGACGCCGCCCGGTTTTCTTATCTGGTCTTTGTGAAGGTGTTGATTGGATCCCTGTTGTATGCGTAAATACAGCTAGATAGATTATTAAAATAAGCTTGTATTATTATTTTTTTTCCAAATTTGATTCAGTGGTTTTGTCTACTAGAATCCACTCTTTTGTATGTGTATGTTCCTATAGTGCATTTGGTGTGACTTGTATTGTAAAAGAAAATAATTAAATTTATTTCGAGTAACGTAAATAAAAAAAATGAAACAGTGGAATTTTGCTTGAATGGTCTAAAATAAATACAATTTTTTTTTCTTCTAATGCAGCTGGCAAATAGACCGTGATCTTCGCCATAAGGGTTGCACCTATGTTACTCACTTTGCATTACCCAGGGGGTGCGTGTAGCTTGATGGTAAGCCACGGACGCGAAGTAACAATGCCCCCGCAGCGCTCTACGATTCTATTAGGACCGGGACCTACTGTTTAAAGTGGATTCCGAACCACTACAACACCCATGGGCAAAGCCGGGATTTGAACCCGATACCTGTGGTACCGAACGCCAGAGCGTTAGCCATTCGGCCATCAGGCCCCATAAATACAAATTAAAAAGGTATAATTCCTTGTAGAAGAGTTTTCAGAATTTAAATCTCCTTAATATAATTAAGACTTGGCTCAAAAACTGGGATTTTTCACGTAGTATATGTAATATGCCTCACTGATATTAAAAATGACCTCTTCTTGACCTCTTTTAGAATTTCAGGTGTTTTATTTTAATGTAATGTAATATACACACACTTTATGTATGTGTTAACAAATTATGTTCTTTTCACAAACTTGATGTAATAATTTTTTTTTTTTAAATCATTCATTGTTCTCAAAAAATACACTAGTAATACTTATACACTAGTAATACTTATACATACCTTTCCAAGATATCCTTTGAGCACATCTCTGACTCTGCGGTGGAAGCTGCTCCAAAATTAATGTAATAACAAAAGTAACTCTAAAATAATACTTGAATGTGAAATGTATTGTCTTGGAATGGATTCTTAGGTTAAATGTTAAGACGTATTCATTTTTACTGAAATCAAGGGAAAGATTTCTTGTTATGCATCGGTTTAAGCGTGATATATGAAGTTGCCTACAAATCGATTTTATGAGATCTCAGCTGCTAATTTTTACAGAATGCGAAAATTAATAATTTAGAAGATTCATAATTAGATTATTACTGCTTCTGGCAATCTTTAAAAAACTAAATGTGAATTATATTACAGTCAAAGTTTCATAAAATTTTTGATATATGAAAACCATGTTAGAAAATAAAATTCATTTAATTTTCTAACATGGAATAAAAAATAAAATAAAATGGGGGGGGGGGGAAATGAAGAAAAAATAACTTCATTTTATTATTTTTTTTCTGAATTTTAAAAATTAATTTGGAAAAAAAAAAGTACGTGGTATTTTTAGTATAAGTTAATCGTGTAAATTTGCAAATATTGTAAAATGTAGATATTAAAAAAATTCTTACATAGATTCGTTCTAATAAGAAAAAGAAATGATGATTATTTTATGTGATTATTTATTTCATTTTCATTAATGACCTTATATCAAAGTATACAGTGGGTAAAAAAAGTATTGGCAATTGCCTTAATTTATTCATATTGGCAAATAAATAAAATGTTATGCAATTTTAGCTGTCGTAATTAAATACAAGACATCTTAGATATATAAAAATAGTAAACATTTTATTTTAATTTGCATTTTCTACGATTTTTTCTTTAAAAAACGAAAATTTGCATGTCAAAAAAGTATTGGCAAAGTTTTAACTGCTATGCAAATTTTGTTACATTGAAGTCACGTGTTTCGACTGATAAGAAACTCTACCGGTATAAAGTCTGCAAAACTACTCCAAAAGTGTCTGCATTATTTTGCGATTACTGCAGTAAAATGACTTCGAAATCGAAGGAGTTGGACGTTAGTGTTAAAAACACAATTATTAGGCTCAGAAATGAAGGTTTAACTTATCGTGCTATAGGAGTGGAGTTCAATATAAGTTTATTTACTGTCAGAAGTGTTGTAAAAAAGTTCAAGGAAACAGGATCAACGGAAAATAAGACTAGAAGTGGACGACCTCGAATATTTTCTACAAGAGAAGAACGTGTCATTATTAACAAGGTTAAGAAAAACCCTAAAATAAGTGCACCCCAGATAGCTAGAGATGTTGCTTTCACTTCGCAAAAGACTTTCAGCGTACAGACTGTATGGAATGTTTTACAGGAGAGAAGTTATTATGGAAGGGCAGCTAGAAAGAAACCATTCATCTCGGAAATAAATAGGAGAAAGAGGTTAGATTTCGCAAAATCCCACGTTGATTTATCTGAAAAGTTTTGGAACACAGTTATTTTTTCCGACGAATCAAAGTTTAACATTTTCGGCAGTGATGGACGACGATATGTGTGGAGGAGGCCAAATACTGAATTGGAAAAGCAACATTTAACTGCTACTGTAAAACATGGTGGAGGCAGCGTCTTAGTTTGGGGCTGTATGGCAGCTAATGGAATTGGCAACCTGCATTTTATTGATGGTATTATGACAGCACGTACATACATTGACATTTTGCGCCATAACTTAAAAATCAGTGCCCAAAATCTTGGCTTGGGAACATCATTTGTTTTTCAACAAGACAATGACCCCAAGCATACAGCGAATCTCACCCGTGAAGGGCTACTCTACAATGCTCCTCGCCAATTAAAAACCCCACTTCAATAGCCTGACATCAATCCAATTGAAAATTTATGGCACCTGCTGGATCTAGAAATCAAGAAACATAAAATTTCAAGTAAAGACGACCTCAAACGTTTACTCTTGCAAGAGTGGCACAAATTTCCCAACAGTACAACAAAGACCTTAGTTTCCTCTATGGGAAATAGATTACAAGCTGTTATAGCTGCAGAAGGTATGCATACAAAGTACTAAAATATACTGATTTTGTTTTCGCTCATAATTTTGCCAATACTTTTTTTATCATGTAAATTTTGGATTTTCTCGTAGATTTTGACTAAAAAAAATATTAAAATGAAAATTGCGTTATATTTGTTTGTCTTTTCTCCTTCTGTAATCGCTATGTTAAAATAAAATTTGTAAACATACTTTGTTAGCAAATATGATCATTTATAGGCAATTACCAATACTTTTTTTATCCACTGTATCTATTGAATAAAAGTAAGACAATTGATTAAAATAACAATCCACTTCTTAATTTGTTAGTCTTTGGTATGTATTACTTACAGGTGTTCTTATTATAAATCAGAGGGTTATTTATATAATAAAACTTGACAACTGCTACATAATAAATAATAAATGTTTCTAAGCAAATTCTTATTGCAAAAACTTTATTAAAAGAGATTTTGCTGTTGAAATTGAGAATTCTGAAATCAATTTGATGTGCAATCCTTCCCACGAGGATGCACCCGAGCTGTGTAATGACGGGCAATTTCGCCAAATAGCCGAGACCTCCAGAGGTCATTCCAAGTTCTGGTGACGTAGTAGGGGTCGCCAACCCTTTGGTCCAGCCACTTCAATGAGGTCACTGCGAGGGAGTGGTCGCTGGTTCGTGATTCACCTCTCTGCCATACAGGCCAGAGTTTATAGTCAATGTTGATCGACTTATATTATGCTAGAAAATAAATTTGACTTTCGATGAAAATGTATTTAAATGAATGGCTTACATAGACGTGTTATATGTTTGCGGATTCTACTCTTATTATTGGAGTGAGTGGTGTAAGGAATTAAGTTAATATGTTGAAAATTGTTAAAGCCGCCCCCATATTTGAATGCCAAAGCACACCTATTCGCTGGAAGGAAATTGAAATGCGTGTTGTTTCGCTTGTCAGTGCCGCTCTGCTTGGAATCGATTTTGTTTCTCGTATCAATGGAATGGCTGATGGACTCTCACTAACAAGGGGGGATTGACGTGGCTTGTTTTTGAAGTTCATTTCGACAAACCTTCTACAAGAAGTTTCAAATGTGGCTTAAGATCTTCCGAAGTTGGAAAATAAATTGAATCAGTAATACACCTGTCTTCTGCTAACTTTTTGTTTGTATTTGAATTAATAATGTGCATATACATGTTATTTTCTCATCGCTTTGTGAGTTTCCGAATTCTTTGACTTTTCCTCACTCTCTATTTTATTTTTATTTTTCCATAGATATTCATCTGCTATCTTAACGACATTCTGATCGAATAGAGTGGGGTTTGAATTGTTTCGGTCAGCTGGGTTAATTAACATAACCTTTCCTCACGTGTGGTCGATTGAAAGCATTCTTCCTCTGCCTGTTGTCTGCTACATATTCACTGTATTTGTAGCAAATGAAGTTCCCGCGATCGGGGGAAGTTTCAGATAAAAGGCACATCTTTTGTTCAATTAAACTATTATTATTGATATAGAAGTATAAAGATTTGATTTGCAATATTCATAGCTGTAGTAATCCACCAAAATACAATACTCTTTCTCTCTTTTATGCATAGTTCTTGACCAAGTCCATCTATATTTGTTTATAAAAATACCCGTTCAGTAAGATAGCATTTTCAGGACGAGAATATATTTAAAATATTCAACATGTCTATGTTGACAAGATTTGCTAACTTTAGTGCAGCTTTCCGTAATTTTTGTTATTTTTATTTAAATTTCACTGTTTGAAGATAATGTTAATGTTCTGAAGATAATGTAATCATAATGTTCTCTTGCAGAAAATTTTGTCATAGCAAAATCCAGTGAAATACTTCTTTTTCCTCAAGAAAAATTCCGCATTATTTAAATAAAAGCTGTTCAGAGTCCAATTATTTGACTAATCCGTGAGAGTTTAGTAAATATTATGAAATACTTAGGCTCAATTTTCTCCCAATTTTTTATTAAAAAGACACTTTGTTTTTGTGTTTCGTCTTTTGCAGTGTATTTATTATTTTTTTTATTATATTATTTCTAATTCATAAAATAGACAAACTGACCATTTTCGAAAGCAGAAAATTAATAATTACAAACGGTGAAATGAAAGACTTTTATAAAAGAAAAAAATCAATTGCAAAGGCCGAGTTCTTTTCCCTTGTTTAAAGAGCCCGAAGAGGAAGCAACCAGTCACGAATCAAATAATCCGCCAAAAATAAATGAAAAGTTGAAACCCCATTAGAGCGATTTCGTTTTCTGCGTAGAAGACGTGGGAAACTCTCCACCTAGACTGTTCTTGAGGGGCACAACCACTCCAGGTGTCAGACACAGGTATTTCCACCCCCAACACGGAAGCTCGCTTGAGGACTCAACCTCTGAAGAGAGGTCAATTAAAGGACCATCCCTCGTGGCCAATGGTGAGCCAGCGCAAACGTGACCTACGTGGGAAGGGTCGACGTGAATCGGACATCCCCGTCCATCAAGTGCAAAGGACATCAGTGAGCATGGCCAGGGATCGATTCCTTGGGTAATCATACGTTTAGCGAATCCAAATAACACGATCCATGTACTTGGAGGAGGATGAACAAACTTGAGGCTGTTTCTCGAAATGGATTTTCTTTAACGAGATACTTCGTGTCAATTCGCCTTTGAAAAGCTCGCTTAAATTAATTTAAATAGATTAGACTGCGTCTAAATGTACTTTTAAATTAACTAAATGATTTAGATATATTTTTGAACTAACTAAATTATTTTTAGAATTCAAAAGTACTTTCTGAAATATAAAAATAAAGCTCCGTATAGAAACTGAAAGCTCCAGTAAATATCTAGATGTATTCGCTTAAAGGCATTTTTTGAAAAAGCTCGCATGAATTTCTTTATGAAATATATTTTAATTATATTAAGCTGCGTCTAGATGTATATGCGAGAATAAAGGATGAATATGCAGTGCGTAAATATTAAAATGCATCTTAATGAATATGTGCATGTGAACAAATTTACAAAGTGATTTCAGTAACTTATTTTAAGAATATGTCCATTTTCACGCGCGTATTTTAATTGAGTTACTGTTAATTAAATTATGTGTTGCTTAAAATGAGAAGAAAGAACATATAACGAAGCTAAGCTTTGAATCCATCTTATAACGAGATTCTTGTATTATTATTTATCTGGAAAAATGCTACATGACAGAATTTCTAGCCTTTGTCACATTAACAGTAGTTGATGCATTTTGTTGTTCTGCGAATTTCAATGCGACGTTAATTAAAAAAAAAAAAGTTAAAATCAATATATTAACTAAAAAAAAACTTTACGGTTCAGTGTATAATTTTTTTAATGCAATTTTCACTTGTATTCTATTCTTATTTTTATTAAATTACATGCTTTAGAATAGTATATATAATATTTTTTGTTGTCTTTCATCAGTCAAAATGTGGAGTAGGAGAGGCTGGATGCAGGTGAGAGTCTGCTGTATATCAATAAAATCTTAAGCTACGATAAAATTAATTCTACTAATCTGATACTTTCTTAAAAGAATACGAATCGAATTCTGAATTAAAGTTTTGTGAATTTTTGTTGGTTTAATTTTTATGGCATAAGAGTGTTTTATTAAATGTAAAATGTTTATTAAAGTTAAACAAAATCGATGTTTGTAGAGGCCGTTTTTATAATTCTCTTTCAATTTTAGTATATTTATTTTTTCAGTTTCTTTTTCATTTTCCAGTTAGTTTTTTTCTGTATGTACTATTCAGAATTTAGGTCAGGTTGTTTTAAAAGAAGTCAATTTGCTCATAATGATGTTTTCAAAACTAGACCTTTTTGTATTAGCTTATTATTCCATCCCTTTTCAAATTACGAATGCTATACTATCAGGCAGCCAGAGTAAACCCCCTTTTTTATAGCATTTGTTTATTTGGCAGAACAAATTTTATTAGGAAGAAATAGTTCAAGAAACTTAAAAGCTATGTAGAAATTCAGCTTACAAAAAGGAAAATAATTAACATATCTTCTAAATGTGAAATTATTTTTAACCTGAGGTACACTTCATTTTTTTCCCTGTTGAATCGAGTTTTATATTGACAACATTGCAATTTTATCTCAATAAGTAATTAACAAGTTTAAAAATAATTTCGAAAATTTTTTTGTTGATTCTTATGTTTTCGTATATTTTTGAAAATTTCAATCTACCAGTCTTTGAATCTAAATTGGTGATCGAACGTGACTAAGAATCAATTGTTATGAAAGCCGTTTTGTTGACCTCAGAAGTTTTAAAAAAAGGCTCCTCCAACCACGACATCTCTGCACGGCTGAAGAGAACCATCCTCTGGATGTCCGTTACTATTATCATCATCTTCATTGTTTGCATGATCCCAATCCTATCATTAGCTTTTACACACAGAGAAAGACTGGCTTTTGTAAACCGCCGCTTTGTGCAAACCAACAAAAGGCTGGTTTTGTCCAAATCTTGGCCTTTGCTGACCCCGATCGCAGTCTTCCTACACTTAATGGGAGACATTATAATCTGGGCGGCTTTAGCATGAGGGCTCCTTATTGTTTGATGCAATGGCTGTGGGTGCCTGCCTTCTATTTTATTTCACTTTTTGCTCTCATCTGTTATTCATATGTGTTTCTTCAACTCGTGGAAAACTTCAACTTGCCCTCGTGTCATCAAGAGTCGAAAATTCATGACTTTTCTTCCAAACAAAATTCACGCCAGTATGTAACTAGTTGATTTTTGTCTAACACGCATTTATTTTTATTCTTCCAATGCTTTCTTGTCTTTGGAAAATTATCTTGTCCATGTCCTGCTTTGATTTGTTCTATAAAGGATGGATGTGTTTTCAATGCGATTGTGAGTTTTGTGCTTTTCACAGTGGAACCATTCTTTTCTCTGTACCAGTTTTCAACAGGCATATTATAAAAAGATTAATAATGTCATCATGAAATGGAAACTCGTGAATTTTCTTCTAAGCAAATTTTAAAACATTCCGCGTCAGGGGTTTATTATCGTATAAATTGTAATTCATGGTCTTGCGATTTATTTTTGTTAAGTAAATGTTTATTTGGGGTTTTTTTCTTTCAAAAACCAACTTGTACATGTCTTAATTTAATTTTTTTTAATGGTTGGTGGGTGTGTTATCTATACAGTGACAAATATTGACACAGCCATGTGTCATTTTTGTGTTACTGTTTGTTTGGCTGAGGCGAGTTTCTAATGATAATATCATTAAAAGATTCAAAAAATTTTTCTCACATTTACCCTGAGATAAATGTGAATGATAAATCATTTATCATCACGTTGTTTCTCCCGGCCCCCTTTATTTTATACTTGGTTTTGTTTCTTGTGCCATTGTTATTTTGTATTGTTCAGGTCCTCTAAGTTTCCTGCCAAGGGAAATTTATAAAATTTTGACCTTTAACTCGTTTATTTTAATGAAAGGTAAAAAAACAAGTGAATAATGAGAAAATATAATTTCTATGAATAAAATAATATACAAAATGTATCAGTATTGTCAGTATCTATCTACACTTATTTGACCTAACGATATTATACTTGCTATATCATGCGAATTGTTATTTATAACTATATTAATATTTGTTTTACAATGATATATTGCTAGTAATAATAAAATTTTCTGATATAGTTTGGTTTTTGTCATATGAATTGCTTGGTGCTCATCATAAGGAGTTAACATGGCCGATTTGTTGTTGAACTTCAACAAAAGAAAAGAATAATAAAATAAATAAATAACTTGTTTAAATTGTTGACAATAGTTAAAATCTTAAACTAAATTCTAATATATTCATAGTGAGAAATATACACGATTCCAAATGATATCTCTTCTCCAATCATCTAACTACATCTAATATTCTAATCAATAAATTATCTATAAGAGAAGGTACATTCCGCAAAGATTCTGATACATGTTTCTTTAATGTAAATTTTTTAATTTGTAGATGTTTGCTGAAATTTTTTTTTTTCTAAATGCTTCTGAAAACCAAACATTTTAAAGAAAGTAGTGCTCTTGGAGAAATCTATCGAAATATTAAAATATTTTTAATCTCTTTTTTTTTAGCGTACATAATTTTATTTAATTAAAAAAAATTAAGTGTCAAAAAGACAACGTATGTTGAAATCATAAAATTTTAATTTAAAGCATTTTATGTATATTTCTTTGTTATAGATGGGTTTTTTTTCTTATCGAAATACATTAAAAATGCTCCCATAATTTGTTAATTGTTAAGGTCATCTTTCTGCTTTAAAACTGTTCAAATGTTCTCAGAATTTCAGTTTTTTTTTTTTTTTTAACTTAAATTAGGCTACTATTATACAAATAACTTGTAGCACGGATTTTTAATATTATTTTCTATAAATTTGTGTTCAATTTTCACTTAACAAAACTATCTTCTAATGCTTCTAAAGAAGCTTTTTAATGTTCCTATTTATTTACGCAGAAAAAGGAAGACACATAAAATTTCAAGACTACTAATGTAAGAAATCATTCGAATATGTTTCTGGACGATAAAAAGAAATTGAAAAGGTTCGAACTGGAGTGAGGGTGGGCTGATGAGGTTTTCAGATTTGAAAGAGTGAGCAATTGTGATAATTAGAGTTTGAGGTTAATTTCGATTTCGATCGTGCTCCCAAACCCGATGGAAGCATCCTCCCACGCTCGGAGATCACGATCTTCCCCTTTTGACGGTCACAGCATTCGCGTGTGAGCTGCTGCAACACAAACTTGCCTTTTGGACTCCTTAGCAGTTGGCGAGGTTGTTTCAGCCCTCAATACTTATATTTCCTGCACTCGCTGGGAATTCTTAGACTGATAGGTTATACTGGAGTGGGTATATGAAAGCTGTGCTACTAAAAAGATGCTTTACAAAACAATGCACATTTATTCGAAGAGGTTTTATTTCATGTATTAATAAATAAATAAAATAAATTTGTTTTTAAATACATTCAAAAGAATTCCACATTTTAGAAAAATACCTACGAAATGGAAATGACTATGTTATTTCGAAAATCACTGTCGACTGCGCTTCTCCTTTTTGTATAAATTGTCGAATAGGAAAATTTCTTGTGCCATGTTGTATTCTGCTTTCTGAAAAATTGTGCCTGTGGCGACTTTAGATAAATTAGACACAGAACAGTACACCTCTTCTAATTTTCTCTTTCCTCATTTTGATGGTAATTTTTCTTTATAAGGGAAGAAAATAAATTGATTTTGGGGTATGTTATTCAGAAAATAAAGAGGAAACTGAGATTCAATATTTTTGTATGTTCAATTATATGTTTAAATAAAATACAATTTATTTTAATTTTTTAATACATACGTTAATTACTTTGATTTGATGAATAATTTGTTTTTAATCTATCCATTCATTTTCTTTTATATAAAATTACCTGATTATACAAAAGCAATGTTTGTCTAGTATTTCATATATATATATATAAATTAAGTGCGCTATAGCTCATCAAACACGCTTAGTTAAAAATTGAAGTGTATTTTTTAATTGAATACTTGATATCAAAATATAGCATGGGAAAAAAACTGGTTCTTTTTTCTTAAGTTCATATTGAGAGTGCGCTAAGTCAAGATACACTCACTGCCATCAAATTGAATGTATTAAGAAGGAGTTGACGGAGCGTTTCGAATTTATGTAAAGCATATCCTTTAAATTGCAATATGATTGGCTAGTAGAGGACATTAATGTGCGTCTAAAATAGTCATTCTAAGGTTCTCTGTTTAATTCTACAGAGTCTGTTGTAATGTATCAACTTTATCATCAGAAATGCCGTCTAAGCAAATAACAGCAGACGTCGGAGAGGGAAAGTTAGAGGCTCAGTGATCTGCCCCGTAAGTTTTTTACCACCTCGACATTCTAACAATACTCTAGGATGATGTTGGTATCGGTGAAAGTGGTTTCAACTCAGAGCGCCCACTGACGATTCATAAGCTGGAGGACAAGCAGTTGACTTCATTGTCCAACATGCACACGAGCCCGACTCGTTGCCCAGTGGCAACATGCGTAGTTAGCGTGCAGGAGAGCCGTAGTTCGAATCCAATCGATGGCAATTGTGACAACGTGTATAAAAATATCTCGTATCAAAAGTTAGACTGCATGATGGGAGCGTTCCAGGTTATCTTTCCCGGAAGGCACTGTCTTCCTCTCATCACCCATTGGTGACTCTTCAAGGCATACACGAGTGGTTCATGAGGCCGACAAATTAAAAACCCCATCATCTTCACAAGGCTATTCGATCTGTACCGGCCTTCTGTGTCTGTCTGTATTATTGCAAAACGCCTGGCTGTATTATTTGCTTTTGCAAAGCGTTAGCTGCCCCTGAGAGTAACCGTTGCCTCCGTTTGGAGTAGAGCTCTGCTCTGTGGGATCGGACAGTTCGTCTTCAGTAATGAATCGCGATTCAATTTGTGCTCTGATGGAAACCATGCTTGGAGGCCTCGAAGTGAACGCTTCAGTGTTGTTTATTGTTTGAAGCGGCACATCGGGCCCACACCTGATGCCATTATATATAACAGTCGATCCCTTCTTGTAATTATTCGCTGAACTACGTCAGCTCAGTTGTACGTTCACGGCATCCTTTAGCCATATGTATTGTCTCTCATGACAGGCTCACAGGAGGCATTTTCCAACAAGATAGTACGCGTAGCAGGACTGCCTCCTAAATACCAATCCCCAGATTTTTCACTGATGGAAAGTTTGTTTGATGAACTTGGTTAGACAAGTTGAGCAGCGCAGAACTAAAAGTATTCTTAGAGCAATTGCAGAATCTTATGTGGTAGGGCATCACCAGGAACCTGTATGCCTTATTGCATCATGCATTAAAACTAGAGGTGGCCAAAGATGCTACTAAAACCTGTATTTCTTTGTGGCTTTCCTGCAGTGAATAATCCGTTTGATTTCGCTTTGTAATCACTTATATTAATGTTACAAATACACGCGTAAAATTGAAATCAGTTTTAACAATTTATTCAGGATACGACAATTGTTATGGTAATGAGTTATATTTATAAATTTTATTTTTTGAATTATTTTCTGGATTTATTTAAAATGTTTGCCTAATTCATTGCTTTCTAAAGTTGATTCATAATTAAGCGGAACGTTTTCAAAACTTTCCTCTCTAAATGTATTTAGGATCCATATCAAATATTCCATTCAAGTATTAAAATTCTCCACGATCTTAAAAATAAACAAGTTTATTAAAATAATAAGCGATTTATTTTATATATGTATAATATTTAGAAAAATTTTATCTTCTAAAAACCAAGCCACATACGTTGTTTGTCAGCTTTGTATAGTTAACTAAATAATAGAATAAAAGCTTCTTAACATGTTAATTTTTATCGTGACAAATAAAATTTATAATATAATAATATTTCATATTGAAATTTTAACTAAATATCAGACTATGGGGTTCATGATGTTTGTAAATAATATAACTGTTTTAAACCTTCAAAATTAGTATCTTTTGCTTAGTTATTTTGTTCAAAGAATGTCTAAAATTGCTTGAACATTTTATAATATATGGACAATTGAGTAATAAAAATGATTAAGTTTTGCATTAAATGCTTTATTGCCGAATTCAGTAATTTAAAGTTAGACAAATACAACAACTTTTTTGAAATATATTCATCTCCCTTTTATGTTGAAATCGAGTCGGCCCCAGAATATCTCGAAGTGGAACTGGTTGATTTACAATGCAATATGGAATTAAAACACATTTTTGAAACATCAGAATCCAAAATAGATTTTTACAACACTTACGTCACAAAAGAGAATTTTCCAATTTGAGAAATCTGGCACAAAAAATTGCCAGCGCTTTGGGAACATAATGGACGCTAACCTGCAACGCCCATTACGATGTGCAGCTACTCAAATTGAGTTCGATTTGCAAAAACTAGTGAAAAAGCGGAGAAACAAATATCGCACTAGTAAAATAATTATTTTTTAATGATTTCATTTTTTTTTATTTCGTTTATATTTTTTAAGGATTTCATTTTTAGTGTTATATATTTCTTTGCAACGTGCGTTTAGTATCATTATTATTACACTGAAGTGACAAAAGTCATGGGATAGCAATATGCAAATTTTCAGATGGCAGTAGCATCGCGTAGAACAGGTATAAATGCGCAGTGCTTTCGCAGAGCTTTCATTTCTATTCAAGTTATTCATGTGAAGAGGTTTTGACGTGATGATGACCGCACGACGGGAATTAACAGACTTTGAACGTGGAATGTTAATTGGAGCTAGACGCATGGGTCATGCCATTTCGGAAATCGTTAGCGAATTCAACAGTCCCAGATCCACTGTGTCAAGAGTGTGCCGAAAGTATGAAATTTCAGGCATAACATCCCACCATGGACAGCGCAGTGGTCGACCGCCTGCACTTAACGACCGAGACCGGCGACGTCTGCAAAGAGTCGTAAAGTCTAACAGACAAGCAACACTGCGTCGAATAACTGCAGAAATCAATGTGGGACGTACAAGGGACTTGTCTGTTAGAACTGTGCGGAGCAATTTGGCTTTCTTGGGCTATTCCAGCAGAAGACCGACTCGAGTGCCTTTACTGACAGAACGACATCGCTTGCAGCGACTCTCGTGGGCACGTGAGCATATCGGTTGTTCCCTAGATGATTGGAAAACCGTGGCCTGGTCCGATGAGTCCCGATTTCAATTGGTAAGAGCTGATGGTAGGGTTCGAGTGTGGCGCAGACCCCACGTAGCCATGGACCCAAACTCTCAGCAAGGCACTGTTCAAGCTGGTGGTGGCTCCGTAATGGTGTGGGCTGTTTTTCATGGCATGGACTTGGTCCTCTGGTGCGACTGGACCGAACATTGACTGGAAATGCTTATGTTCAGCTACTTGGAGATCACTTGCAGCCATTCATGGACTTCATGTACCCAAACAACGATGGGATTTTTATGGATGACAATGCGCCATGTCACCGGGCCACAACTGTTCGCGATTGGTTTGAAGACCATTCTGGACAATTCCAACGAATGATCTGGCCACCTAGATCGCCCGACATGAATCCCATCGAGCCTTTATGGGACATCATCAAGAGGTCTGTTCGTGCACAAAATCCTGCACCATCAACGCTTTCACAATTATTGACGTCTATCGAGACAGCATGGCTCAATATTCCTGCAGAAGACTTCCAACGACTTGTTGAGTCCATGCCACGCCGAGTTGCTGCACTTCGCCGGGCGAAAGGAGGGCCGACACGATATTAAGTGGTATCCCATGACTTTTGTCACTTCAGTGTATATTACCTGTGTTTACATGTAAGAATAATAGTAAACACAATAATAGCTGACTGTGTTTCAATTTTTCATCCAAAAAAAAAATGTCTTTAGTGGGTCTAAATCTAATATAGGGATATATATGCGGCCCGCAGAGTTATGATGCATTTCCAAAGTGGCCCGGAAGATCATTTGGGTTGGCTACCCCTGGTCTAACCTAGCTATATCTACAATTGACATATTTTTTATGTGAATGGAAGTGCAAGACATAGTAATATCGAAATAAACCTATCTAAGGAAGGCATATGTTTTTTCACTTATCCATGAAAAGTAATAATTTTTGCTTTGTTGTGTGTAAAATTCATTTCTTTATTTTCTAAATTTACAAGAGATGTACTTTTTCATTCTGTGTTCGAAAAAGGTTAAAAAGAAGTAAATTTAGATAAAAATTAGTGTCAAAAAACATGGTGAGTTAGTAAAAAAAACCGTTGCAGTAAAATACGAGTTCTACCATAAACATCAATGTGAAGAAGGCCGAGTTATCTTCTGTATAGATTTTTAGTTCTTTGAGACTTACTCCCTTTAGGATAATGCAAGGGAAACACGAATGTATTTCCCGCGATTTGATTCTCAATCAGTGAAATGCGGAACAAACCGTCCAGTGATTATTTTTGGAATTTATTTTATTTCCGTGATATGCTCTATATTGTTTGATGATGATATTCGTATTATTTTACATTCACCATAAAGAAGCTTTTACTTTGAAATTTATCTGAAAGCTATTTTATTATTTGAATAAACACATTACTTCTTTAGTCGACTGTTCTTGAAATTCTGGCAGATAATAATTTTCTTGCACTTCCTTCTCCTATTTCTAGATTTTTATTGTTCCTTAGCATTAGTTTAGTGAAGATTTATGAATCGTTTACACGAACTGGCCATTCCTAAGTTCAGTAGGACATTGAGAGGTGTTGCTTTGAAATAAAGCTCTACTTCCTTGTATAACATCATGAAATGGCTTCTTTTTTCATTGTTCTGATGGGTGTCGTCTTCCATGAGTCTGTAATGAATAGATCGATGGAAGGGTGCATCAAGATGTCCGTTTTTAATTAAAGTTGTTCTATTTCGGTGCACTTGACAATCGGCAACTATACCTCCCAACTCGTGTTTCCAGGGACGCAACAATTACAAAACTGTGTTCATGCGTTACGACATGCTAGAACCTCACCAATATCCCTCTGGGAGCCGTTTTCGAAACATTTGTTTGGCCCCAAACTGCTTCTTTTGCTTCACATGTTTAGCAATGGAATTGATCTTTATGTAGTGTTATTTCAAACACCTACTCTCCTCATCAATAAAATATCACTTTAAAAAGAATCTAAAACTAGGTTGGATTTTTATGTATTGAAATTTGAGAACGATAAGTCACGCTTATATTGTTACAATCTGTCTTACCTTACTTTCCTATAGAAGATATTATATCGTATTGTTGGAATTAACTGAAAGCGATATATTATCCAAACCTGTCTTCGACATCATACTATGTGATTCTTTTTTGTTCTCTTTATAAATTCTTGCAATAATGTTTAATAAACCTCGAGATATGTTTGAAAAAATTAGAATGATGCGGGAAAAAAATTGTTGATTAAGGGTGAAAAAAAAGTCCTTTACTCACTTAAATCAGTGTTATAAATTATGTTGTTATTGTGGCTTTGCACGCAAAATGAATTTGTTTTCAATCAATAATACGAGGCAAATAAATTAATAGACCTGTTCCCAAAATAGTTCGAGATAGTCTGTTATCTGTAGTTTTTCAAAAAAAAAAAAAAAAAAAAGATTGAAGGGATTTACTCATCATCTAAATCGCGGTGTTTTGACTGCAGTTTGCCCGATGCAAAGAAGTTTCCTTTCTGATAAAGGAATCTAGTCATTATTTTAAAGTTAAAATGGCATTAAAACTAATTGTTTGTTGAAAGCGCAACTTGATTAGTATAAGATTCCATTGTTGGAACTGCTTGTCTTGAATCTTAATCATTCTCAACGAGTCGTCACGCTTGCTCATTCTATTGCCAGTGATTTAAATGAACCAAAGTGTTTTGTTTCTTTAATTTATTTTATATTCATGTAGTTTTTGTTATTTTATTTATTTATTTTTATTAAATAGTTTAATAGAACAATTTTGCTACTAAGCAGAGCAAATTTTTCTTAAGATTGAGTTCATATTTTATAATCGAAAATTTTTATTAATTTGTCTTTCGTTAGTATACAAATTTCATTTTCTTTTTATCTCACCAATACTTAATGATGAAATCCTAGTTTTCTATGTAATTTCATCTGTAAAAGTATCTAACTACATATGAAACATTGATTTTTCAGGAAGGACATTTCCTAACCACCCTTTTTATTCTCAAGCTCTGGGTGCGGGTCAGCTGTCGCTCTTTAATCTGCTAAAAGCCTACTCCTTGCTCGATCAAGAAGTTGGATATTGCCAGGGCCTCAGTTTTGTAGCTGGCATATTGTTACTGCATGTAAGAAATATTTTCTCATTTTTGTTGATTGCTTTTTAAACCGTTAAACAAATTCTACATACGAAAAAGTTAATGGTATTAGAAATAATGAAACGGATGAAATTTTTTTACCATATCAAATTGTGAGGTTTCCAGTTTTGGTCTCCATACAATTCTTTTCTCTCTTATGCACGATTATTTTAGTTTAAACTTGGAAGAATTATTAAGCACTGTACAGAAGTGTTGTCATTCATCTTCGATTCTTATCATGCAATCTTCTGTATGATCGGAATTCATTCTGTTCAATTATATTACAAGTCTATAGGAAATCTAAAAAAACTCTTTCGTTTAATCATGTAAGAAGTAATTATAAAAGAAATCCAAATTGAAACTGTGCGATGAGATGTGATTTCATACTGTAATTTTTTGTTTCATAAGACCATTAAATAATATACATTATGCAGTGCAAAGGAACTCAAATTTTGGATTTGATTATTCACTGTACTGGAATATTTCTTATTTGACATTCAATAATATGATTTGTAAAAAACTTTACAATAAATCTTAGACATCATGAAAAACATTTTTTTTTTCTGATTTGATGCTAAATGTATTATTAATATCACTAGTAATGCAGCTTCTGTAAGAGTATTTGCAGGCCTCGTATATGTCGTAAAATTCCTGACAAATTAAAAAACGTCGTGAAATGTCCAAAAATTTAATAACTCGTTCTGAAAATTTTGATTTACGCTTTTAACATCAATCCTGATCCAAATAAAAAATTTTTGATAGGAGCTGAGATAAACGCGAACGAGCTAATCATAGGCGTGTCTTTATACCTTTTGATTGAAGTAATGATGCCACGCGAGCGGTTAGTATTTCTTTCTTCCGATTGGTTTGAAGAAATGATGTAATAGGTGCAATTGGCGTATTAAGATAGAGTTTGCTATGGAATAATCACGCAATCCAATTTGGGTTACGTTATCTGAAAAACGAAAGAGAGCAGATGTTATTGTTTTGTTTGGAAGAACAGAATTGTTAGAGATAACGAAATCTGTTTTTGTGAATGAAATGTCATATGTTCGACTTCTTTGTAACATGCGCGATCAACTTCCATGGAATTTTCTAGCATTTCTTACCGCTCCTCCTTTCTGGACGGTTTCTTTTCTTTGCATCGTGCTAAACCCTGTAAATGTCGTCGAGTTAATCAGTGCCTTTTGCAATTCAACTGTAAGCCCAAATAGCACAAGTTCCACAAATAAGTTATGTAGCTCATGTTTCTTCTTGGTATATCTCTCAGTGTTTATGCGACAAACTAAAGTTTCTAAACAGCGGCCCCAAAAATAAAATTGATAACCAACCAATCAGTAAATGGTATAAAGCTTGTGAGGAGGATGTCTATTCAGCCTATTGCCGACTGTGAAACTAAAAAAAATTCAGTGTCGCAAATATGCCAAGCTTATATCACTTGCATACATATATCACATGCATACAAGCAAAAATGCTCAATTGATGTCTCGTGCAAAAAGCATCAAAGTTTGTGTGTGGGAATTCCAATGATGGCAAGTGTGCTGATTCAAGTAATCCTGGTGTACTTAAATTGCCCAAGAGTTGGCCAATATTTTCTCGACATATCTGACCATCTTTCAAAAAGAGGTTCCTCTTGTTCATAAAATTTATTGTAATTTATGTTTATTAATGGTTAAAATTTATAGTTATTTATGGTATGAAGAACAAATCGCTCAGATCATCAAAAATGACAATGACTGCGATAATCTTAAAACTGAAAATTTTATATTTATGTGTGAATATTTCTCCAGAGAAATATTAAATTATTGAAAAGATCTTGATTTATGCAAATATTTGTCAGCTGTTGCTAATATGAAAGATGGTCTTGGAGCAATGAAATACCTCATTTTAACCAAATTGGCTAAATCATGCTTGAGTTTGTCTAGTGACAATTCGATTCCCAAAAGTGGGTTCTCAATCAATTACCACATTGTTACCGACTCAAACAGCGCTGTCTGTAAAGTTGCCATTAAAGCTTTAAGATTCTGCAAAGACTACTTAAAAAAATTACCCGTCTATATCATAAATCTCGGTTACGCAAGAAATGATAAACTTTGTACAGAATGCAGAATATTCATCATATTTAGACGAAATAAATAGTGACAAGGGAAATGCTGCTGAAAAGTGAAAACTGTAAGAGGTGTCAGATAATTTCTTGGGGGGGGAGGGAAGCAAAACAGGTGAGAAGCTATCAACCCTATCTTTCAGTGAGGAGAAATTTCTCAAAGAACTAGAAGTCTACCAACTGTTGTAGAATGAGACAACAATTTGAAGATGCTATTAAGAAAAATGACTTGAGTGCTGTAAAAGTTGCACAAATGATGTTAAAGACAGTAAACAGTGCAATTAAGGTTACATTTGAAAAGCTTGCAACTGTAAGATGAGAGATGTCTGTTTAACATAAAAAAATTGATCAACATTTAATTGATATTTTTTTGGTACTCTTCTATTATCTATACCACAGAAAATCTATCATTCTATAATGTTTATTCGTTATTCCACTCTATTTTTTTAGCATGATTAGATTGAAAATCAGTAAATATATGCTAAAATATAAATGTTTGAGAGGTTGACAAATAATGTTTATTTTGCTGGTGGAAAAATTTTAAGTGCCAAAATTTTAAGTCTAATTTTCCAAATCATGACGTGTGTAGTTTTACTGATAATGTTACAAAAAAAAATGTATACATGGCCATATTTTGAATTCATTCATGTTCATTATAAAAGAAAAAAATAATCAAGTTTGACGTTTCTTAATAAAGCTCAAAATTCATAAATTGAACAGTTCCTGATCTAAGGTGGCAACTGCATACCTTCTGGCTACTCTCATGCCGGATTGAATGCTGCAATCAACTCATTTCTGTAAAAGGGAAAAGGGGAATTTCATTTTGTGATAAAATGAAAAGTCTCATTTTAAGTTCAGAGAGCCATCTTATAATATAAACAATGTTTATATCAATTTTTTATATAACCTTTATTTATGTTACGGCCGAAGCCCGAAGTCTGGCCAAATTGTAAAGTGGAAACCTGGCCAATGCCTGTTAAAAAAACAGAATAAAGAGCTTTGGATCAGTTATTTTATTAACAATGGCCACTTCGTGATATTCAGGCTTTAGCTGTAACATATACTCAGTTGCATGCTCAGTTATAATAAGTTGCATGTGTTTTGAGATATTTAATTGATATAAATTCCAAAAAAACGAAAGAAATCATTTTTAATTATGAAATACAAAAGTGAATTTGCTGTTAACTAGGTTATGGATCAGAAGAAGAATCTTTGAATACTCGATAAAATCAATAAGATTTTTCTGTTTTTCTTAATAACATTTAAGGATAATTTTAAATCGGGTGCAACTAAGGAAGTTATTGTTTAAATAAATTTAAAAAAAGAGTAAAATTGTACTTCGGTATGTAATTCCTTTTGTGTTTTCGTATTTATACACTATAGCATGATCTGTTTCTATTCAATATGAAAATACCCTTGTTTTCACTGCAAAAAAGTTTTAATATTATTGCTTTTCATAGAAAAACTAGTTCAAAACAAAAGTTAAATGGTAAGGGAAACTTGTTCATTGTATGCATTAGGAAAAACAAACTAGTAAAGGAATAATTATAAAAAAATCTATTTTAAAAGTCTTCACAGCCTCTTAATTTTCTTTTCAAAGTTAGCTACGGATTTTCCGTATAACTAGTGACCTGGTTGTCCTGGAATTTTTTAGAAAGGATGTTCTAAAATTTTTACCCTGTTCTAGATTTCGGATTTTTTTTTTTTTTTTTTTTTGTTAATAATAACTTTTTTTGAAAAATGATGCAAATTAGGACATATGTTCGAAGCTACTATAATTGAAAAATATAAACCTGATGAAATTGACATGTGTGGAGTAACTTTTTCTGCAAACATATAAAAAAAAAAAAATCACTCATCCGTTAATAAAAAAATTGATTTTAAATGCTTTTAATGATGGAAATTTTATTGCGTCCGTAATCATTTATTTGTCTTTGAAAGGATTCCAATGAGTTTGTTATTCATTAGATTTAAATATATCGCAATTGAAACCCAGGTACATTTTCTGTTGATCTGTAAAATCAACTAAACTGTACGGAGAATTTTATTTTCTTACAGTTTGAAAAAAAACTACTCATCAGCAGTCGGTGTTAGAACTGAAAGTAGAAAGTCATCGTGTGAGGTCTCAGTAGTCACGATTTCCACATATCAGCGTTCGATTCGGCTAAGAGTTGTTAAAAAGTGTGTTGTCTGGTTTTATGTCCACGGATTATTACATAGCCTTCGCTCCCCGTGGGAAAATGGCGCATGCTAGCATGGGATCTGCGGAATTTTTGTCGTGAAAGTGAACCTAATCATCTTGTTTTGTTTGAATATATTTTTTAAACGAATTCCGAAACTTTTTATGGTCAGTTATGCTTTTTTAAGTAAGAGTTCTTATGGTATCTCTTATCTATCCTACGCATTTTATAATTTTAAAGCATGTAAATTTATTTTTCAGATCAGTGCAATAAATCTAATATAAAGTATATATTTAACTGTTTCTTGAATCATGAAGCGTCCGATTTTATACTAAAGAGTCTGCCCCACTTTTGTGTGAATAACCCACCGACGGTTGTGGACCCAGGGCGACCGCATAAAGTGTTTGATGAAACTTTTTTCACCATCTTAACCTCATAACACTGTCATGGGCTGTTCTATGCTATAAACATTCCAGAATTGTTCACTGTGGTTTGCAAAAATGGGTTTTTTAATGTACTTTGGAATGTACAATTGTATTGATTCCGTTCATGTACCTCGGTATACGTTTCCAGATCCACACTAAACAAAAAGCGGTTTTTTCCCCTTAAGAAATGAAGGGAAAATGAGGAATCAGTATCTCATGAAAAAACATTCTTTTGTCATCGGCATGTTACACGTAGGGGGATTGTATAAAAAAACTGCTTACGGCTAAAATACATAAATACAAAAGCAGTTACATGAAATACATGCATAAATAAAAAATAACCAATTTACTCTTCCACCATAGAATGTTTTGGAAATGTGACTTTATTGAGTCGTTACAGATTACTGCTTATTTGGGGTGGTACTTCTTTGCAAAGTTTTTGCCATCCATTCCTTTGGCAAAGGTTGTGTACTCCACACTAGGTTATATACCGAACCAAACTGTTTGCGTCGAAACAGGGCGTAAATCAAATTCGACTTACTGCAAAGCGGACGTATACTGAGGTACTATTGTACTTTGATAATCAAGCAGATTTAGTGTGTGGATGTCTATTTCTGATTCATATAAATTTGGTAAAACATTTATTCCATTTTCGCAGAACACAAATAAAGTAATGGTGATTTAACAATTTTTAGTTTCACAGTATTATCTAATTTTCTTATAACATATTTAAAATATTTATTATTAATTTTGTAGGTGCAATATGTATTTTATGGAAAGTTTTTGTGCATTTATGTATTTATATGAAGTAAATCTGTATAAATGACGTATATAATTGCATATGTGATGTTTGTAATTCTTGATAAATTTTACAATGACGTCTGTAAAAGCGTCCTTTCCTACCAGGTGTCGTTGAGTGTGGCTGCTTATTAATTTTCTTCGTGTGAATTGGACGAAAGAAAATTACCTGTCTTTCATGCTTTCAAAATTGTAAGCATCTAAACTCATCTGTATATGAACGTTCTTGTGGACCTCTGATTATCAATTAATATTTCTTTCAAGCCCATCTTTACCTCTAAACATAGTTCTAAGGTCAAATTCTTGGACATTCAAGAAGTCACCTTTTTGAAACCTTTTTTTTCATATTATAATATATTCGAGCTGATACTGCAAGAGATATTTAAGATGATGATCAAAACTGACCACTCCCGTAATCTAATGTTCATTTTACATTTACAAGTAGTGAAATAAAACGTTCTCTTTGATGGGTTATTTGAAATTTCTTCTTAATTACGATAGTTCAAATTTCAAAGTAGATTAGCAATGTTGTTTTTATTTTGCAAGAAATAAATTAAGTATAAATTAAGTTCTATTGTTTATTCAGTTTTTCTCGCTCTTTGAATGACTGATGATAGAGAACTAATGGAGTATAATCGAACAAAAAAGTATTATATTTTTTCTCTGCTAACAAGAAGAACCTCTAAAGAAACTAAAATGTTTTAAGTTTAAGTAATTAAAAATCTATGGCTGAGATGTCCTGTAAAGGACTTCCTAACTTAATTATTCAACCAACTGTATCTTGTTTTCTTTCCATTTATCTTCATTCAATAATGCCTTTCAACAAAAACTACTACATTTGAAAGTTTAATTTCAGTTGCGTTCAAAAGCTAAGTAACATTGTGGTTGAAAATGAATGTGCTTAAATATTTGGAATGCACAATCTATACAAATCGATGCTTTTTTCTTGCATAGATTTGTAAGTCATTTATTTCTGAGTGCAAGAAAAGATGCATTACACTCGGCGATTATGTACTAATAGATCAAAAGTCAAACTTGTATCACGGGACGGTTTCAATTTTTATTTGTCCTTCCAACCCCGGATATTCAGTTGATGACGGGACGTAAATGTAAACAAGAACAGGCAATCCCAGTCACGTTTTCCGACCATGATCTATAAATCAAACCCAATTCGGTTTTCATAGCTACTTTCGATGCATTAGTGGATTCAAATGGTTTTTTATTTTTTAAATGGTTCATGGGGTTGGAAATCTGTTGAAAGTATTTTTAACATCGATGTGTTCCGGTGATGAAACCAATCTGCAGGGAGAACTACAGGTAATAGTCGTACAGGCAGCCTGCTTATCGATACAAGACGCTTTAGACATGCTATCGTAATTTTCGTCGAGTCTCGGCGTTTCTAAAGGCATCGACTTCAACGGATGCTGCAAGTAAATTTGAACCCTTTTGCACGTTAGCTGCGCACCTTACCGCGAATCTGACAGTTTTATATTTAAAAAAGAAAATGAAATGTTTTTATTTCTATTAATTTTCAATTTTAATTTCCCCCCATAATTCAAATTTTTAGAGGTTCGAAGTTATTAACCCAATGCTGTATGTATAGTGAACATGATAAAAAATTCAGCCGTCAATGAGACGACTCCATTGATGATTGGTCTGTCGCTATACGGTCATTCTGTGCACACTTTAGGCTAATTAGACCGGGATCTACTATTTAACGCGAATTCCGAACCACCAACCTCTATTGATGACATGCTCCTTCTACCACTCTAAACGGTGGAGACATGGATGTTTGTTAGTAGTTCGGACAGTAATTAGCCCAAAGTGTGCCCAAAATGACCATAGAGCGACAAACTGTACCAGTCTAAAGGGTGGGCAGTTGGATACGCTCCAACTTTTCTGACCACAGTGCGACACTTCTTGTCCCTACACAATTGAATGAGTAATGGTGTGGTTCGGAAGGCTTTTTGTGAGACGACACTTTTGTCGATTCGACTTTCTTCGGCTACGCTTGTCCCCTCCCTCAAACAACGTCATCCAAATAGTCTCTTCCAGCACATACGAACTCGCTTCAAATTGAAGAGAATGTCCTTCATATTTGCACTGCGCGCACTAACTGTACGACTTTCGCATCACTTGTATTGTCTTTTTCATGATAGTTGTATAAGATTCTATCGAATTGGGCATTCATTGTAATGATCTCTTTTTTGCAATTTTATGCCTATCTGCTTTAGTTTTGCACACAATGTGTATATTTTAAGTAAAATTTAATCATATTTGATTTACCTCTTATTCTATCATTGTTTTTCTATTTTTATAGATATAAAAAATGTCTTTTAGGTGTAATGTTTTCCATCAAAATCAAAAAATTGTTGCAAACTTTACATATTTTATCGGCTTCAATTCTTAATAATTTAGAGCTGTAGATCAGATTATTTGACCTACACATGTTGGTCTTGGCGTTAAGAAATGGCAGAAAAGAGTAGAATAGTAAGGTTACCATTTAAAGATTGAATAAAATTATAAAAAAGTAAAGCTGACTGTTATAAATATTTTCTTGCTGTATTTTGCACTACATTATGAAAATTTTCTGACGTTCTCTAGAAGATGAGTTATTTGATCCAGTTTAAGGGACGAAGTAGGTTTGTCGTTTTACAACTTGCTATTCTTGGTACTGACGTGATTTATGAATGCTTACGTAATTGAACCATTTTGAGGGATCAGATGACTCTTCTCGCCTGAGGAATAATCAGTAAATAGTTTGGGGAGAGAATGTTTTTGTTAGAGTATTTGCATAAAAAGCATTTATCAGGGGTGCTAAAATAATGACTTTTTACAGTTATCTATATTCTTTGATTTATTAGTTAAATGTATGAGGTTCTGTATACTGCTCCCCCCAATACAAATCTGCATAAAAGTTCGAGTTGGTTTTAGCTTGTATTATTTTCGCTGCCTGGCATTCAACTTTTCTTTCATTCTTGCTACGCTATATCTAAATTAATGAAAACTTCTTTTAATATTTTAATATATATATATTTTGTTTATTTTGGTATCCACTTGCTAGAAATGAATAAGAAAGGAAGTATTACAACATTGCAATTCTAAAATAAAACTTATTTCCTCCTACACTGTAGTTTTAGTTTAATATTTCTGTAATACAATATTTAGTTAAACATTGCTTTGTCTTTTCAGGTACTATTAAGAATTGATTTTTAATTAATTCTAGCGAAAGAATTTTCTAGAACTATAAATAAACGCGGGCCTCATGAATTGTCTTTTTATGTGTTGATTTTATGTATGTCATTAATTCCCAACAGACTTATGAATTGAATACAGATTGATTATAATATGAATTGGGTAGAACTCATTTTTTATTACTTTAGCTTAGTTTTATTGATATTTTCTTTTTTGACGAATTGAGAGTTGCGGTTCTTCCACACAATCGAATGATTCAACTTGCGTTTGTAACTTATTAAAATTTGTATTTGCATAATACAATTCATTTCAATTGTACGGTTGTTATAAAATATCATCCGAAAGAATATTTCGCTATTTTTTTGTAATGTACTGTACATAATACTGTATGTTATTTTTTTTATACTTTTAAATATGTTTCAGAAATCTCTGTTACTTATTATTGCATATACTTTAAATATGATTTATCAATTTTCGTAAATAAATTATATAATAAAATACAGGGATCTCCATGTTACCACAGAATCGCGTATAAAAGTGTATTGAATTTTTTACTAAATGTGATTTGTTACTTTTTCCCTCTAATGCATCTTTTATTTTAATGTACATGCTCGATATTTCTTGTACTGACACATTTAAATGAGTTTCTTTTGAACCGGATATTATACACTATAATTTGTACCTGTGTTATACAGTAGTTGTATTTACAATAGAATACATTAGTATGCACAGTAATGTCTGTATTATACACTAGTATTAGTACATACATACATACTTACATACCAATGCCCCCTTTTTCCCTTAAGTACGGGTGTAAATTGTTATTATTTATGGAATACGTTTTTGTCAAATCTCGAATAAAGTTATTTTTACGACAAATCCAGTTTAATATTTATAAAAAGGTTTAATAGAAATTATGATATTGTTATGGACAATATGAAAATCTTAACTGTTATAATATAGTCCACTACAATTTTTATATCATTGAATTCTGATCACAAGAATATTTGTATTTGTAATATTTGTACATTTGATTTTAGTCCATCTAAAATTTAAAATGATTTGTGTTCTCTTTAGATGCCAGAAGAGCAAGCGTTTTTGTTGATGAAGTACCTCATGTTTAACCTAGGAATTCGAAGGCAGTACAAAACGGACATGGTAGCTTTCCAAGTAAGTGGTAATATTATGTTCATTTAAGAATCTGTCTTTAAACCAGATTCAAATGCTGACCTATTAACCAAATACTCATTGATTGGGTGCTTTTCATAACAGATTCAAATGTATCAGCTGTCCCGTCTCATTCATGACAACTATAAAGATCTTTACGATCATCTGGAGAAGTACGACATCGCTCCTACACTATACGCCGCTCCATGGTTTTTAACCCTATTCGCATCCCAGTTTCCTGTTGGATTTGTAGCTAGACTTTTTGGTAAAAACATTTTAATTTTTTCTTCTACCTTTTTTGTTTAATACGAATATCTTAACTAGAATTCTGAACTTTATCCAAGTTAAAAAAGAAAATATACTAATGCTAATAGTCAAATCAATTATTGAAAAAAAATGAGTAAGCGTGATATCTTGTTTCTAAATTAATGTAATAATGGCAAGTTTTCTATAAACCTACAGTTTCTTAAAATGCTAAAAAATAATCATTATTTATTAACTTTAAGGTTTTTTTCACCGCCTGATTAATTTGAGCAAAACAATTTCGTGTTATTTTGAAGACAGCACTAATTTTTTGTTTAATCTATTTTTATCATTGGCATACTTTTATTTATATATCTGCATTTTTCCAGTCATTATCGTATCGTATATGTATTCGAAATTTGCCAAGTCATCAACAAAACATGTATATTTATTGGAATGATATAAACATGTAATCCTAATTTGCCCAGTAATTCAAGATAGACATAATTTGTTGCTGATTTTGTTTTGTGCAAATGTTGAAAAAGTGATGTAACTTGCTTCTGATGACAAGAAGGAATTCCTGGCATAATTATCACTTTTCTAACATTGGTACTGAAACCACCTCAGACACAAATTACGTTTGACAGAAAAAGAAGATTCGGGATGTTGGTATTCAGTAGAATCATCTTGGGGTTTTCATAGGGATAATTCTAAAAATATTCTATGTGTATGAGGTATAGTCTAAAATTTCCATTCAATTTCCTGTCAATTCATTCATGAATGTCGGATAGTTCAAATTTGCCTTTTCTCCGATGCTTGTACCAGCGTCTTAGCATCTAGCGTCATTGTGATCTGTTTACAACTTTTTAAGAAAGCATCAATGTTCCCTATGTACAAAATGAGTGCCTTTTGAGGTAATCAGTGTCTTGCAATTACATATAGTGAGGAAAAACTCTGTCAGACATGAAAGACATTGAATTACAATTTCCATTCAATAGTGTTTTTCGAAGCATTCTACTATAGAAAGATGTGCGCATTATTAGACTAGTGCTAGTTGAGTTGTATAACAAATAGATAGCGGTTAAAAGTCTTGGATGGAAATTATATAAAATTTAATGATCCCCACTTTCTTTTATTTTACCTTTTAATGATCTGTTAATCATTTAGTGTAGTCTTAGTGATTCTGTTTTCTTCTGCAGATTTAATCTTCTTGTGTGGCATGGAAGTGGTTTTCAAAGTATCGCTCGTAATTTTAGGCAACTACAAAGATCATCTTTTAAAATGTGATAGTTTTGAATCTACAATGCATTTTTTAAAAGTAGCATTACCTTCAATCGATGTTTTACAAATGCAAATTATTTTTAACCAGGTACGTATAAAAATTCATTGATATTCTACTAAATATTTAAATTGTAAATAAATCAATCTTAAGGAATGATTTTTCGTTTCTAAGTGTTTACTGGTATAGTGAATATTATATTGTGTATCGAATGTCACTTCACATGAAAATATGGGAGGAATTCAAAAAGTAAGATAACAAAACCTCTCAGAGACAAATTATTTTGCCATCATTTCTCTCTCCCAGAGAAAGTATCTGACATATTTATCCTACCTTTATAGGAAATCAAATCTGTTTACGTGACACCACATTAGTAACGCACATTTCAGCATGTTGACAATCAGACAACAGAAACATCTTCATTCTACTATAGAACACATTTTGTTTCCAAATGATTTTTCGTAGCACTATCATCATATGCTAGTGATTGCTGAGTGCTGTTGTAGGAAGGAAATCTAAATAGTAGAAGAATTGTTACTCTAGTTACCTCTTATTACCTTACTTTTTGAATTGTCCTCGTAGTTAAGCTATTGCTTGTTGAATTCATATTACTATACAAAATTGTTTTCAAATAGTTTAACAGTTATTATTATTTTATTTTTAAATTTGATTCTTAAGCATCGTGAGAACACAGAAGTTTTTATTTTCTTGTTGGTTCTGTTGTTCGTTTAATTCAATCTTTCAAAGTCGGAGATTTCAATACCATTTATTCAAAGGCTTTATGTTTCTATTTTATTCGTTACGTCAATGATGATATTTAATTCAACAGGTGTTTGATCTTGATATTAGTAGGCAGCTACATGCATATGAAGTGGAATATCACGTGCTTTTGGAAGAAATGGTTCATTCACCGAAAACGGATAATGAAGAGTTGGAGAATTTACGTAATGCCAACAAAAAACTCAAAGCGCAAAATATGGAGCTTATGGAGCAATTACAGGTAAAAATGCTTTTTTTTCAAATTATAAGATATTTATTGATAAAATAACTTAATCAGATATATTTCTGTAAAAACATACCGCGAAATTATAACGAACTTCTCTCTAATATTACTGTGCCCAAAAAGTAAAACCAATTTTAAATTTACATTTTTGGGGCATATGGAATTTCAATTTCTTTCTTGGATTGTTGGCAAACAATGCTTTCTGACTATCAGGACAAGTTGAAATGCATCAGAACTGGAGATGAGACTTGGATTTATGGTTACGACCCGGAAACAACTGATCAATTGAGCGAATATCGTGACAAAAATGAAGCAAGACCGAAAAGAGCACGTCAAAGTCACTCAAAAATCAAGGTCATGTTGACTGTTTTCTTCGATTACCATGGTGTGGTGCATTATGAATTCCTTCCGCTGGTGCCAAACTGTCACCAAAGAATATTATTTGAGTGTTATATGTCGTTTGCGTGAAGCTATTCGCAAAAAGTGGCCACATTTATGGAAATACAACTCTTGGTTTTTGCATCACGATAATACGCCAGCTCACACTGCATTGCTTCTTCGTGACTTTTTCGCCAAAAAGGAAACCCATATCGTTCCACAACCACCGTATTCACCTAATTTAGCACCGTACGACTTCTGGCTATTTCCTAAACTCAAAAGACCGCTCCGGGGACACTGTTTTGAGTCAATTGAAAAGATTCAACGTGAATCGGAGCGCTCTTTGAAGGCCATCTCGGCCAATGACTTTTTTAGCATTCATTGAGGATTGTCATAAGTGCATTGTGTCCGGAAGGGATTACTTTGAAGGCGATGAAATAAATTTAGAAGAATAATGAAAGAGTTTTTGAAAAAAATAAAAATTGGTCTTACTTTTTGGGCACAGTAGTAGACGATGTTTAGCACAACGTTTCGCTCTTATATTATAAAAAATTTACTTTTGGGACACAGTAGTATCTCCTTGAAACTTCATTAATATTTCAACTTCACTCTGAAATAGAATTGAATGGATTTTAATAAAAGTAATGAATTGATTTGTAATTAATACATCCCTGAGATTGTTATTTACTTAAAACTTTCTTTAAGTTCGGATATTTTGTAATGCATTATGTGGTTTTTAATCTTAAAAATTAACATCGCGTTCTATTTCAGAGTTTTTTCCATTTCAGGAAGTAGGACGTATTTTTGAGATAAGTTTCAAAGGTAAATTTGCTTTTAATCTCGATTATAATCATCATCTCAAATTTAAGAGTGTTTGGAGTTGCTGTGGTGTGGACATATTTTTTTTTTCAAGTTTATTATAATTATTTTCAAAACAAAATTTTATTTGGTAGCTTACGTAATTTCTTTATGTAAGCAAGCGTACAGGGTGAGTATAAATAAAGCCTCACTTTGAAAGCCCTATTAAATAAAAATACGGGTTTGCAACATGGTGTAAAGGAGGTCCTAGTTGTTTGTTTTATAGTTGTAGCTATAGGTCTTTGTCGTTCGCAAAAAAAAATCTTACCTATGTTATCACTGAAGAGGAGGACAGCAGGGTTGATATAATAACAAATGTTATAAATAATAGTCATAATAGTATGTGCGTAATGAATATTCCACGATTTTCTGGAATCTGAGTACAATGCAGATTTTCACTGTAGCTTGAAGAATATTCTTCAGAATGTTAATAGAACAAATCTTTTAGCTCCAACAAGGTGAAATTATCTCGATAAATAATGCTTTTAGATATCCCAAGTCCGAAAATCAAATGGGTCAAAATAATGGTGACCGAGTTGGCCTTCAACGGGAAAGTAAGTGACCAATAACGCTTGTAAAATGTAATCACAGGCAGTGGGATTTTTTTGCTTGTGAGATTTCACGTTGTTGAAGATTAGGTATCAAAAAATTTCTTAACATGGTAATTCGATTGTTCTTAATGTCTAAATCTTTACTTCTGATCAAATGAGTTTTATAAATTACTCTATAATAAAATACTATCGCAGAGAATCCAGATTATATATTATAACAATTCCTACTTGTGGCTTTTGGAACTAAAGTATTTTTTTACAACTAAATAAATCTCATGATCTTCTTTATACCATTTCCAATTTTAAATGCTTTTGTTCAATAATTTGCATTTTAAATTTCATTTTGAAACTACAGTTATGATCATTCTGTAGTTTTGATAAAAAAGATAAATGAGACAACTACAGGGTCCAATCTTCAGTGCGTAAACAATTGCTATATCAGATGTGGACACTATAAATGCAAAGCTAATGAACAATTTGTATCCACAAAAAAAGAAGTCTTAAATCTTTCATGCATTGTAAGCAACAGCCTCAACAACAAACAAAATATTTCTAATAAATAAAACAAAAGAGAGACTAGAGTATACAAAAAGTATAAAAGAAATCTCTAAAAGAAGCCGGTTCCGGCGCACAAGCACTAATAAAGTGATGAGAATTCTGAAAAACTCGTATATATTCCTAGAAATAATGACGTATTGCTAAAGTTATTGAAACAAAAGACTGTGATATCAGACTTCCGAATATCTCTAAAAGCGAAATATTATAGTTCTTATCATGATCACATGTCAAATTGATATCAGAGCCACATATTGGTGAGAAAATGATTTTTAGTGGTACATGATTTCTGGTGGTAAATGATTTTTAGAATCAATGTGGATCTGAAGTTTTCCATTAAGGAAAGATCGGTCAAACAGAGGGGAAAAAAACATATAAAGCTGTTCTAATCCTCTGTGCTCTTAAGCTGCATGTCAGCCGAAGACAATATTATACATTTGTACTTTTTCCTGCTTCCTGTGCTATAGATGCTTTATTGACATAAAAATTGGCGTACCATGAAGGAATTATGAGAATCGATTGATATTTTACACGTGTGTGTTTGTAACTTGGATAAAGGTGATTACAAAAGGATAGTTTATTGCAGAAAATATCAAAAGAAATAATACTTCTTACCTCCGTGAGCCACATCTAGTTATTTCGTCGCAGGTCCGCTGAATGGAATCAGCATTCAGTGTTTGTGTACACGCCAGCGGAATGAGGATCGAACAATCACCAACCGAGACATGGTGACATGCTCATGCACGCCATCTTAAAATCTCGAACTCTGGTAGCTAACAGGTTGATATAAGACTGCGATTACGGAATTCTGAGCCTTGCTTTTGGACATAAATTATCAGGAGCGCCGCTTGGACGCTGTCCAGCATACTCGCCCTCAAATTTTTAATGACAACGGCACGTGGTGTTCTCAGGTAATCACCCTTCCAAGAAACAACAGACCCCTAAAAGTCCTGAGTTTGGATGCCGCGGGTGTGCAACTGTATGCCGAATTGAATCAGCTTTCAATGTCAGTGCACACACCCATGAAAATGCAGATCGAACACTCACCAACAGCGGAGCCACTGTAGATGTACCCAGTTTATTGATCACGCATATGTTGTTGTTGCTGCTTATCCCCTTGATTTAGAATCCTAAACCAAGTCCAGTAGATCATGCTGCATCAATAGATCGTCAACGGTCCTCCCCTCATTCAACAGTTGCCTCACAGAGGCTCCAATACAATCGATGAGATGAGAGGGAGACGCGATGACCGAACAATGATAAAGGGTATATGTCTTCTCGTCTCCATTGAACGTCAAACTCTTAGTGTGGCCAGTCCTTAGTCTAGCTAAAGACGTTTGAGCAGATCTAGGACAGGAGCACTGCAAGGACATACCAGGATATTTAGTGGCGTACCATGCATGAATTGGTGGTGACCTCCAAGCGGTATTCACTCTGGCTAAAGTCATGGAATGAACCTCTGAAGCTGACATATTGGAAGAAGAAGCTTTGGGAAGTTCTCAACCTTCCCTAGCGAGCAGATCAGCAATTTCATTTCCATAGGTGCCCGCATGGGAGGGAATCCACTGCAAGCACACCGATCCGATCTGGTCCAAAACAGCTAGTTTAGAAACGATATCCTGCCCCAATTTGTCCAGGATGCTTGGCCAATCTTTCAAATACTGTATTGAGCATCACACATATAGGTAATTAATACCAAGCTCGTATCTCGCTGAAATTGCGGAACACTTAATCGAACTTTTGGGCACTCGTTATCAGGGGCGCCGCTTGAAGGCCGTTTCTCCTACTCTTCTCCAGCCACATCTAGCTCAAATATTTGGTGCAATACGGTTGTTCATTGAAGTTGGCAGCTTTCTTATAATGTCTTATGACATCTCATTTCACAATTGCTGCAAGCGGGTCATTAGATAGACCAAACTCTTACGCTGTTGAATGAAGTAATTCCTCAATTTTTCTATTTATGACAAATCTAATGATCGGCCGGGCAGAGAAGTGTGTAAATATTGAAGAGACGGTTCTGTGATACCCAAGTTGTCTGTGACCAAGCATTATCCTGTTGAAAAAAGCCTTTTGGGTTACCTTCCATTAGAAGCAACATGTGTCTGAAAGATGTCATTAATGTACAATTGCTATCATGGTGCCGTAGATTATTACTAGAACGTGTCGAATGTAGTATGTAATTGTACCCCAAACTATTACAACAAATGTGGGCTCGTTGTGGCGCTCCAAACAATACAGCTGACAGCATTGAAGCGGTTACCACGGGACTTGCAAACACGTGCAGGTTGCCATCAGAACTCAAATCTTATATCGATTCTATATTGAAGTTATCTGTTTCTATTCCATCACAGTCCGATACACCACTTCTGACAATGGATCAGGGCAGCACCAGAAATGAGCGCCTCGATAGAAAATGATTGTCAGCGAGGTGCCTCGCAATGTTATGGATAGACATTGGAGCCCGTACAGACCATGGCACTCCTATGCGCACAACGATACAGTCGGCCTTGTACGTAATTATTGGATAATATTCTTCTGGTTGTTGGACGTCCTGAGGCAAGGCGTCGTGTGTGGGAAAATACTCTCGTCCCAATATCTCCTTACATTATTGTAAGAATGGCCTAAGTAGTGAGCAACTGATCACCTAGCCTCTGTCAACGCGATTATTCTTTCCCCGTCAAGCTCTCACCCCTTCTGATACTTGCTTTGATGGCTGCGTAAAAGTATATCTGATGATAAGGCTCCTTCTGTAGCAAATACACAAATTGCACGCGGAATATTTTTGGACGATTATTTATGGGCCGACGCACATTAACACCCTTTATTGGCCTTATATAATGCGCAATTTTAAGCATTTGCACATGAGTTCCATATCAATTTGACAATACCTTGGTGTTCTAATTTTTATGACAATTCGTATGACTGCTTAAATCTAATTTTAAGTGTGATAAACTGTGTCTCCAGACAATATTTTTTCTCTCCCTATATATATCTTGTTCAAATTTTCAATCGTTCATAAAATACTTTTTATTCATCCACTCAAGTTCAAATACATTTTTTTTAACTTGTAGTGGATGACACTTTATGCTAATACAGTTTTTTCAAATATTAATTAATTAAATTTAATTAATTAATTTTAGTTTCTTTTAGATTAAGTTGCATATATCTACCAATAGGTGGCCCCAGATAAACTTTAAAAAATGAGTTAAAATTATTTATAAAGGACATTCTGCAATATAGTGAAAAAAAAGTAGGAATTGACTTTAAATTTTTTTTTATATTACATGTTTATTTCATGGCACCTTTTTTTATTTCTATATTTTGTGAGGATTAGAAATGAAGGACATTTCTACATGTAAGAACTTTGAAAAATATTGCCATAATTAAAAGCCTTTTTAATTAAAAAACTAAAAAGCACTTATTGTTGACGTGTTAAAATATTAACAAATGCTTCGCTTTGGGTTTAATATATTCAGCAGATATTATATTCTACAGATATTATTATCCTATATGTTCTAAAGGAATTAACCTCACAGCTACTGATGCTATCTTATCGTTTAGTTGGTAGAGTTCCGAAATGACTCGCTTACTCATTGAAAAAGTCCTGGACAATTGACTTTTACAATACGGAGATTAGAGAATTTCGCATTTGAATGCTTCCCTGACATAATAAAGCGCTAGTTTTCTATTTCATTGCTTCTTTCTGAGTTTTCAAATATTGGGGAATAAATAAAGTTATAGTAGATTCAAATAAATATCTTTTCTCTTTTTCAATATAACTACTAAAATAACCTCAAAACAAGTGCATTTTTCTGCCACAGTTCATTATAACAATCCTATCGGTATTCTTATCAGTTTTTGTTTTCTAATGTTTTTCAATGAGCGATTGGAATTTTTAATTGTAAACTTGCAAGTAATTGATGTGGTCTTTTTGAAGGTGGCTTACTCCAAGATCCATAATCTGGAATCTAGCAACGCAAGCCTGAAGAGCACCATCCAGCGACTGGAGGAGCGCATCTCCTTCGTGGAAGACGAGAAGGAAGGATTGCTGCACACCATGTGCTTCATGAAAAAGCGACTGGAGAAGCTGGAGGTGGCTCGCTTCGAAGAGAAATCGTCCGAGAATGAAGACGAGGAACACCCACCACCCTTTGGCGTTGTGTATGCGATGGTTGGCACCGAAAAGGAGGAAGATGAGCAATTTAAAGCTTTCATACGGCAATATTGTCAAGAGAAAATAACGAAAGGTAGTATTTCTTTTGGATATGGAATACTCCGTAAAGCGCATATCACACCATCTTATTTCGTTTTCAACGATCTCAAATAATAAATTAACAATGGGCATGCGCGGTAGAAAAATCCTAATAACCATGTTCTAATTGATTGGGCAATAGAATGCTTCAGGCCACTAAGCTACGAAATAACTGGGATTAACTTATTGTCCACGTAAGTTTGCTGCAAGTGGAATGTAACAAAGTAAGTCCATTTGATAAAGCTTTTTGAGCCCTAGAAGATTTCCGGTTGCGCCATTCCAGAGAAATATGTGCCCAGATATAAAAATAAATATCTTTTCTTAACAGTTTTCTCATTCAAAGACATCTTTTATTATAAACTAACTTTTTTAGTTGCCCTTTTTTCTTTCTTCTCGTAAAAAGTCGCCAAACAGTAATAATGCGCCAAAGTAGGTTTGCGAGAATCTAGGAGTGGTAAATTCAATGACTGGCTATTAACAGCGCTTGTGTGTGTGTTAGTTTCAATGTTAAAAAAATTTTCCATTGCAGCCTCTGGGATTCCGTCGTCTGTAAGTAGTTAAGTCTGTGAAGTTTGCCATCTGGATGTAAAACTGTGAAACGTTAGTAGTGGATGTTTATTTCACAGAAATTTGTAAATAGTAGGCCTACAATTATTTTTAAATGCGCCCCGACTTAAAGAAAGTTGCTTTAGAATTTACACAAATGTTAATGGAAATGAAATCATTCAGACCTCTTTCTTCATCGAAATAATGATGGGTTTATTGGGTGAAGTCTTAATTGGTAATGTTTGTTTTACTTGAACCGTTACTTAGCTCTTGGTTAAGGATAGAAAGAGGATTAACTTCCTGTGTCCTTCCTGTTAACTTCCTGTGAGGAACTCATGCAGGCCTTCATTTCAACTGCAATGAAGCCAAAGTCTACTATTTTATAGTAAGTATCTTTCATTAAGCGCCGTCGAGTTTCAATTCGCACTTGAGTTTTCAATAGTTGGTTCGTAATTAATAAAAGCATTTTCAATTATCCAAATTAAAAATAAGGAAAGTTAATATTAATTTTCGTGTGTGACTCCAAGAAGTATCGATTGTTAATTTGTAAATTAAATGGAGAACTTGACATGAAACACGTATTTTAAGGTAAAAATATTGAAAGTGCTTGTAACGTGATTCTGTGACAATTTGATTAATAAATGAAATTATGTCTAAAAAATGTGAACATATTTTAACGGTGAGTGAAAAAAAAAAAAAAAAAATTTCCCATTCTGAAGAGTCGAATGCGTCAATTTTTTGTTTCCTTTTTAAGTTGAAGTTATTCGCCACTGGAAGTAGATGTTTCAGCTTTTTCCAATGTGCATGACGAGGCCCACTACATCCACAATACTATATTTCGCCTCCGAAGTTTGAAGCAAACATCGGAGGTATTCTCCGTAATCTACTCCTCTAGCTTAAATCCGCATTCACACGGCGTTAAGCATCGACCTATCATGAGTCTCAGGACGTTTATGATGGGCCGACGCTTCATCATTTAATGCATTAGTGTGAATGCGGCTTAACGGCCTGAAGCTGTCCTGTTTATCATGCCGGCATAGACTCGATGGTCTCCAAAATCCGACATACAATCCTCCAGGGTCATTCTGGTTCAACTTTGTAATCTAACATTCTAGAAGGGCTCATCCTCACTATACCATAGTCTGATACACAAGCTCTGCCTCTATTTCTTATAGATCTTTACAGAAAGAATAAAAATCAATATGAATTTGAATGATTGAATTGAATTGAATAGATTCAAAAGTATTTTGCCATAAATTAAAGCGCTTTTTTTTTTTTTTTTTTTTTAAGTTTCCTTATTGCATTTTATATGAAAGCTACTTTTCATGTTATAAAAATATAGGTGCAACCCCTTTTTGCTGAGTGTCAACTACAACTGTTTTTGGATTCGGTTCCTTAAAATGGCCCCATGCTTTATTGGCTATATTTTTGGTTTTGTAACATACGTGAATGTCAATTTGCATTAAAAAGTTCTACTTCTTGTATGTGTAGTGTTACGTCCTATGAGTGAAATCACATGAAATGCGGACACTCAAACAGTAAAATAACAGTATGTTATCATTATTTTGACACACATTAAGAATTTTTCTTTTTTTTTAAGGAGTCAAGGAACCAAAAATGAGTGATGGAATTAGAATTGAAGAGGATATTGCAGAAGAAAGTACTGTTGTTAATAATGCAGCTGATTTTACAGATTTATAAATTTTTGGAACTTAAATAATTAATAACTTTTACTGACATGTTAACATCCATTTAACCTTATACATAAATACTGGTGCTGTTTTAAGGGCACAAGTTTCAATTCAAAATGTTGTTACATGACAAATTTTAAACAATTAATATTAATATTTGCTACAACTATTCAGACTTCTGTACGCGGAATAATCTAGCAACTAACGTTATTCTATATGGAACTTTTAATATTGTTTAGAAAAATATATTTAATTTTAAAAAAATGTGTACACTTATTAGGAGAGTTTCCTTTCAAAAATTGTTAAGTGTTGTAAATTGTCTTTACATTCATTTTGATTTCGGCAACTCATGTAAATTTTCAGCTGTTATTGGCTGAATGTAAAATTTGTTAAACGAAATAAAAAATATAATAAGAGTTTTTCTTTTGAATTTGCCTCGATCGCAATTTGTTGTGTTTTTTACTGTGCATTTTCATTGAAACAAACATCTGATATTATTTTTAAACACTTTTCTTCGAAATATAATTGATTTTCTGGTATTTTCATTGAGGAAATCTTATAGTGTAGATCAGCTTATTATTTTCTGCTTATTATGCTTGTCATTAAGCTTTACCTAGAAAGTCAATAAAATCGAGTTATTATCATTCTGTGTTTTTTTTATCCAACTTAGTACAGCAACAATAAGCTATTCGCTGTCGCGGGCCGTAGTTTGGAGACCCCTGGTCTAGATGTTGCTGTCTACCACGTGGGATAAGAAACAACAAATGAATTAATAACTATTTTACTATTTGATTCGAGTTTTGTTGTAACTGAATGTAAAAGTGATTATTTAGATTTTGTTTTTTTCATGCCTCAAAATATTCACAAATGTGTTAATCCAAACAGACTAACTTATTTCGATGTATTATTGAACATCATCCAGTTTTAATGAATAAAATAGCATATTAAATGTACTTAGTTTAGCGCAATTTTAAGTGGTTTTTTTTACAGTAGACATAAAGATAGCCGAATGTTTGACGCTCGCTACTACAGGGTTCGAGGTGCCATGGATGTTTGTATTGGTTCGTAATAAACTTTAAAAAGTAGGTCCCTGTCTAATATGACCATAGAGCGATAAACGAGGGCGTAGGGCTAACAAACCTACCCCTTAGAAAGAAAACATTCTCATGTTTCGAAGTCTGGCAGAAGGCCTTCGCTTACCATGGTCTGTTGAGCTAAATATGATGATTGTAAAGATGAAAAGATTACGTAGGTAGGGATAGGACTTCTGTATCCAGGCTAGCACGTTATTAAAAAACGAAACTGATCTTTTAGTTTGCTTTAAATGATTTCTCTAATATTTAAATGTTTTTTATTAATTAAATGACTGTGTTCTCTATTTTAATCTTTAATCAGAATGGACTTCTGGTGCGGTGGGGTATGTATTCTTCTTCTAGAAGGAGATTCAAGAGGACAGGACATAAAAAATGACATTCTAAAATCAGGGTTAATTAAAAAGAATTCAACATATTTGTTATAGTGGTATTCATACTTTGAGTTGGATTTCTTTAAAAATATGTATTATAGAAATGTTTATAAGAAATGATGTATACAAAGAAGTGCCTTTATTGGAAAAGTCTATATATGTGTCGCAGGGAATGATAAAAATGGCGATTTGATTAAATCCCTGAGGTAGATGATCAATTCACGGAAGATGTTAAAATAACAACTTTGTGGGGGTGATTTCCTTAAAGAAAGTGAGTGATTTAATCAAAAGATGAAAAAATATCGTTTACACATTAAAGGTTATTTAGTAAGCTATGCATTATTAAATGTAGGTTAAGTAATACAACAATAGTCATTGAAACACAAATTATTTATTCGAAACTAATTAACAAAAGAAATAGGTACTTAAGCTGATATTTTTTTTTTTTAAAAAAGGATATTTTTAGTGAAATCTTAAACTTTTTTGTGAATGTAATTAATAAATAATAATGTTCATTCATTTTTATTAAAACTATTTTTATGTATCCTATTACTAAAACTATTTTTTTTTTGTTGATTTGTAGCATCTCGAATTACAAAGTACGTTGTCTTTTTTGTTCTACATTGTATTTTGAATTGTTCACAGAAACACCTCTTAAATCCTCCAAATAAGGATATTTTCCTGCAATCTCACGCAGACTTGGGTTAGTCCGGGGAACTGTTTCTGTAAATGCTATAATAATTATTTGAAGTGCTTTTCTGAGTAACCAATCTTTTATAATTCCATCCGAGGCACCAATTTGGTACAAATTATTTTTTATATTTAATGTTATTTCCATCTAATGGGTCTCTATCTACTTTGGGTACATACACCGAAATTGTGGAATCTACTATAACGTCTTTAAATTTAGAATAGAAATTTTCATCTTTTCAAGCGTTTTGCAGCATTTTCTCTTTGATCTTTAAGATACATGAACACCTTCAAAGAAATTTTTTTGAAATAATTGAAAGTTTTTATCTTTGTACACATTTTTGGATTGAATGTATCTAAAAACTTATGATTTCACATAAAAAAATTTCATTATTATTTTTAAAAAATTTTTATAGGCAGTTTAATTTTGATAAGGGTAAAAATGTCCATAAATTGATGCTGTTACAAAACATGATGATTTAAAATCAAATCAATATTTCTTTAAATTTCTAAGTTTGTATTAACATTCTACAGGGAATAGACCTCTGATAAATTTATATCTTTATTATTTTGTATTAGTTTAAATGATGTTGACACAAAATTCTTCCAAAATTTGCATGTAATTCCAAGTTTAACAATTAAAATAAAAAATATTTATGTAGCTAGAATCATTTCCAACGTCTATTCCCTTTAAACATTTATGAAAAAAATTTATATCAAGTTTTGTAGCAGTTAGATCAAAATTACTTGTGTTATGATGTTTCACGTAAAAGCAAAAAACATAAAAAATCATTCTGAAAAAAACGAAAAACAACTTTTAATGAGAGATTACGTTTAAAAATGCTGTAAATATATTAAAATGTCATTAAATTATCAAGTTCATATTCTTCTTTATTAAAAAAATATAGTTTTATTTTTCCTTAAAGCTCTGAAAAATTTCTAAGTTCTGTTTCGGAGAAGTTAAAATTTGTTCGACATTTTTTTCAACAAGTTCCTCTTCTTGGCAAAAAGTTTTTTTAAATGATTTAAAATTTTTAGCTTTTATATAAGTGTTTTGATTAAATATATTCAAAACTTTTGATTTTCACATAAAAATATCAACTTTTTTTATACAATTTATTCTGTAAAATATGGAAAAAATTGCAAAAATGTAATATTTTGTAAAATTTGATAATTCAAAAATAAATAAAAAATTAATAGTTTTTTTTTCTTTGTAAGTATTTCTATGTTGGGAATATCATTATGTAGATAATGTACTTTTTCAAATTTATATCTTAATTACTTATACATTTTTGTATGCTTAAAATTTGTTGACACAAAGTTTTTTTTTAATTTACAACAAATTCTTAATTTAACAACTAAAATAAAAATAATTTATGAATTTAGGATAATTTCCATGCTCTATTCCTTTCATAAATTTAAAGAAAACTTTTACATGAAGTTTCAAGGCATTTAAATCAGAAATATTTTTATTATGATGTTTTGAAGGAACACAAATTGCATAAAAATTCAAATAAGAAATAGTTAAAACCAACTTTTACGTGGAAATGAAAACAAATGGACATACATAAAAATGTTATTGAGCTTTAAATTCTCCTTTATTATTATAAACATTGAAGATATTTAACAAAAACAAATAAATAAACTTATATGGACTATTTATCAACTTGAATTTTTCTTCGACGTTATTCAAATCACTGAAATTTATAATTCAAATTCTATATTATTCAAATAATAAAAGTTTTTAAAATACACTGAAGTGACAAAAGTCATGGGATAGCAATATGCAAATTTTCAGATGGCAGTAGCATCGCGTAGAACAGGTATAAATGCGCAGAGCTTTCATTTCTGTCCAAGTTATTCATGTGAAGAGGTTTTCACGTGATGGTGACCGCACGACGGGAATTAACAGACTTTGAACGCGGAATGTTAGTTGGAGCTAGACGCATGGGTCACGCCATTTCGGAAATCGTTAGGGAATTCAACATTCCCAGATCCACTGTGTCAAGAGTGTGCCAAGAGTATGAAATTTCAGGGATAACATCCCACCATGGACAGCGCAGTGGTCGACCGCCTGCACTTAACGACCGAGACCGGCGACGTCTGCAAAAAGTCGTAAATTCTAACAGACAAGCAACACTGCGTCAAATAACCGCAGAAATCAATGTGGGACGTACAAGGGACTTGTCTGTTAGAACTGTGCGGAGAAATTTGGCTTTTTTGGGCTATTCCAGCAGAAGACCGACTCGAGTGCCTTTACTGACAGAACGACATCGCTTGCAGCCACTCTCGTGGTCACGTGAGCATATCGGTTGGTCCCTAGATGAATGGAAAACCGTGGCCTGGTCCGATGAGTCACGATTTCAGTTGGTAAGAGCTGATGGTAGGGTTCGAGTGTGGCGCAGACCCCACGAAGCCATGGACCCAAACTGTCAGCAAGGCACTGTTCAAGCTGGTGGTGGCTCCGTAATGGTGTGGGCTGTTTTTCATGGCATGGACTTGGTCCTCTGGTGCGACTGGACCGAACATTGACTGGAAATGCTTATGTTCAGCTACTTGGAGATCACTTGCAGCCATTCATGGACTTCATGTACCCAAACAACGATGGGATTTTTATGGATGACAATACGCCATGTCACCGGGCCACAACTGTTCACGATTGGTTTGAAGAACATTCTGGACAATTCCAACGAATGATCTGGCCACCTAGATCGCCCGACATGAATCCCATCGAGCATTTATGGGACATCATCGAGAGGTCTGTTCGTGCCCAAAATCCTGCACCATCAACGCTTTCACAATTATGGACGTCTATCGAGACAGCATGGCTCAATATTCCTGCAGAAGACTTCCTACGACTTGTTGAGTACATGCCATGTCGAGTTGCTGCACTTCGCCGGGCAAAAGGAGGGCCGACACGATATTAAGAGGTATCCCATGACTTTTGTCACTTCAGTGTAAATGTCCTTGATTTTCAACAATTATAATACCTTTTAGTAAATTTTAATGTTATCATTATATCAAATAATTGCATTATTTACTTCAATTTCACACTTTTCAAAAGATTATCTTTCTTTAAAATTATATTGACTATATTTTATTACCTTGTAGCTCACATTTCATTCTACAGTTCTTAATCAAATACAGCATACAGTGTTTGAAATAACAGTTTACAACATATATCTTTTAAAAATGTTGACAAACTTTAAGCATAGAAAAGTTTAAAGTTTTGATTCACTAAAGGCTCGTGCTCACCAAGGCGACAAGATGCAAGCGAAAAAATTTGACCAATCACTAGCCTCACCGCGGTCGCCTGAAACCGGTTTGCAGTTCGCCGCTTGGTGTTGCCCAACTTTCAACTCGAAGCGGTTTTTCACTAGGCGTAATGCTATTTCTGACGTTTCGCTGTGAAGGGGTCGAAAAAATTTTGTCGCTTGCCTCTTGAATCTTCACGTCTCTCGCCTTGGTGGGAACGAGCCTTAACAGTAACATTTCATTCAATATATTTTATTCAAATTTTTAAAATTTGTCTTGTCTTCTTGAAAAAAAATATATTATTTTTAGTATGAAAGATATTACAAATATCGATAAAAGTAAATTACTGTATAGATTTCGATGAATCGCAGGGTTATATGGGGATGTGAAGCAACAAAGACGACCTAATTATTATATAGGAACAGTTTATTTTTTCCCTATTTTAATACGTCAATCTCCACAACGCTCTACCATCGTGTTAGACCGGGACCTGCGGTTTAAAGTGGATTCCGAACCACTACAAACATTCATGGCACCGCCGGGTCTCGAACCCGAAACTATATAGGAACAGTTCGTTTTTTCCCTATTTTAATACGTCACTCTCCACAACGCTCTACCATTGTGTTAGACCGGGACCTACGGTTTAAAGTGGATTTCGAACCACTTCAAACATCCATGGCATCGCCAGGACTCGAACCCGAAACCTGTGGTACCGAGCGCCAGAGCGCTAGGCATTCAGGCCATACATTTCGATAATAACATACAACAGTAAATGTAAACAAACTTTCAGACAAAAACTTGCAACCAGATTTTTTATCAGATCAAGTGATACCAACAATTTTAACTTTTTTAAGTGATAAAAACATTATTTAATGCTTTTTAGAATAAGTGTTACAGTCAATATTGAGAAAATATTGAAGCTAAATATATTGAAAGTATCATACGAAAATCGTACTTCCGGTTTAAAAACTCGTCTCCAAGAGAAGTTTCAACTTACAGAACTTTAGTTCTAAAAAAGATAGAAACAAATTGTGAAGCTATTTAGAAAGCTTAAAATACAAGTTTTTCAAAAATGTCAAAATTATAAAATAGATATTTTGGTTGAAAATCGCATTTTGAAGGTTTTGTTTGGCACAAATAGCATAGAATTTTCGATCCATATCCTTCTTCTGTATTCCCATATAGTGCGTGCACTGGATTTTTACAAATAACTCATAATAGATTCCATTCCACAATCAACACAACATGCTTTATTGTTGCTGACAGCTGCTTCCCCTTTTGATGCAAGTAACACTACAGATGTTTTAACTATTGAAGTAAAGTTGTTAACTGGTTGGAGTTGTCGATAAATAAATTGATTCAATTTCTAGTAGATCCTCTAAATTTAAAATCTTTTTGGTGAGTATATCAGCTGCCGATAGATTGTGTGACATTGAAGTGTTATTGTTGGGTGATTTAGCTATCGATAGATCATTTGAAATTGAAGTATTATAATCGATTAGTTCAGATGCTGGTAGATCTTTTGAAGTTGAAGCGCGGTTGTTGTTCTCTAAGGAAGCTGCTGGTAAGTGTTCTGTTGTTAAAATAGTGTCATGGTCCTGCTGATTAAGAATTAGATATAAATCCTCTGTAGTAACATGTTTTTCAATACAACAAGTCAATATAACAATATATTCAATATAACTAACAACTGTAATAATATATAATAACTATATTCAATATAACAAGTCTTTCGAATTACTGAGCGGAAAATAGATATCGCATCCTTTTTAGTGACGTATAAATAGGGAAAACGAACTGTTCCCATATAGTGATTAGGGGATTATAGTCCTTGTTGCTTCGCATCCCCCTATACTCCTTCGATTCAAGTCAAGATTCAAGTTTTTCGAAATATGACTACATTGGATTCCTTTTTTGCTTCTGTTCCAAATAAAGCTTTGTAAGGTGATTTCTTAATGGTTCGATGAAAAGAGGAATTCTTTTGCAATTGAGCAAACTAACAACCTATAGCCCAATTTTTTGTGTCATTGTCAATTAGCCAAGCACGTAACATAGCTTCAACATCTTGATTTGATCGCTCAACAGATCCTTGACTAGCTGGATGCCTAGGCCTACCATTTACAATTTTGTACGTTGGCCACAGTCTTGTTAATTCTTGTATGACAGCAGCGGTAAACTCAGGGTCGTTGCCTCTTTGTAGTATATGAAGACTACCTACTTCCATAAATATTTGTGATAGCTCCATTGCTACTTCAGCAAAGCTTTTTGGAGTCAACGGTCGAAGAAAGTTGAATTTCGATGCGTGGTCCTGGTAGTTTAATAACCATTTGTAATTTCTATCTCGGGTCGATGGTAAATCAACTAAATCGCCTTGGCCACGATGATTGAAGTCGCTAGATACAATTGGGCAAGACAATGATTCCTTTACTTGGAAATTTAGTTTAGACTGGCATACCGTACACAGCTTTAAAAACTCCAGTACAACTGAAGTAGGTATTAGGTATTTCGATTTCAAACTATACATCATTTTATATCTTCCTCCGTAGTCAGTTGACCGATGGGTTTCCCGAAATATGAGGTAAAAAGTTTCTGTTGGCACTATTTTCACAACTAGATCGCATTCAGACTTTCTCTTCAAAATCAAATATTTTTTAGTAACTATTTCCATAACATCGTATTTTTTCCATAATAGTACTGTTTAAGGGCCCATTACAGTTTAAGTAGTGGTGCTAATTTAAATTTGTCAATGGCTATGATAGCTTCTTCTATCCTTTCTCGAGTCCACAAAGGTTTTTCTTTATCATACAGCTTGTTCAAAAACGTCTTGATCGTTTCATTCAACTGTTCTACAAATTCGGTCGATTTTCTTCTATATCTGAACCCATTTTTCTACAGTAGTTATTTGATAAAACTCGCAATATAGAAAACAACATTAAAAAACCTTCCTCGCGTAATATTTGGCCATCACGTGAGAAACTCGGCACACGGAGGTAACATAGAGACTTGTTGAGTTCATCTTTTCACTAAAACGGATCAAATCACTTACTTTCTTTTCAACTCACAGAGTTAGTATTTTAACATCTTCCCTAATTTGATCCTGCGACATATGCACCAATACCAATGCTTGAGCCTTATGTTATTTTACCAATGTATGAAAATAATTTACTTCAACCTTTTTTGCATTTAGTACTTCCCTTTTTATGATCGCTTCAAGTTCATTCCCCTAATTATTCATAATATTCGAGTATTTGAATCGATTGGCATTCATATGAGAGATTGCAGAAAGACTTATTATAAGACTGCAAAACAAATAACATGTTTTTTTTTTAAATTGATTATATAGTAACAGTTAATCTGTAATTGACAAATAATTATAATGTATGGGAAAAGTCACAATTTTCTTTGCTTAAAATTTACTTATGTCCTTATTTTGTGAGGTATTAATGATATCATTAAAAGCATTTAGTTACGGAAAATAAAGCAAAAGTTTTAATCACTGGTTAAAAAAATCGGACATTTAATAAATTTATTAAAATAAATTAACAAACCACTTTGAATTTCAGAAAATCTTTCTTTCTTAAAGCAATTTTTTTCGAAAATTATCGAGAATAAAATTTCATTGAAGAAAGTTGTAAAACCTGATTGTATTTCATAATTGAGATTTTCTTATGCATTTTTTAACATAAAAAAATATTTGAATAGTTTTCTGTACTGCAGACATCTAAGAAGTTCAAATTAATTTGTTCTGTAAAATATTTAAAGAAAAACTCAAGTAACTCTGAGATTTTAAAAAAAATGCCCATTATCAGTTGCTGACATTGCACAACATTTAATACTTATCAATATTTTGTGAAGTCATCCTATGCTGCAGAAAATGCGAAGAAAAGGACAAATAGAACTGGGAAACTTCCTTGAAGAAGATAACAAATATTCCTGTGGCAAATGAAATAATTGAGTTGGCATCGAATCGAAAAAGCAACATAGCATTTCTTTTTGGCTTCAGCATGTTTCAATTAACTCATCGGGCTTTCTGTTCCAAATAGAAGCGATTGCAGAATATTGCCCACGTGTTTTACAGTCATTGCTTTTAAAAAAGAGTTTTGAAAGTTGGATTGCTATTTTTTTACGATACACAAATTATGCGGTAGTTACTCTTAACCTTTCCAGAAAGCAACGATTCTTCTCTAACCTATGGTTCCTCCTCGAGGTCATCCCACGAACAGACTATATATAGAGAGAGGTTATTCATTTTAAAAAGATTATATTCAATTCATTTAATATTTTTTCCCCTTGATTCCTTTTGCGAGCTTTCATGACATGCCAACTTTCGCGTTTAACTACGAAACGAGGAGACTCGATGGCGATTGTAACATATCGATAATAAGGCTGCCTGGAGACATGGAAACAAATATGGAACATTTACTCCTGAAAATATCCCTTTGTTGGACTGTACTTGGTATACGAGAACACATTGATAAATACATATCATACTACAGAGATTGAACTGCTTAATGGCATATGCTTTCATATCTTAACTTTATTAGTGTTGATTTTGTGCGATTCAGCTCACAGTGAACTGAATTTCAATAAGACAGAACTGTATAAATCCATGACTTATTATATTTTAATTTTTGAACTTTTTGTAGATGTTTAAATAAAAAAGTATTGCAGTTTCATATTTATTTTTTGAAATAGACGTTTTCTCTAAAGAAATCTGTAATTTACTGCATATGGAATATCCAGTTGTAAGAGATACGAATCATGCTAGTAAACTTGCGCGAAAAATTGCACCCTTATGCATTAAAAGTTTCTTTCTGTGTCGATGTTATTGTAGGACCATGCCACGCCCAAAGAAAACATTTCCAAGGTCAGGTACTGTCTTCGACCACACCTTTTCTTTGTGCTCATTTCCCAACAGCACATTTCTCTTTCGTCAGCGAATCTGTTCCAAATTGATTAATTTACTAATCACTGAATACTGTGAATACTTTTTTAAAGCAATAAACTAGTCAAAAATGCTCAATTGTACTTAATATAGTAGAATTATTGACTGAATTCTTTTTAATAAATAAAATCGTACTCTAATGATACAATTTAAAAAACAAAGAATAAAATCAAATAATACGACATGCTTGATACTTGTTTATTAGAATAGTATGTAAATAAAATTGGATTCATATGGATTGTACTACAACTGTGATCTTTTAATAATTATAAATAGAAAAAAACATACATTGCTTAAAATGGAGAAAATATATTTCTCTTAGATAATTTTTGTTTCCTTTTTAAGGACCATACAACGACAAGTTCAATAATAAAAGCCCCATTTGAAGGAATTATTATTATTATTATATTTTATTTTTAAGAAAATAAAGAAAGGAAAAAAGAATCCTTCAGATTGTACATTAAAAATACATCAAAAACAAAAATCACGTATTTACAATTTCTTTTATTGTCTTTGTGCAATGTAAATAAAAATCATTGCAATTCAAACTTTTTATCTTTGCACCCCCGGCTAATAAGATAAATTGTTATCTCCTACACTTAATGTATTTATTATTTTTTTTTCATTTTTAAACTAAATATCCTATTGTCTTTTACATTTAATTCAGATTTCTATCTATTAGTAATATATGGATAAAAATCTTTTTTTATTTATTCAAAATTGAATGCATATAATATTTAGAATAAAACAAAGTTCTTTTAATGTGCAATTCATTTATATATGAATGTATTGAAATGTTACAATAATGAATGAATATTTTGCCTTTCAAACTTAATCTCGTACCAGAAAGCTTGGAGAATGCTGGCCCCTCGTGCAGAAGCAAAAAATGACTCATACTGAAACGTAGGCTTTTATGAAAGAGGCCTTTAGCATTGATTTTTTTAACCCTTTAGAGAATGGATCCGAAAGTTAGATTTCCATTTTATGAATAATTGAAAGATTATTGAGCTGTTTTTACTTACAAATCAAGAATAAAAATAAAAAAAATGTTTTCTGCAGTACGCGTATCTAACTTTCCGAAAGAAAATAATACACTACGGAACTATTAACTTGTTTGTACTTTATGTAGCTACGAACAAACAGAGGGCTGTGGTTTGAATCCGCTGGTGGCATTGTTGTAGTCGTTGCTTTTAGAAACGAGGAGAGTCGATGTCAGATAGTGTCAATGTTTGTAAAGCATTGATAGTCAGGTTGCCTTATGGGGGTTTTCCGGGTTTTCTCCCATACTACACAGTTACCCCTGAATATCTCCCCTAAGTCGCTGCCTTCTCCTCATCACCCATTGGTTCGCTGTCTACATGAGACCCACAATTGTTCCACCATCCACTTTCTAAAGGGTACATAGCCCTAGGTATAGGGGTGAGGTGGGGAGAGTCTTACTACCCATGAGCTCATGGGGACATGAGGGCTCATTTCAAGTCAACTCATTATATAGAGAGTAGTAAAACTGCAAAATTGTATTGAAATGTACGTTATCATTTCGCAAATAGAGCTATTTCAGGTTCCTTAAAATATCCTTGACAGGCAAAAAATTCAAACCGTCGTAGCACTCTAGTCAATTAAGCTAAACAAAATCAGGTCCTGGGTGTCGGGATCTTTCTTTGGCATGAGAAAAGATCAATTTCTGAATTTACAAAATAGTTCCAAGAAGTTTAGGAAATCGTTTACACTGATGTTTAAATGTTTAACGAATATTTTGAGTGTGATGGTTCACGGTTAAAAAGAAATTGGATTTATTATTTTTTTTTTCAAAAACATCAGTTAAATTTTTAAGAAGCTTCATCTTCAAAATTTAAAAAAAGGTAGAATTTCATTAATTTTATATGATTCACAATATTTCAAATTTAAAATAATTGAAGAAACAGTTTTAAAAACAAATATAAATTCCATTAAAAGTCATTTTGACGTTATTTAAATAGAATTAAATAGTTTGCAAATCCAACTGCTGCTGCGGAATTCTTAGTAAATAATTCGAATCATCTTAAACAAGTTGAAAGAGCCTTCAATGGCAGTCACGTTTTCAATTTGAGCAGTTTGCAATTTGAGCAATACTCGTTGGTCTGACTATTTGAATTAAGAGACATTTTATAGATTCCCTTTGCAAAAAGCAATGTTTCTTATTTGAATTACTGTTGAATGTCTTTGATGAAAAAGGATTAATTTTTTTAACCAATGAAGTCATTGCTATTTGAAACTTAGTTAATCATTTACTATTTTAACAAGGAGCTTTAAAACAAAATTGAGATATTCTTCTAAAGTCACATAAAGAAATATTTATGTACATAATCTAAGTAGTAGTAATCCAACAATGTAGACTATCTCGAAAAACGCTTGCAAATTTTTTTTTAAAAATCTAAAATTGAATTCTTCTAAACTTTGTCTATTCTAACAATGTTAATTATGTATCAATATTCCAAATGTGTCCTATGATCTTGTTTCTCAAACCTTCATTTCAGTCGTTAAATGGGAGATTTTTTTTTCTATTATTTTATCCCAGAACCTACTGTTATCTCACTCTGAATTATTTAACATTTATATTAAATAATTTCTAGAATTTTTAAAAATATTTCATAGATAGTTTGTTATAAAATTTGCTATTTAAGTCAAGTTTTTAAAAAAAGCTACTGTTTTTTTCATCTTTCTTATCTACCATCGCACTATGAGCATTTTTGAAACCTTTACAATTAATACAACTAACTTATTGAGGTTTTTTTTTTAAATTTTTAAAGACAGGTTTTTTTAAAAATTTCCACTTAAACATTCAAAACCTTTGCTCTCTCGGAAATTCTAATCAGAAGAAGATCATTAAATTGCTAAACAACGACATATATCTCATCTTTTTAGTCTAATTAGAAAAGTTTTCATGGTGATTTAAATCCATGGAAGTCAAGTGAATTTGGTGTGTATTTAACTAAGTGTATATTTAAAACGGGTTAAATAACATTTAAATTTTTTTTATCTTATACGTAGGATACTTAAGTGCCGAAATTCATCCAACTCTGAGGTATGAGCTTAATGGGTATGTTGATTTGACGTGGAATTCTCCTTCTTAGCTTAATTGATACAACATTGTTAAACAAACAACTTATTCAAATCTAAAATTCATGTTTTAATTTTTTAAGGGATATCTATTAAAAATTTTTAGAATCTAACATTGCTATGAGAAATTGCAGGAAAAACAAAAATATTCAAGAGAACATTACAAGTGTCCGGCATTTGTAAAAAATAATTTTGGCGTTTTCCGGCATTCCTGTTGAAGCGTATTGAAGAAAATATTTATAAATGCATAATAATAATAATATTTTTGTTTAAATTTTAATTTAAAGGAAGAGTATCTTATATAACTCATTTTAGAGTTGAAATAATTTGTAGAGTTTTTGAAAATTTTTAAAGACGTACTTTTTAAAAATTTCTATTCCGATTAAAAAATTCGAAACTTTATAATTTGTTCTTCCTTTTTTAATTAATTTGCTTTTATATAATTTGTGTTTCCTTGCTGATTTTCAATTGGCCCTTATCTTGCATTTTGCTTAGTGGTGTTTTATTTAATTGAAAAGCAATTAAAGAAATCTTCGGTTCTCTTATATCATTCTTATTTATCACTCTTGCCTGTCATTCTAGATGCCATGGCTAGATATATACTTCAAAGGGTTTTTAAGAAGTATTACGGAAAAGCAGCAATCGAAAACATGTTGCTGCCAGCAACGCCTGAATTCTACCACATGATTTTAGTAAATAAGATGTTTCTTCGGAAGTCAAACCAGGGATGTCCACATTTTCAGCTTTCTTGGACTGCATTTAGAGGGTAAAGAAACTGCATAAAACAGGATGTAACGAGAAATGATAAAAGTTGAGTTAATAATGTTCCATCTCTGTTATTTACCACGACAAATAAGCAAAAATGTTAGCACTAGTGTAGATTTTTTTTTCTTTCTAAATCCTTGAGCAGGTGAAAAAGTTTTAATCGGCAAAAGAAAAAATGTTTGTTAGGAAACTAGGTTTTATTTTATTAAATAAAATAGTTTGTTAGTTAATCTTTAAAAAATAGTTTATAAATATTTTTATTTTGAAATATAATTTGAAAGACTGGAAGAGTTATCGTGCCGGGCAGTAACACACTAAATCTGAAATTCCTTCCGTGCAGCTTGAGGAAGAAATGTGTAAAGTACCACTCTTGGAGGTGATGCACACTATGGTGCAATGTAGCCTCGGTGTTTTTTTGCGGAGTCACTCAATCTGCTATATATCTGCTGTTCTAGTAGTGAAGGACCTCAGGTCAAAATGAAGCTTCGAGACAGCCTTGGTCTGGAATATATACAAGTCGTTTTTAAATATATACATTTGTTTGTAAATGGATAGAGTTTTGCGTATTTCAGTGGTAAGAAATAAAATACAGACCACAGTTGACCAACTTGTTCATATTTATTATTAACTTTAGTTAAAATTTTCCCAATTTCAATCTGATGGATTGGCAATAGTTCACCGACTCTTACTGAAGGAGAAGGATTAGGTTTTAGTTTGTCGCTCTACTGTCATTTTGTGTGCACTTTGGACTCATTAGACTGGGACCTATAGTTTGACGTGGATTCCGAACCACAGGAAGAGAACTTCCGACAGAGAGGGAAGTAGCTTTACAGTTTTACATGAAATGGTATTAAAAATATTTATGAAATAAAGCAAATTTAAAAGTAAATTATAAAATTACTGATTTCATACTGAGATGTGTAAGTTGACAAGGAGAAAAATTCAATGATTCGATAGGTTTTTATAGATGTTCGGTCAACATGGCATAATTTGTGCAAGGCGAGAACCCTTGTGTGGAGTACATAAACTAAAAACAATGACAAAGTATTCCGTAACGGAATACGTTGTCATACTTTTTAAATTTCATAATTTTTTATCTATTTCTTTTTCTTTTTTTTTTTTTTTTTTTGAGAAATGTGCATCGTAGATATAACTTTTTGTCCCGCACGAAAGTTCTCGTCCTGTACAATTTATGCGATATTGACTGTATAAAGCATACTGTATATCTATCTGTCTGTATTCTCTAAAACTATAACACAAAGAAGTCCAATTTTGTTCTTATATTTTATTGTTTTTTTTATCTAGTACGTAGTCAAAAACTACAAAAAATTCTTATGACTATTTTTGATTAAATTAAAAACCTTATTTTTTTGTTCTACAAACCAGTTATTTTTTGTTAAAAAAAGAATTACGAATGGAAAATGACGTCATATTCTTATTCCTATTGTGATTCCTTCTTAATGATTTATTAAAACATTTTTTGTTTTTGACTAATGTTTCCTATCTGGCTCTATTTTGATACTTAGTTCCAGGTGGCGTTATAGCTTGCATCTTATTTTTATTTTTAAGTGTTGGTAGATGTTTCGATTGAGTTTGTTTTGAAATGTACAGTTTTCGTATTCGTCTGCCAAATATCATATATAAATTTGCTAACAGCTTATTATTATCCTGTTTACCAACTTATTTCTATGAGAGTTAGAGTAGGAAAACTAAAAATGTTTTATTTTCTGCTAAGTTCAGGTCATAACTGCTAGTGTGCCTTAGAAAGGAACGTTCGTTTAACTTTATTAACTTCTAAGTATAATACTGCAGGAAAAAGGGTGAAAAATATAAGTACAAATTCTTATATAATGTATATTCAACAAATTATGATATGAAACTTGAAAAGTAAATCAGAATTAAGATTAAATATATTTATCCTTTTCCTGATATTCAAATACCTTTTCTGATGACATGCTTTTTTAATTTCCCTAGTTACGGCCGAGTATAAACTGATAATTTAATAATAATTTATACAAATAAATGTTACTTATTTACATAAATTATTAATCTTCCTTTAGATTTCACGATGAGACACGAGAGCCAATGAGAATAAAACGTATGGTGGTACATGTCTTTCTCCTAGTTACAGTAATGATAAATTCATACTTTGTTTTCTAAACGATGTAAGGGTTGACCCATACACGCTCTCATTTAGCCAAAGGACAATGAAAATAATTTTTTCATCTCAAATAATAGGATGGTTTTTTTAAAGCTTCTAAAAAGAAGCAACGTTAGACAGTTTCTGAGAGTAATTCATCACGTTTAAAATGTCCTCTAATCATTTGCTTTTAACAACCGAAATTTTTAAAGGGAAGTTTTCGCAACAATTGTTATTTACTTAGTAAAGAGTTTTGGGACTTGTAAGTAATTGGCAAACTCTTCCTAATAGATTTTTTCCGCTCTTTCCAAATAATCGCTTAATGTGACAAACGTGTCAGAGTTGTTTAGATCGAATATTATTTCTCGCACTTTGATGCACGTTACACGACTTCGTGATCTATAGAATAAAATCAGTTAGAAATTTAGGTTCGTGCTCTCGCTCTCCAAACCGTGAACAAAAGCATTGTGCTGCACTTTTTTTTCGGGTTACTTTTTCGCAGTGTACTTTGACATTTAATTACTCAGCTGTTCCTTTTTTCTGCCTCGTTTTACTTCGCATGATGTTACCTGCATGATTAGAGTGGTCCCACAAGTGGTTAAGGTTTACTCTTATCTTTTTATTGTTTTGCAGTGCCGCATTTCATATTGGAGTTGGATACGTAGAAAAACAATCTGCACGACTAAATTTTTTTTTTTAAATAAATCTTTTAAATGTAACCAAATAAACCATTCCTGTGGTTGAAGTCAGTATAAATAGGTAATTAAGTTACTTTGTTTTTTAGTGACTTTATTTTTTATGAAACTTAGTATATTATTGTCTCTAATATTCGATTAGGATAATTATATTTCTTTCTGTAGACCCTCTTACAAGTGGTTTTAGTAATGATTTATTGTAATTGAGACTCTGAGAAAGTCTCAATTACATTCTATGCTCAAACTATTAAGGACAGTGCAATAGTTTATAATCAACTTATTTTAATGAATGTTAAATGAAAATCAACAATTGAAAATAAATGAAGGAAGTGCAATTAATTTATGAATAATGCTAAGTATCATTGTAAATTAAATTCCTACGATTTTTCCAACAGACACCACACTTCGATACTTAAAAACAAACTCAGATTTCCATGGCTACTCCGAAAGCTTGTTTCTGATTATTGTTATGTTTGTAAATAACATTTTGCAATGAAGAAAGATTTGTGTAAAATTAAACACCTTTCTCGTTTATTTTCTTTAATGCAAGTAAGAATAAAAATACTTTAATGAAGTCTCATATTCATTTTTTCAATAATTTTCCAGAAAAATATTTTTTAACAACAATAATCCTGCATTTTCACAGTAAGTTAAAAGGTTGAAAATCCTCGCTGTAAAAATAAAAGAAAAGATTATTTTAAAATGTTACAAAAAATAAATAAGTTTATCGGCATAAAAAATGAAGTTTATTCAACCCACTCTAGCTGAATTGTCAAAAAAAGCAGATTCTTAGAGATATATTCATATTTTTCTGGTAGAGTTGCTTTGTTTTGGGATCTAAGAATGAAAAAAATATTACGAACAAGTTAACAAACTATTCTATAAATAAAGTCGAATTTTGGCTTTTTCGATCATTTTGGCTCTCTCACTGTATCATTGTTTTTGTTTCTTAATTTTGCATTAAGATTTCACATATATAGAGAAATTTCTTTCCTTTTCTTTTAATAGGAATATTAAGATTCTGACCTTTACACGTGAGGAGGAATTCTCGTAAACTTTAAAAGGGATTGAGGAAAAAAAAGTTTATATGCAAATTTAATTAATTGCAGATTTGAAATTTTAAATTTAAATATTGTTTACATATATACCTTTATTTAAACTGCTACTTTCTGTAAAAACATTTTTTATAGATATAATGATATATTAATACCATTTACCCTTTTTAACATGAAATAGTTTTAAAAAAAAATTTTTTTACATGGGTGTATGTAGACATTCATGACTGACTGACTGTATATGTTCTTCAAAAAGAAAATCTAATTTAAATACAGCAAAGAACCACAACTCTAAATATTCTGAAAAATGAAACCACAATTATACAGTTTCCGTTTTTGAGTGGATAGTGGTAATATTCGTAAATTCAAGAAGCCATGCATTACTGATGAAGAAATCATTGATTATACATTGTTTCAACGAGTAAAGATTTCAGAGCATTTCAAAATAGCGTCAAGTTTCAATTGACCGAGGCCATAAAATTGGGATACATGGTTTGAGTCATAGCAGACGAGATGCAGTCCTATCCGTATCTTAATGTTTCTTGGCGTAAAAAAAAGTAGAATAACTAGTAAAAATAATCATCAGATGATAAATTCAATTTTGCACCTCATATATTCAAGTAGTTGTATAAAACCTGGAATAAACATGTAAGAAACGTGACAAAATATTTTTGCAAGTGTTCATTTAAGATACTTAGAAGGATATCCGAATGCAAAAGTGAATATTTTTAAAATTTATTCTTCACAATAACAATTTGAATATGGAGGATTTGAGGTATCAATTGTTAATCGATTTATGATTCTAAGACTGAAAATCGAGTTAAGAGTAAAATAAAAGAAAAATAATTCTTAGCTTTTGATCAATGCCACTGAAAAGATTTATCTTTGTCACTGGCTGTATTATTTTCTGGTTCATTTCGAAATTGAATTCCGCATAAGTTTAGCAATTCTGTACATTGCGGCAACCAATAATCTCTTTTCTAGTTTTTGTTGCTTTTATCCTTACTGAATCTCAGATAACGAGGCGAAGTAGTGATAATTAACGCATTAGCATAGCGAAAAAAATCCAGCTTTCTAATGAGATTTTGTAACCTATGGATACAAATGGTCGAATGACGACGAAGGGGGCTCGCCACATCCCCAAAATATGTGCGCTGAAATTGATCTCCAAATTAATGACCAAGGTATTAGGAAAAGGCTGTGTTTCGGAATTAAGTACTGAAATGGAAATATTAAGCAAGTTTATCGAAATTTCAAATGAGCTCATGAAGCCTTCGCAAAAATGCTGTAAAAAGAGTGGAATTAAAAAGTTACGAAATAACTTGAGGAAAAAACCATGATAATATTAATTAGTTTTTATATTAATTTTTATGACTTGCTCACAAAGTAGATGATGTTGACGAAAAGATTTAAGTGATTTCAGTATCTTGTTTTCAGAAATGGAAATAAAATGGCTTCGAAATTAAAGCTTATTTTATTGTTTGAGATTATTAAAAATAGTTCAGATTTTCAATAAATTCCTCCCAATTTTAAATATAAATTTTGTTTTTTGCTTCAGATTAATTTCATATCTTTAAATAATTTTTTTAATGACAAAATATAAGTGATTTCAAATATAAGTCTTATTTTATTATTTGACTAATTAAATATCTATTTTTCAATACGTTTTTATAAATGAAACATTCTTAATAGATAAGGATAAATTGCTTGATAAATGAAATTAAGTAAAGTGTAGATATATCCCCCTTTTTAATTATTCTAGTTGTAAGAAAAATAGTTTTTAAAAAAAAAATTCATGGAAAAATTAATAAATCAGTGTTCGTAAGAAGTTATATGACTTTTAAATTAAGAAATTTTGCATTCAAAAGTTCTTATAAGACCGGTGAAGAAAAGTTATTATTCTTCGTACGCTAATAGAACATTATTTGTAACTCTATATTAGATATCATGAATGTTTTTTAAAATCTTTCGTTTCATTAGCATTCTGAGATTTTATGCTAAGTTGATTACTTAATTTCTGATTCTTTTGCTGTTCGTTTTCTTAACAATTCGCGCAATTTCAGTTTTCGTTGCTTTTTTTTGTGCGGATTTCTTCTCTAACTATTCAATGATTAGTAATGTGGAATTCAAGTTGACAATATTCTGTAAAGAATTTTCGGGGAATACCTTGAGTGGTACAGACAGTTCAATTATCTTTGATGATCACAAACTTTATTATGAACTTCCAAATTATGAAGGATATGTTTTTAATTTGTAAGGAAATTGAATTAGAGGTTATTGCATACAGAGAAATTTGTGTAAGAATAAAAATAAATGGATATTTTCTGTACGTGCAATAGACAAAACCGTGTAGTTCTTAATAACCTAAAAATTAGCATTAATACATCTGAGGAAAAGGAGTTACGTTTTTCATTGACCTAAATTGAAATCGATGTAAATGTCCGAATTCGATTTGGATCCCTCTTTTTTAAAATTATTTTAAATTTAATATAATGCCCTAAATTCTACACACCATAACACTTCTATTTTAACTTTTACTATCCAGGGAAGTGATAAAATATGATAAATTGCATATTTGACATGCTTTTTGAGTTTAAGATCCATGGAAATTTTGCAGAAACAACTCGAAACATTTCTTCCTTGTATTCAGGATCTATAAGTGAAAGCCAAATTCAACATTGGTTTAAAAAGTTCCAAGAAGGGAATTTTAATCTTGAAGAGGAACAGAGAAGTGGTCAATGCAGATTGATAATGATGATTTGAAGGCACTAGTAGAGTCAGAACCGCATATAATAAGTAGAGAACTAGCCATTAGACTCCACTTTTGCACGATAGGAAATTTGGGTTCCATATAAGTTTACAGTTCCAAGCCGTCAGCAATGAATAAATGTTTACACTTCACTTGTCGCGAGAAATGAAATTGATTCTTTTTAAAAGCATATAGTAATTGGAGGACAATGATTAAGTCTGAAAAAATAATAATTATAATAATGTAAATAATAATTAATAATATAAATGATTAATAATATAAATAATAATAAAAAATAATAATTATAATAAATAATAATATAAAATAATAAAAAATAATAAAATAATAATAGCACAAAGCCAGGATTGCATCCAAAGGTTTCGATTTGCATTTGGTGGGATATGGAAGAGTTGGTTTATTTTAAATTGCTTGTGAATAACCGAACTATCACCTAGACTGTCGACAATTAAAGGAGAATTTATTCTCTAAATGACCTGCATTACTCAATAGACATCAACAAAATAACACCCAGCCTCATGTAGCACAAATGACTCAACTGAAAGTGAATGAATTATGATGCAAAATTCTACCTCACCCTCCTTATAGTTCAGACATAGCACCATCAGATTATTATATGTTTAGACTTCTGCAGCATTTTCTTGATGACAAACATTTCAGCAATAAACAAGAGATCAAAAATTCTCTAAAGGGATATTTAGCTGCAAAACCAAAAAGGTTCTTCCAAAATGGAATCAAAAAGTTGCCCGAAAGACCATTAAATGTCACAGAAAATAATGAAGATATTTTAATGGTTAAATATGTGCAACAATAAATATTGTTTTCCTTTCAAAATTGTCTGTTTAAATTCTGCACTACTTTCCGTTAGACCTAATATGACATTGAAATACTGAATTATTTGGCTGTAAGAAATTAAATATTTGTTAATTAATTGTAGTTTCACTTCAAAACACATATAAGTAATTTTCAACTGAAATTGTTTTTGCAGATTAATAGTCTAAATATTTTAGTTTTCAATGAAAAAAATTCTGATAATTGTATATTGACAATATAAAAAAATAAAGTGAATAAGGCATGAAAGCCATCATGCCTTTTATTTATGAAACGGTTTGGGTGAATTTTCACTTATTTGGGGGGGGCATAGATGACAAGTGTGTTAGGATATTTTGGAACAGAATTCTTGTCATTTTCTCCATCGATAGAAGTAAATAGTAATGTAACGTTTCCTAAGAGTAATGTTGACTTGGAAATTAATCTCTATCTATGAGACATTAGCAAAATTCGTACACTATTAAGAAATCTTATAAAACATTATATATTTGTATTGATGAAATATAATAACTATTTCTATTATTACTAGTATAAACATATTTAACTCGAACATTTTAAATACAGATTTTTTTTAAAAATTCTTAGTTGCCTTGCAGAAAAATCTATCCACTTTGCTTATGAAAATCTATCGAAATTTACATTCAATAAAATTGGTCAATTAGTTAACTAAGCTGCGATATTACATATAACTATGAAAGCATTAAAAAAAAATGAAATCTTACATTTCTTCTTACATTCATGACATGTAACTTCTTACATTTAATCTTACATTCATGAATGAAATCTTTTGTCTTACAAAATATTTTACGAAGAGTTTATTAGGAATAATGCTTTTTTGGGGTAAAATACTAAAATTGTGTTTATAAATCGGCTTAATTGTGCTTTTAACTGCTACTTGTTATTGTAAAACAAACTATTAGATTGAATTATATGAAACCGTATGCAACTTAATTGTTGTTGAGTCTCAACTTTTGTAAAAATGTGTTCCTAACAGTGACTGAAGGAAAAAAGTCGATTTCGTAGAGAAATCGAGTTTTTGGAATTCCATGCCCAGATCTCAAAATAAAGTACTTCCAACTTAGTACTTTTTCTGAAACAGTCGTAACAATATATCCTTTTCTGGATCAGCCACCACTAATATATTTCCTAGTACTGAAGGCACACGCCTTTTACAATGCATTCACAAGAAGATAAAGAGAATGCCTTCATACTGACATATCCGGGATTAAAAACAACCATATATGTTGTTAGTGTCTCGTAATTTAAAAGGCTGTGCCTTACATGTGGAGGAAAGTTTCTTTTACAAAGATGTTTGTCATGGACTGAAATAAACCCCACGAGTAATTCAAAAAATTGTATTAGGTGTTTCATCAACAGACTAGTTTCAAGATCAAAATCAAATCTAAAACAAATTTGCATTTCGAAAAGTTCGCAGTCGAGTTTTAGTCAATTTCATTCTAAATCTACGTTTTGTTGAATCCTTTTGCATGCGTTTAATAAAGAGTTCCCCCCCCGGCATTTCTCTGGCAGGTGTTTTATTTCATTTCATTGCAGTTCAAAGGTTATAATTTTTAGCCATCATATTTATAACCTCGATCATCTTCAGACACTCAGAAAAAGTGCTCGATTTCTAATTCAGCAGATTATACCTTTATGGTGAAAGGAAAAAAGCACCAGAATGTTCCCGTTTGGAAGTTGATTATGCTATGATTATCGTTGTTGAAGGCGAACTTTTAATCTTTTTCCTTCGGCAATTGTTCGCCAAGTGTGCGCGCCAAATAAGTATGATCAGAGGAAACACCTCTTTTTTATACCAAGTTTTAATGCAAGGATATTGATATCGAGTGTCTTTGAAATCTTCGTAAATACGGTGATCGTGTTACTTTTTGCAGAAGGGGCGGCGCGATTATGACAGCATGCACGAATGGGGCATCAAATAATGAATTCAGATTTTATAGCTTGTAAATGATATCTGTTCATTCATTAACTCCCATTAAGGTAAGTTGTACTCTGATTTTTCCCCCGTGCATTTCCTTGCAGCAGGTTGAATGAATAAAAGGAAGAAATAAAAATCACAATCCATTCCTAACTTCGATTTGTATAGACAGAAACATTCGTTTATTGAAACTCGGTTTTCTACTCCATTCTAAAGATTTATTAATCATTTCTCAGGTGAAAAATTTAATACAGCTAGCTAAACAATTTGAATGATTCTTTATAGTGAAAAAATGCTATAAATAAATAAAATACTGTTGAATGAATATAATTCATTTCTAAGCATGGTGAATAACTCGACTTGTGACCCTGTGGTAACGGACGCAGCTGGCGTGTAGACGCTCAGGTTGGAATCCGTTGTGCGTTGCAGTCATTGCTTTTGAAAAGAGGAAACGCTAGTCTCTAGCTCTAACTGTTAGGCTATCTGGTGTGAATTTTCTTGGCTTTTCTGTTGACACTTCATTCCCGCATGACTACTGGAAGTCACGCGGGAAATGAATTCTACGCCGTCATCGCTATCAGTAGACCTTTCGCGGCACACCGTAAATAAGAGAGAGTCTGTGGGATTTTTTTTTTTATGTTAGTACACTGTTCGGAGAACAAGTATACACACAGAAAGAAAAAAAACATGGAACATGTTGCCTCTTATAGAAAAAAACAATACTGTTTCGGAAGCAAGGTTTCGAAAGAACTTAAAATGGCCATTTTTGAAATGACTTCAACGTTTGAAATCCGTTTATTGCTTACAACTACTATTTTCATATAAATAAGACTTTTTGTTAAAGCAGCTCAAAAACTATGCGAACTTCTGAATTGATAAGATAATTAAATAATAAATCGAATCCTATTTCACTGTTGTAGATTGATTAGGTATAAAATTTTAATTATTCGCATACATTTTTTATGTTTAACCCCATTACATATTTTTATCCATAGTGTTTACATTTCATAGCGCCATCTATTGACGAATAAAATTGCTTTGAAATGAAAAGATATAATTTCAATTATGAATTTGCTGAAAAGTTTGTATTGTTAACCAAGTCTGGATACAGTTAGTACAAAAATAATCTTATAGATCACTCTCTTTTAATTTAGGTTTAAACTCCTCTTATTTCCTTCAGACAAAAGCTAAATAATAAAATAGTAAGATTCTTTCTACTTGACAAATGTATAAAAAATTTTGTATTGAACTATTTTATTCTTCAGTTTGCTTAAGCAAATTTGTTTGATGTAGATGACAGTGAGTTCTTTTATCTTTTATTGAGAACAACTGTGTTAGCCGCTGTGAACAACCGCTATGCAAATTCAGGATTATAGAAATTAATTTCAATGTATCATTATTTTCTACACTTTATCAATAGAGATTACGAAAACCATAATTTGCAAAAAATTAGTATCTTTATAAATAATATTGTATGAAACAAGTATTAAATATATAATAGATACACTGAATAATCAAGCAAATTATATTAAGGATCCAAAACAGCGATTGGCGTGCAGGTGTCATGAACTCCCGATGCAAACAACGGTTTCTAAATTGTCAGTATCCGGTCTCTTGTTTCCTCAATAGCTATAAGGAAAAGGTTTCAAAAATGTTGTCCATTTGAAAATAGCTATGTGTGTTACTTCTAAGAAAGGCACGCGCACAGTTAGATTGATAATGACAAAATTCCTGCCTAAGACATCTATCAGTCTGTTATTTTAAACGCCGTAGTTAGGTGACAAACCTTAACATCCGTAAACTTTTACCCTGAAACAGCCCTATTTCGGTTATGACTCTAAACACTCAATAATAATTCGTCAAAACTTACACATGTTATTATACGTGAGAACTATTGGAATTTCTCTATAATCCTACGTACCTAGTCTCTAGAGTCCTTAGTAGTGGGAGACCCTCTACCTCCAGTGCAATCAAGTGGTTGCAGTCATGGAGGAACATCGATAACGAAGATCAGTTATCACCGCATAGAACAGTGAGTACTCGTGTAGTTTCACGCGTTTCAGGCAATCCAGTTTCAATAACTCTCTGAATACACTACGACGATATTCGTATGAAATCCAAGATATTCAGCAATTGCTGCCAGAGGATGAATCAAAGGACGAAGCATTTACTGTTCTGTCGATCTTTTCGAAAATGGAGAGATATGTTGCATTTAACATTTTACGGAAGAATGAGACGGGATCTCAAAACTACCGCATTTGGACTCATGAGTACGCTGAAGCATCTCTACAGCAAGAAAAACTCACAGTATGGTGAGGCTTTCTCTTCCTTTGAGGCACGCGTCAAAAACCTTGTACCATAACAAGAGCACTATATTATGTCTTATTATGCGTCAGTATCCTTCGTAACCTGTAGGAACATTATAAACTCGACACGACGGTTATCCTGCACTAAGAGCTCCACAGCACACGGATGTCACAGTTGATAGAGTTATAACAGTCAACTTTTGACATCAATCGCCTATTAACAGGCATGAATACTCGCTGAGAATCTCCCGCCCAGTTATTTCTGGTTGTGGACCTCACGGCCTGTTATTTCCGGTTTAAGTCATCGCAAGCCTCTAGAGTGAACCCTCAGTCTTTATCAGCATTGAACAATGCCAAATAGCGGGAGGTAGCGACCACTTCCGTTGTTATGCAATCCATAGATCTTTTCGTTATCACGTTTAATATTCCAACGGTTTTTTTTTTTTAAACACCTCATATATTCATATACACTCATGTCCATAAATTAAGGATAATGAAGTTCAGGCAAAGAAAGAGACAGAAGCAAAACAAATTTGACTTCTTTGTAAAGTCTATTTATTAAGCAAAAGGTAAAGAGCAAAAAAGATGCTATATGTTTGACATAATTAATAAAAATTGCGATTTTTACTCCCTGGAGCAAATTTCAAAAAAGAACCTATTTACAAAAAACAGTATAACATGGTTAGTATGATGGTTAATATAGAGTATGTCTCCCGGACAATGCAATACAGGCCTTACAACGCCTAGGCATGCTGAGTATCAAATTATCAATCTGATCTTGGGGAATATTACACCACTCATCAAGCAATGCCCTCCGAAGTTCCGGTTGACAGGTGGGAGGGGGTTGACGGGCTGCAATTCGTCGGCCAAGCATATCCCACACATGCTCTATTGGATTCAAGTCCGGTGAGTATGATGGCCAATCCATACGGGTGATATCCTCCAATTGAAGGCATTCGTCTACAATGTGTGCACGGTGAGGACGAGCGTTGTCATCCATAAACAGAAATTCAGCACCCATGGCGCCCCGAAACAAACGTACATGTTGTTCCAGAATGACATCCCGATAGATGTAGTCTGTCATCGTTACACTCTGAACATGCAGGTCAGTTCTGCAACCAAGAATAATTCCTCCCCAAACGAGCCATCCTGCACCACCGTAACGGTGTCGTTCAATGGTGTTCTCTTGGTGGTAACGGGTACCTGGCGCTCTCCATATGAAAGTCCGGCGAGAATCAGACTGCAAACTAAACCTGGACTCGTCGGAAAACATCACACCAGACCACTGTTGCGGTGTCCACAATGCATGCTCTCTACTCCAGGTTAATCGCAGGCAACAGTGAGTTGCGGTAAGTGGAACACATCTGACAGGCCTACGAGCATATAGACCAATGTGCCCTAAGCGTCTGTACACGGTCTGCCTTGAAACTGTCGTACCGGTAGCTGAAGAGAGCTGACGAGACAGGTCTGATGCTGTGCTCCGTCTGTTTCTTTTGGCAGTAACTGCTGAATACCGGTCCTCATTCGGCGTTGTAACATCTACTCACATTACCATCATCTTGAAATCATTGCCAAAGCCTGGAGATGACACTCTGGGCGATTCCAAGTTCCTCGGATACTTCCAGCTGGGTACGTCCACATTCCAGTCGTCCGATAATTCTACCACGTAAAAAAATCATCCAAATTCTTCCTTTGTGCCATAACTATGCGGTTATTGCACTGAAAGGCTTTTAAAGCGCTTGTGAACAATTTTACTTCTTTGCCACCATTCCTTATATACCCCTCTCTTACACTCTCGTCATTGTGACGTACTATCCGCGCCATCTGGTGGTTTCCTGTAATTTGCATATTCTTCTTCAAGATGTGTGTGATAATTCTACAAGTGAAATTTTTATTTTAGAGTTCAATTTCTGTGTGATTCTGAATTATCCTTAATTTATGGACATGAGTGTATATTAGGCCTGGGCGATAAATCGATACTTATCGAAATTTTAATTTCAAGTCCAAAATTACATATCCGATTTTGTTGTTCTTAATTCCGATTTAAGCTAAACGAAGTTCTGCAGCATCGATGTCACACACATGCCGTAAAATCCGATATTAAAATCGATGTTGACTTCGATTTTCATTCCGATTCCGATGTTGCCTGCTTTTTATTTCCGTTGAGAAACGAGGGAAAAAAGTAATTTCGATATCCAACATCGAAATTCAGTTTTCCAAAATGAAAATTCTGATTTCTAACGTTGAAATACCAATTTCCAATATCGGAATAATTGATTTTCAATACCTGTATAACCCAGATAATGTCGAATCCAAGCTGCCAATCCGACGATAGTGTTTTTGCGCGACTTTATTAATATCAAACATCAGTATCAGTAAAATTCGGTACTTGTTCGTTAGCTCTTCTGCATAATTACTGCATTGGGAATTTTAATTCAATTTCATCTTTTTTCACTTATTGAAGGAATACAATGAGAGATATTGTTTGATAAGTTATTTTGATTATTGTTATGAATTATCACATAAAATAAAATTTATCTTATAGAAATCCTTATAAATTTACTGTTGTAATTGTAATATTATCAAAAATGGTTAAAATATCTTACGAAATATCGATTTGAGTCCAGAATCTCGTATCCGATTCGTTATTCTTACATTAACGAAATTGCGAATTAAGCAGTCGAAATTCTATAAAAATCGATGTTATATACGCTTGTCATAAAGTATGATATTAAAACCCATGTTGACTTTCATTTCGATGTTGAATCTTTCCGATGATCTCGCGGGAGTACAGTTAGCATTTCTGTTAGCCAGCTGTGAGATGAGAAAGAAAAGTTATTTCGATATCCAACATCGAAATACCGATTTTCCACATCGGAATAACCTATTTTTAAAACCGGTATATTCGGAGATAATCCGAGCTATCCAATCAGTGTTCTTGCCTGACTTTACTGATATCGAGTTGAATGCATCTGGCTATTTCCGATGTTTGGTATTAGTTTGTCAGCACTTCGTTGTAATTATTGCTTGGAAATTCAAGATAAAAGTGGGCCTTCTGAAATAATATTTAGTACTGTTGACCGTGTGGTTAGTAAGAATCGCGCATCTTAGTTGCCAAAATATGCAGTGATGCAGGTTTTCATCAGACAAAATGTTATTATTAGAAATTTCACCGTTTTACTTTCTTTTTTTGGTTCGTTTTTTTTTTATTTCATATTATTTTGAAATAATTGAATTGAAATGTGAGATATATGTACTTAAATTTTATAGTATTTCTAATTTAAAAGTTCATTTTTGATTTAAGTCAAAATGTTTAAAAATTTGAAACTAAGAAGATTGTAAGTAAAACGCCTCCTGCACAATATTCTTAATCAACTTAATTTTTTTAAAGTTCAGTGTCAAATAGGGATATTTTATTTTACCATATTAAGTCTAATTAAAAGTCATTAAAAATCAGATTAATAATGCAAACTCCTGCTTCTGAATAACAATCTGCTTAATTTGCAAAAATCTAAATTTGTTGTGCTTTTATATTGCCATCTCGCTAAGCAATCATAATGACCTTTCAAATTGGTAAGACGTATATTCAACTAAACATTCCTTAATGATGTGATTTATTTTTGTATATAGAAGAAACATACTTCATAATATTTACGATTCGTTTAAAAGTAAGTTCGTTTTAAAGTAACAGAGAGAGGAGATTTTAGACATAGGTAACCATAATTCGCCATAATGAGCTCCCAAGTAATTATCTCCCCATTTTGAATATTTTTAATTCACGTAGTTGAATTCAATATAAACGTATCTATTCAATCTATACATTTTACTTATTGATTGTGCAACTCTACTTGAAGTTGTCCAATAAATCCAATTTAACATTAAATGAGTGTAAAGGAGATAGTTTGCAATGAAATATGTAGAATCAAATGGGAAAAATGGGAGATGATTTGTTTTCAATAGTGAACTAATTTTGTACTGAAGACAGCAAAGAAAAGGTCAAGTATACTAACATAAAATAAATATATAATCATTCCTAGAAATGATTCTAAAAAACCTATTTTTGAAATATTTGGTGGTTAGGAAGGCTCCTTTTGTTGTTTACTATTCAAAAATAAGTTCCATATTCGCAAAATTGGGGAATTAGATCAAGGATTTATCAATTTTAGAAATTTAGACATCTTCCAGCCCGAATATCAAATTTTTTTTGCTCTGTCTTCAGATATCAATCCGTATCTAGATTTGAAACATATGCTCGAATGTTTGTTTTTCGGCGTTACAGTTTGAATTCGACAAACATGGCCTCCTTTGCGAGCGAGCATCTAGTTGTCTTTCGGAAGGTCATAAACTCATCGGTACGGGATCAAAAATCGGCACCAGGTCGAGCGATAATTGTGCTCTTTCGAAGACTGGCAGAAATGCGTTTTGATTTTTATCCGAATTCTAAAAAATTGTTTTGATTTGCCATGCTTAAAACTTTATAATGCTGACCTGATGCATATCTAATCACATACCTTTGTGTTTAGTCTAAAGAAAGTCAACACCGGTTTCGACAACATAATTGCATTACTGTCAAATACGATAGTGATTCTGTGATGACACAGATACTACTGTGCCCAAAAAGTAAGATCAATTATTTTTTTTTTCAAAAACTCTTTAATTTATACTTCCAAATTTATTTCATCGCCTTCAAAGAAATACCCTCCGGACACAATGTACTTATGCCAACTTTTTTTTCCAATCCTCAATGCATGCTAAAAAGTCATCGGCAGGGATGGCCTTCAAAGATTCACGTTGAATCTCTTCAAACGGTGTCCCCGGAGTGGTCTTTTGAGTTTAGGGAATAGCCAGAAGTCGCACGGTGTGAATACGATATGGGTTTCATTTTTGGCAAAAAAATGAAACCCATATCGTATTCACACCATGTTCCGAAAGTTTTATATTATTCTAAAGCCTCCAAGACCTTTTTCAATGTATATATATTTCCTAGTAGCTGTAATGAAACTTAAATAAAGTTACGCTACTAGTTTACTACAAACTACGTGATGTTATTAGGTGCGGAACTAGGTTTCTTTTTCCTTTCCTGGATCTGCTTTTTCTTGAGAGGGATTAATAGAGGAAATGAATTGTTTTTATTAAATAAATAGAAATATTTATTTATATCATGTTTTACCTAATTTTTATTTTTAAATTCCTCAATGATCTTACAGAAACTAAAATGCCTTTTTCATTCTTCGAAAAAAATGTTTCCTCTTTTCTTATTTAGTTTTGTATATTTCTCAGGACATAAATTATGAATATTTTTGTACACAGATGACAAAAGTATTTTGCCGACAGTTATTATACCGCCCTTCGAACTGAGGCCATTTTAACTTGGTAATTGAGATGAAGCGAAAAAATATTTATTTTTCTCTTCATAAATTTTTCAATTATTTATGAATAGAAAAATTGAACGCAGTTGTTATTTGCTATAATGATGTATTGAGATCATTACCAACTAAACTATTTATCGGACGCATTAGTTTATAAAAAAATTCATTTTCAACTTTTTTTGACAGTGTTTATGGCTATAAGTTTGTACCATATATATATATATATATAATCTTCTCAAATATTCACATTAACATTGCGCGAATTCAGAGTTGCGCATTTCTAAATTTTATTCGTTCAATTTCCTTAAGACTGCTTACGGTTTCAATATAGTTTTTTAAGATAAATCCCTAATTACTTCATTTGATTCTGTCTTTATTGTTAAATTTTAACAATAAAGATAATTGAGGGTTTACGTTGTTCAAGTAGTCTGTTGCAAGTTTTAATTTTCCTTACAATTTTCTGCTGTTATTCTGTTTTCATTGATCAAAATATTTTCATTATGGAAACCATTCTGTGATTAAGTTAGTTTATTTATTCTAGGATTAGAGATTCATTAAAAGGAAATTTTAATTCACAGTGAATGTTCATATTTTTCTCAGCTATTGCTCCATTTAGATGTTTTTATATCAATAAACGTTTTTGTTAATTTCGTTCTCTTTTTTTTTTTTTTTTTATTTGTTTTATAAATTTCATGTACTCTAGTGTGTTTTTGTTCGGGAAGAACTATATATTTATATATATATATGCATATATTCTTTATTGTCAAGCGGTTATTTTAATTGTAAATTAGTAAATGAAAATTTTGTAAGAAAAATGGCTTGTCTTAATTGGATAGTAATTTAGAGTGTGGAAAATGACAGAGGATTGACTGTGTAAAGAAGTGGAGTATCATTAAATAGTTTTCTTCTACACTAGTATTTTTTCAGTCCTTGGTTCCAATTAGGCAAAGTTAATATCTATTTTCGTCAATTATCTGGTTGTATATAGAAATAAAGCCTCGCTCTGAAAAAATGAAATGCTCTGAAAACCTCAAACGATAAATCTTCCTGAAGGAGAGGATACCAACGCCTCGCTTAGAAACTCCAGGAAGGTGGGTATTCCCCCTTTTCTTTTGGTTTGCATGGCAGTTATTTAGTCTAGATGTAAAAAGAATAACCGTCAAAAAGAGCAAAACAATGTCTAGATTTATGCTTTCTTTTTTATAATTTGAAGAAGGGTTTTATTACCGATTACATTAAATAAAAAAAATATAAACATTAACCTTATTTTCATTTTTCAATGACAATTCATAGTTTTCGAATATCTTGAGAAATAAGACCATAATTTAACTAAAAATTAGGCTATCATCCAAAAAATACGCGGATTTCTGTGGATGATATCCTTAACACCTTTTTTAAGAAAATCAGCCAAATTCTGGCTGATTAAATTTTCTAGAAAGAGTTATTCTCTTTTGATATATAGATCTAATAGAATAATATGTAATATATAGATCTAATTATGTATTTAATATATAGATATAATCTAATATATAGATCAATATTAAAAAAAAATGCCACAAACTTTTTGGTGCAAAATACTTGATTGAGCATTTCTTAGGAGTGCTATTTAATGTAACAACATTAATGAACCTTTTGCTTTTTGAGTAGAAAAAAAAATGGCAAATTTCATTTAGATTTACTTCTTTCCCTTTACAATGTATTCTTATTTTATTTGAATTATAAATTTAAACTAATTGTTTTGATCTTGTTAATTAATAAGCGATTGGACACCTTGTAACAGAAGTGTCTTGTATTCATTGCACACCCCGGACGAGACTAGCTGTCCTTTGATAGTGAATCCTTTAAATAGAACTCTTTATGAGCAGATCAGCATTCCCTGGCAGTTTAGTAAGCTCTTCGCGTTCTTTCAATAACATTTCATTTCAGTAAAAATGAAAAGAATTAAATCGAAACAGTCACTTGACGTTGAAATTTCGTTTCTATTCATAACTGTTGCATGTTTTATTCAGGGGCTTATTTAACTTGAAAAATTTAAATCAGGCAACTGTAATTATCATTTAACAGATCCTTGGACGTATACCAAATGAATTTTTGCTATAAGGAATGAAAAACTCTTGGCTTTAGTGACATAATATATAGATTGAGAGAGTTATTTAAACTATTTAAATGCTGCATATCACTAAAATACACAAGCAGTAGATGAAATACATACGTAAATGAAAATTAAGAAGTGAAATTTTCTCTTCTGTCTTGTTTCCCTGCCTGTTGGAGAATTACCGAATTTGATGCTTACTAATATTGTGTTCAAAGAATTTCTCAGGATGTTTCAGAAATGTGATATAGTCTGGTCATTCCGGAGGTGTTTGTTAGAGTATCTGTTGTCACATTCATTCGTTTGGCAATGATTTGGACGCATGCGAATCGTATTCAAAAGAAAGATCGTATACAAAACAAAATTTTTATTAGGTCCAAAGAAGACTGTACATCCTTATGATCATATTTCCGATGATTGTCTAAAATTGTTCGACATTTTACAAATGTTTTAAGATCGAACGGCCAACACATAAAAAGAAAGTACTTAAAAAACAAAAAAATTATTGTTATTTCTTAATAAAACATCTGTCCTTAAAATAATTTTAGCCAGTATTTGGTGCTGTGCTTAAGGTTGAATTTGTTCATGATTCCTACATCAAGAGTGTTAGAAACCATAAAGATACTGTTTTGGATGCCGCCGTAAATCATGAGCCGGCCCCGCCCATTTGAACCCCAGTTGTTGCTCGAGGTTAGGGTCAGCGTTAGGTTCCCACGACAAAAAAATCCAAAGCACCAAAGATGCGCTGCAGTCGCTCCTCTGTGCCACTTGGTGGGTCATTCTTGACTTGAAGAAGTATCGATTTTTTCTTATACGGATGGATCGATCTATGGGGGAGGTTGTTAAAGGAATTTTTCTGCTTAGTGATTGGAGAGATAAACAATACTAAGGGTGATAGGACATAAAGATATCCTTTTTTTTATGTAGATAAATGTAGAAGTTGTGTTATGTTTCTCAATTATTTTATATTCAAATTATTGTGCAACCAATATTTAAATAATTCTACATTACTTTATTTCAATTATTCTATACTCAATTGGATATCTATGTGTACGAATGGTAACGAATTTTTTATTTTTATTTTCTAGAGATTAGAAGGATTGAGTATTAAACATTGTAAAGATGCAGTACGTTATGATTATTACTCGTATGTGCTTTACGTTATGGTCTTGTTATTAAATGATTGCATAACTTCGGGGAGTATTTTGTCTTTAACTGTCACAAGGTCATTTCAATCTAATTAAAGATTTTCTAATACCTATTTCACAGAATGGGGAATTCTATTTTTTGTTGTATAACAAAGGGAAAATTATAATTTTACTGCAATTGAGTTGGCGAAGGATAATTATAATGTTCAGATCTTTTGCATTTAGTTTCGAAAACATCTATCGATCCAAAATGCATATATTTCTGCTTCTTTAAGAAAATCGTATTATTTTTCCAATTTAATATGAGATAAGATTGCAAATTTAGGTATTAAAACTGTGTGAGAATAGTGTTAATTGTCAAGATTCTTCAAAGAATCCCAAATCATTTCATGTCCTAATAATTGAGGGTTAGTAGACGAATCAACCGGTCGTAAAACATGTTAATAAAAGTAATTATCTTAATCGTAATCATCATCAGTTTATTTTGAAACAAAAAATAGTATTTTGATAAGTATTATCGCAGGGTAAAGTAAATGGATTATTGTGTAATACTCGCTAAGAGACATTCGGTCACTTTTGTTTTGTGACACAAAGTAATCAGGAAAATTATATATATTATTGTAATTAGAATAATAATAATAGTTAGTTCAAGACAAAACTGAACATTGATTCCAACTCTTCAATTAAAAAATAAAATACGTTTTGATGCAGAACAAAAAATAGTGACACGAAAAATTGAACTATAAAAAAATCCCGAAAACTGTAAGAACTCTTTTATTGTTTAAGTGACTCTTTCATAATTATGTTGTTATTGGGAAACATTCCATTGTAATGGAAATTTAGCAACTTCAAAACATTAAGTTTGTTGTTTCAGTGTGACCTGGCTCAACTATTAATACGACATCAATGCTAAGATAATGAGGTTACAATTTTTGTGATTCTGGTCTTATTTCGGCACCTCGTAATCACTGATGTAAAAGACATTCAAAAAGCTACATTTTACCTAGCTTGCATTGTTACTCCTTCCTATCAATACGTGAAGGAATTTTAACGTGTTTGTTATGAGCATTTCATTTTACCAGTTATTGTCTGTTTAACAATTATAAAATGTAGGTTACGCGTATCAGCTAATGTCTTTAAAAAAGTTTAAAACAAATGATGATCAAAAATAATAAAGCAACAAGATAAATAATAAAGCTTTTCAATCATTGGTGAAAATAGACGTAGATCGATGATTAAAGTTACTCTATCATCCTATTAAAAAACATTTTGGAAAAAAATAGAAACAAAATTCCTTTAAACTAATAAAGTAATTTTGAACCTTCAAAAAAAATTTCATATGAATTTAGACTTCTTCTATTAACATTTTGACCAGCAAAACGAGTTGTCGTGGAAGTCCCACCTTATGTTAACCTTCCTACATCATTGGGTTTGTCGAAAAAAGGAGATGCAATGCAATGAAAAAAAACTAGTTACGAATTTCAGCAAGAAAGATGGCGAAAAACCTGAGAAAATCTTTCTTCTTTAAATCTTTCTCTTCGGCAATCTCTCCAATTTTAATGGGCTCCAATGAGTTATTACATCAATTCTCAAGAATGAGTTGACCTGTCCTTCGTTGGCCAATCCCCAATCATTGACCACTTTCTTATTTCAAAGCGTTTCTTTTCCTGAGGAGGTTTTTAATTAAAATGTAGATTCCTTTTCCAGAATTATTTTCGATTTGAAACAGTTTGTTCATTTGATTGCTGTCTTTTACCAAAGATTGATGGAGTGGCTAATTACCCATAACTTGGCTCTTTCAATTACTTTGACTCAATTAGGGTGACAGTGACTGAATTATTGAATGAATATTTGAACACGGAGATTCGTAAGCGTTCTGTATTGGAATTTATATTTTATTATTTTATATTCTGTTTTGGAATATATTAAATACTAGGAAAAATTTGCATGCTTTATTAATACATATTATCAGACGCTTCTAAATATGACATCTACTATCTAATTATTTGTATGAATTATTATACTTAGAATTATGCATTGTAAATAATGGTTCTTAAAAATTTTTTTTTTCTTAATTTGAATTCTTCTAAATTTTGATATCCCTCTTATGATTTTTACCTTTTGGCAATCACAAGATTTGATAACTTGTTCATACCTGGAACATTACTTATGGGATCGCTCCAGATACAGGCGTTGATGGGTTACAAATAACGCTTTCTGCTTGAATTAGTTTAATGGAACTGAAAAATATTTCAAAAATCTCCTATTAGATTTCTCCCCACGTAAAGTTTGAATTAGTTTTCCCAATTTTACACTATTTTTGGGTCGCACTATAGTTATGTGCAGCAGCCACGTTCATCGAAATATATATTTCATTTTTATTTGCTATTTGTATGGTATTTCTGAGTAATCCTATTTATTTTGAGAATTTTTCAAAACAAATAATTTCTAGGAAAATTCTTTTCGACTAGTCTATTTTTATATTTCGATGCGTTGTTTTGTAAAAAAATAAATAAACAACGATTGAATGATTCTTGCCATTCCTTACAATACCTGTGGTGAAATTCAAGTGGTTAAAAGCTGCTAAGCAAGCGGATTAAAAGTTGATTTATTGAGAGAAGGAATTCGCCGAAGGACCTCATTCAATTGACGTCTTAGCTCTTCTTCTTTCCCACAAACTGAGAAAACTTGGGATGCATTCAAGAATATGTCACAGTTCTGAATTTTAATTCTTACTGGTTTTTTACCTTTTATTCCCGATTTTCACATTTTTATTTGATCTCCAATAATATTAATAAGCCTTTTAAGGAAAAGTACCCTTAAGAATTCAATGAGTGTTTCAAGTTGAGTTGATGGTCTTTTAATATTTGAAATATGAAAGGCTGTTTTTCGTGCTGTTCTACAAGATGATTCGCAACATTTTTTTTAATTGTTCCAAGAAATTTTGTTGTTTCATATAATCCTAATCGTTCATACATGGGATGGAAGAAAAACTTATAAACCAAAATATTTCTAATATTAGTATTAGAAATTTAATAATATAACAAGAGATTTATCTGCATCCATAAAAAAAGCTATATTTATCGGAATTTTTAACTAAAACCAAATAAGATAACGATAGAATAGAAAATTAAAAACTTTATTATCTTTTCTACAGTTAAAAAAAAATTTTTTTTCAAAGTGAATACGTATGAAAGTTTTTGTTACCATGATGAAATACAGATGACATAGATACCATGATGTAAAACAGCAAATTGCAGCTTTCAAGTTGTTGAAAATCATTTAGAAATATTTTATATTAGTTAGCCACACAGAAATTACTACAGCTGCATTTCAAAATCCAAAACACCATCCTTTATTGTAGGTCCAGGGCTAATTAGTCCAAGAACTGACCATAAAGCGAAAAACCTAATCATCCTTTGTTGTTAAAAAAAAAAAGAATATAACTGAGTCTACAAAACGTAAAACCTATTATCAAAGAAACAATACGAATCTGTATCAAATTTAGAAAGCTGCGACTTTTGCTTGTTAAACATATGAAAAATACTAAATTATACAAGAAATGTAAACTATTAAAAAGAAAAACTAAATACCTTTTTTTGCAAACTACATGAACATTGAAAGGCATTTGACTTGATATCATTGTTCTAATCTCTGTTGATTTTACCCTCTTTGATGTTATTTTTCTTTTGATTTCAATTTTTATAAAAAATAAACATTCTAAGTTATATTATGCATGCGAATAAAAGATTTAAATTGTACTTCTCCGTGCAGAAATTCAAATAACATATAGAACTGAGAAATTGCACTCAATTGTCCAACATTTTAAAATTATAAAATGAATAAATAAAAATAATATAATATCGATTGGTATGCACTTTGGTTTCACCTCCGTTGGTTGGTTTCTTGGGTGTTTTTCTAGTTTTCCTCAGATGTAACACGAATATGGGCAGGGCAGTTTTTTTCATTTGTGGGTGTAGGGTACTTGGAGCCTAGAATTGCCCATAAATTTGCTTCAAATAGCCGTATTATTGATGAGTGATTTCAAGGTCATTTACCTGATGTTACTCGGACTGATAAAGAGGATTTAATAAAATCTTGGAAGCATATTTATTATATAGAAATAAATTAAAAGAAATGCAATGCATTATTTACAAAATTATTTTAAAAAAAATAAAGTAATGGAACTTAAATTTTTATTCTCTTTTACTGTAAACAAATTACATAATTTTAAGATAGTTCTAATCGTATAGTAAAATATTCTACTATTAAAAACCGTTGAAATATAAACAGAAATTAGAAAATAATATTTATTTATATTTTTCGTTTTTTTCCGTTTCGAACTGATGGATTCCTTCCCCACTGAGGTTATTTAAAGAAAACATGTAATAAGTTATTGAATAAAAGTATGAAAACATTTTGTTTGCAATAGATTTCCTTTCATTTAAGAATCCATTTTAAAATAATAGTATTTTTCTGCTCCGCCAAATTCAACGACCCATCTCTTTTATTTCCTCACAGAGTTTTCAGCAAGAAAGCTGACGAATTGCCGAACTCATTGGAGAAAATTGTGCCTTCTGTTGAACACTTATTATTTGCAAACAGCTTTAATACAGACTAATGCCTCATAGAAGTATACGGCGACAACATAATGAATAGCACACAGCTCAATTAGATCTGGGTGGGACCGCAAATAAGTCCAAGGCCAATACAGGAGAAAAATCCTTTTATTCCCCCCCAAGTTTATATCAATGATTCATGAGAATATTTTGACACAATTGCTGTCAATACCCGCGATGTGCCCAGAATATAATTTCATTCTTTGATTTAATTTTTTGTGACCCATTACAGGGTGGTCAAAGAGTTATTTGCTCACACTTTCGAAGAATGGGGCGAAAGATTTATTACTCCTTTTCTTTAGTTCACGTTCCCTTGTTAGAAAGATCATTCATTCCCTTAGCAACTGGAGATTAGTGCGCTGTCAATCAACCCATTTCAGACGAAGCGATAATTAAACTAAAATTTCATGTAACGAGTTCTTAGATTTGTATCCAGAATTGTAATTCGATTTGATATTTGAATCGTAATATATTTTTTAATTATTAGGCAGAAATTTTATTTTTCCTAGAGAGATCTTTCACAGTTAAGAAGTGTATTAGCTCTGGATAGAATTTTGAAAAGGGAAGTTTTCTGATTTTGCGTATCATGTTATTAATCATTCAATTTCAGACATGGCTATGTTTAAAAGCAATAAAATTAAAGTTTCTAGTAACAGAAGAAAAATGAGATAGAATACTATACTTTATATCTTTTTTTAATCTTTTTATATATCTGTAATAATTGTAATAAAAATTTGAAATAATTTCTCCGAAACTCATTCTTGGACAGAAAATTCCTTAATTCAGATGCTGTTTTGGAAACTGATCTGACTTTACGTATAATACAGTTAATCATTCTATCTTGGAAATTGTCATCGATTGTGATATAAAGTAATATTGCTGCTCTAACTAGTGGATTGACAAGAGAAAATGTTTGCGCAATCTATTTATATTACAGAATTTTCATTTAATTTCAACTCTTTTTTTATCGTGTAATACATTACTGTCAAATTAATAGGGATCTCAAATAACATCTAAATAATAAGTGATAATTTGTATGAAAAAGTTGAGAGCATGACTGAGTACGATAGGCAGTTTTAAACTGGTGGAAAAAATAAAATAAGGCTATATACACTGATATGCAAAACTTAAAGGCTTTTCTTCCCGTAGAATCACAAGAAATTACCAAAAAGTCATGAAATTCAGAATATACGGATATTACACTGAAGTGACAAAAGTCATGGGATAGCAATATGCAAATTTTCAGATGGCAGTAGCATCGCGTAGAACAGGTATAAATGCGCAGTGCTTTCGCAGAGCTTTCATTTCTGTCCAAGTTATTCATGTGAAGAGGTTTTCACGTGATGGTGACCGCACGACGGGAATTAACAGACTTTGAACGCGGAATGTTAGTTGGAGCTAGACGCATGGGTCACGCCATTTCGGAAATCGTTAGGGAATTCAACATTCCCAGATCCACTGTGTCAAGAGTGTGCCGAGAGTATGAAATTTCAGGGATAACATCCCACCATGGACAGCGCAGTGGTCGACCGCCTGCACTTAACGACCGAGACCGGCGACGTCTGCAAAAAGTCGTAAATTCTAACAGACAAGCAACACTGCGTCAAATAACCGCAGAAATCAATGTGGGACGTACAAGGGACTTGTCTGTTAGAACTGTGCGGAGAAATTTGGCTTTTTTGGGCTATTCCAGCAGAAGACCGACTCGAGTGCCTTTACTGACAGAACGACATCGCTTGCAGCCACTCTCGTGGGCACGTGAGCATATCGGTTGGTCCCTAGATGAATGGAAAACCGTGGCCTGGTCCGATGAGTCACGATTTCAGTTGGTAAGAGCTGATGGTAGGGTTCGAGTGTGGCGCAGACCCCACGAAGCCATGGACCCAAACTGTCAGCAAGGCACTGTTCAAGCTGGTGGTGGCTCCGTAATGGTGTGGGCTGTTTTTTCATGGCATGGACTTGGTCCTCTGGTGCGACTGGACCGAACATTGACTGGAAATGCTTATGTTCAGCTACTTGGAGATCACTTGCAGCCATTCATGGACTTCATGTACCCAAACAACGATGGGATTTTTATGGATGACAATACGCCATGTCACCGGGCCACAACTGTTCACGATTGGTTTGAAGAACATTCTGGACAATTCCAACGAATGATCTGGCCACCTAGATCGCCCGACATGAATCCCATCGAGCATTTATGGGACATCATCGAGAGGTCTGTTCGTGCCCAAAATCCTGCACCATCAACGCTTTCACAATTATGGACGTCTATCGAGACAGCATGGCTCAATATTCCTGCAGAAGACTTCCTACGACTTGTTGAGTACATGCCATGTCGAGTTGCTGCACTTCGCCCGGCAAAAGGAGGGCCGACACGATATTAAGAGGTATTCCATGACTTTTGTTACTTCAGTGTATTTTGTACTTAAAAGATATAATAAAACCTATTAACCAAACAATTAATAGAACTGCTATTGGTAAACAGAATAACAAACAAAATAAGGTTTTATTGAAGGAATAGCTTTAACATTAAGATGGGGAAAATGTCCTTGAGTAAAACATAGATTCTCTCCCTTTACATCAAAAGTTGTTTGGCCCCGTCTGTCTATGATATTAACACCCTAAGTATTCATAAGTTGTTTGAGGTAAAAGGGTTCATTCCTCAAGGAGAATCTGTTTTAGTTGTTGAGTGTTGTCCGGTGGATATAATCGTGCCAAAAAGTGTCTCTCCAAAGCATCCCTCACGTATTCTATGGAATTTAAATCGCGGTCAATCTAAACGCTGGCCAATCTGTTCTAGTGATATTACCACTCTTTAGAAGGTTCTCAACAGCATGATTGCGATATAGACTGGTTTTATGTTTCTCCTCTTTAATGCTTACTTCAAAATCAAAATAAGTTTATTACTAACCCTACAAGTCTTTTTACTAACCCTTTCCTTTGTATTTCACTATTGGTTGCTGATCAAATAGAACACACTACTTTAGAATAGGCCTTTGTTTCATTCAGAAAGCAAGCATTTCATTAGAATGCATTTGCTTCATTCAGAAAGCAAACATTTCATTAGAATACATTTGCTTCATTTAGAAAGCAAACATTTCATTAGAATGCATTTGCTTCATTTAGAAAGCAAACATTTCATTAGAATGCATTTACTTCATTTAGAAAGCAAGTATTAGTAAGTATTTTATTTGAATGTTTTTGTTTAATTTAGAAAACCAGTTAGCATAATTATTCTCCTATTTCATATTCTAAAAATGAATAACTTTATTTTCATTTTGTATTTCTTATAAAAAGTATGCATTCATTTAATTTTAAATTAGAATAAGAATGCATGCTTCTTCTTTTTCTCTTACAATTAAGAAGAATTCCATTTTTGCAAGCCAGGAAAATTTTTTGGTATATATCATTTAGACTATTCAGCTGAAATGTTTATTTTATGCATAAGCTCCTGCTTTTATGTTATTATTCCTTAATTACTAAATAATGCCGCTTGAATAGTTTGAGATAAAGTAATGATATGGCAAACATAAAACTTAAAACTGAAATAAAAAAATAGGAACTTTTTTTTTTTTTTTTACATTTGATATCCTTTTTTAAAAATATTAATCGGACTTATGTGAAGAAACCAATTATCAAGCATAACTCTTAAAAGGCACGATTCGGCTATCCCTTTTTTTAATATGAATTCCTTTTCCTTCATCTTCCACTCAATCTGTCCGAATTGCGATGATTGCATTTATTAACTTGGATAGATGCCGAAGGTCCAAAAGGCTCTTAAACAAACAGCGAAAAAGAAGGCCAAAGAAACCTCGTTTCGAGAGATTATCTCAAAGCGATTCGCGAACAGTAGCCATTCAATTGAATCCTTTTTCTGAGAGTCATCGCCAAAAATCTACCTTGCGTAATGATAGTTATTACATTCGGGTAATTACCATGGGACTAGCCGCTACTGTGCCAAAGTCACTTTGGGGAAGAATCGACAATCAATTGATTGAGAATTGCACTTTCAATGGAAGGGCCTTGATTTCAGATTAGGTTTCATCGAAATTCGGATCAGGAGATTTTATCCAAATATACCACAGACTATATAAGTTTATATACTTGCTTAGCTCTTTTTTTTTTATGGAAGACTCATTAAGATTTCCGAAAAAAAAATGCATCGTTACGGTATCTGATCGAACGAGTTGAAAATTGTTGGGCACATGTCAATGACGTGTCTCATCGATCTCCAGAAATGTGGAATTTCTAGTTTTTCATTTAATTATACATAAATACATATTCTTATTGGATTGAATGCAATTTAGAAATAAAAATCTAATTCTTCTCTTTACGTCTTAGTACAGGAAGACTGCAATGGAGTCAAGGAAGTGGAAAATGTAATATTTTTTTAATGGTTATGGGGATTTTGTTTTTTCATAAAATTTAGGAAAATGTATATATTATATTAGGCAAAAGATTATATTTTGAATAATACATTCCAAAAATTCACTGTTAATTTCAATCGTTTACAAAAATTTAATAATAATTATTTATAAAAGTGATCTGATCTAATAATCGTTGTTTACATACTTAAATATTTTAGAGAATGTTTTTTTACAGCAAATAATTTTCAATTTTTTTTTCTCATAATTTTAATTTAATAGACGAAATGGTATTGAAAAGGGCGATGATTTTACCTTGATTAGTTTATATGGTATAATTGCTTTAGTATCCATGTAATATGCTTAAAATTATGTATGTAATGGTTAAAACAATACTTGTAATAGTTACAGTTCTAAACGCCTATAACAAATCAAGAGCGTTTTAAATATCAATTAGAAATTCGATTGACTGAATTTTTAATTGACCCTGTGGCAGCACTAGCAGATAGCCTGAAGGCAAAATTAGCTTTGAATCCAATGGAGGCATGTGTTGAAGTTATTGCCTTAAGAATTTAAAATATCACAATGGTAATTGTGATAGCGTGTATGTTTCATGCATTGATAGTCAAAGTGCTTGCTAAGAGTTTTCTGGGTTTTCTCCCATAGGATATGCAGATGCGGGATTAATATCTCGAAAGTCCATCTGGAAGGCCATGTTCTTTCATCATGGCTCACCGGTAGGTTGCTCGTGAAACACATTAATAAGACACTACGATTAACAAATGTGAACAAACTGTATTAAAAAAAAAATAACGAAAATTTGAGTTATAGAGAGCCAACATTGATCGAAATAAGATACCAAGAAATTTTAAAAACTGTTTATATTTACATTTTACTTTATGGTTTAAGTGACATTTTCTCAAAATGGAAATTTAGTGTACACAAATCTATTTTGGTGAAACGCCATTTGTCCTAGAATTATGAAATACGGCGTCGCTGAAAATGCATTTATTGACATTACTTATCTCATATTTTTATTGTTACATGTAATACAAATGTGATTTGTTCTCAGAAACCTCTATGAAGTTATCTTTCTTAGTGCCAAAAACTTCCCGTGATGCACTCTGGAGAACTGCTATAAGAATGATCTTAAGAATAATTTTTACGTACTAAAATTTTAGATAGTCATGAAATTTTTTTCTATTCCATACATGATTTCGACGTCATTTACTTACTATTGTTTCTATATCATATATTTGAAATATTTAGGAAAAAGAATATAAAACAGTTTATTTTACAATTTAATTCAGAACATAAGCCCCTGAATTTTTCTTTTAATTTTTAAACCAAGCGATGCATTCGTAGTAATCACATTACTCACCAAGTAGTGACGCCATTTTTCTATGCATCTATCACTTTGAGAAAAGGAATTACTTCCGTAAGGTATTCCGCATTACTACACGTATTTTAAATTATAACTTATTAAAAAAATAGTATTTAAAAGCTCCCTGATCCCTAATGTAATCAATAAATCAAATAGTATGAAAAAATATCTCCATGATATGTAAAACGATGAATACGTCACAAAAAACAATAAGTTGCAGTCACGAGTTTAGCAACAACCAATTCATTTGTAGAAATGCCAATCAGTGTCAATACTAAATGCAGTGGCTGGCCAGTCTGCTTTTTTCTTTTAGCCTGCTCTTTCGAAATATTGGCAGTGCAGGCCAATGTTGCACACGAAGGTCTCACTGACCCCTGACCCTCCTGGAATTAGCCCTGGGCCTTCCTCCAAAGGTTACGGAAATATTTTTTCAACTCAGTTTGTGGAAGGGTTGAAATTCAAGTGATTCATGTTATGGCTGTTGACATTTCATTTTCTGATACGTTGATTGCATTTCAGTTGGATTGCTTTTGGGACGCAGATTACTAAATTTCTGTTGTAGTATCTGAAAGCCGCATAATTTCGGCTCGCTGTTGATTTGTATAGGTTATAAATTTTGATAAAATTTTTATTTTTTTGATAAAGTTTTTTTATTTTTGGTAGGATTTGTTTTGCTACAAAATTTATTAGATTCGAATTGCAATGTATATATACATTTTAAACTTTCATTTTTACATTATTTAATTCATTTTTATATTATTAATTTTGAAACGATGTTTTGTAGTTTTTTTAACCTTTTTTTATTTGTTTTCTGATACTCTTTTATGATTTTTAGTAATATTATTTGAAGAAAACTAGCATAAATATGTGGTGCCATTATTGCAATATATGAATGCATCTGCAGATGTTACAATTATAATTCGGAGAATGTGTTAATAGTTATGCATATAAAATCTAGAGTTACTATTAGTTTATACTATTGAATACTATTTACAATAAATAGCTGGTGGAAATATTAATAAAATTAAAGCCAGAAATATAAAAAAATATTTTACAGCAAATTCTGAAAAAAAATAGTGGAAATAAATACAAAAATGAAAATACAAAGCAAAATACAAGAAACAATTTTACAGTAAATTATGAAAATTTAATCAAAATTAAATAAATAATACAGTTTGGTTATAATTAAAGTGACCCTATTCAGAGCCCTCTAGAGCCCATTCTACTTAATGGATTTTGATGAAACTTGATATGTAAGGTATATGGACCATGGGGAAAAGATTTCTGCAATAATAATAAAAAATAGTTAAAATTTTTACCACCAGGGGGAATTGTGGCGACTAAAGAAGGAAAAAAAATTTAAACCATTAAAATTTATTCAATTACAGAATATGCTCAACGTGTGCTCCATTGACATCAATTATGTATTAAAAGCGCATTATAGCGTGTTCGATGGTAGAGCGAAGAAACTATCGAGGAATTTCAGCGACATGGCGTGTAATGCTGGATTCAACTTAAGTAAAGTAAATTCCTCCTCCATAAACACGATCTTTTAGGAATCTCCATAACCTCAACTCAGAATCTAACAGGGACTTAAGTCGGGTGATAGAGAAGGCCAGGCATCCGGAAAAACTCTGGATATTACACGATTTTCACCAAAGTAAGCACGATGCAGTTTTTTGACGCGGCGCCCAATGTTATGAGTTACTCCATCTTGCATGAAGATCGTGGTTTGCAACATTGCCGTTCCTGTAAAGCAGGAATGACTTGTTGTCTAAGGAGTTCATTGTACCGTGCACTCGTAACAGAACACGGTTTAGGATCTGAAGGAATGGGAGTTTCAAAGAAAAACAGTCCGAGGATAAAATCAGTAGTAAATCCACACCATGCAATCACGTAATCAGAATGCAGTGGTTGTTGATGTAGGACATTAGGAGGCGAAGCACCCCATATGCGGCAATTTTGATTATTTACAGCTCCATCTAAAGAAAAGTGCGCCTAATCTGACCATAGAATTTGCCAAGGCCATGCGTCATCAACTTCCATTCTCGCCCAAAATCGGCAAGCAAATTCATAGCAAGCAAATTGGTGGTCTTGAGGTTGCAGCATTTGCAATAAAATGGAAAAAATCTTTAAATAATGCACTCATTGCCATAAAATTATCTCACCAAGTAGGAAATGTCGGAACCAATAGAAATTTTATATGTGTATATGCAGCATTGATACAAGTCAAAATTAAATCAAAAGCATAATTTATTACAAGAAAACTCGCCAAGAAATACTGTGTCAAATATTTCGTTGGGATATCTCTAGTTTGAATACACGATGCAATAAGGTTGGATATTGAGCCGTACCAGGTTTCTTAGGGTGTGTTACGATATCTCATTCCAGAATTACTGTAAGAATGCCACAAGTTTGGTCAAGCTCCTACGCTGCTACCAGGTTACTCCACAAGTTTGTTTTAAATTGGTGTTAAATTTGGGAATAGGGAAGGTCGTATCGATATTCAGGTGAAATTGTGTGGCACCCTTGCTGTGTATAGCCGATCATTATCCTGTAGGGATCGAGTGTCATATGTAATATCATCCAAGTCATCATACCTGTTTTCAACGTAATGTATCAATGAAACAATCAAAACAAGACCTTTAAACTTATAAGGCTGTTCATCAAAATCCAAATTGTGTAGTGATTTATACTGAAGACGAACTGACTCTAATCTAACGCAGCCTGACTGAACAGAGTGACTCTCAGAATCAGTGTAATTACGGGTAGCCAGATAAAAATGGTTTTTGGATATGACCAGATCATGCCGCCTAATAGTCCGATCAGATCGTGCTGCTTATGCGCGGATGTCGAACAATGATACAGTTGGCTGTATGCTTACTTGTCGATCTATGAGATGGTCATTTCTATCATTGTTCGTTAGAACGTGTCCTGATCCTTGCTGCAATATTTGTTAACTTACTTTTATTCTCTGGTCGCAGTGTCTCTTTATGGTATTGTCAAAACCTCATCAAATTGCTCGCCAGCCTCTCTCATCTCAGCGATTCTTTCCTTTTGAAACTCCGACAGTTGCAGATATTTGCTTAATGACTGCTTCAGAGCTTCTCTGATGAGAAAGCATCTCTCTGTGACAAATAAATTGCATACAGAGTACCTCATTCTGAGGCTATTTATGCGCTAGTATGGACGATTTTCAGCACCTTCTTAAGGCCTTTTTATTGCACAATCATGCTGCAGTTTTATCATTTGCATATGGGTGGGACACAAACCAAGCTTGTTAGCTGTTCGATAACTCTTTCTTGATGGTTTAATTTTTGATGTTATTGAGCGTAAATGAATTAACCAATACGTTAAAGAGATACAAACATTTATTTCAAAAGATCTTTAATGTTATTTGATCTATCAGAATATTTGATACTTTTCAGAAATGAATCCATTTTACGAACTTGGAGAATCAAATGGGCTGGAATTTTTTTACGTCATTTAAAAACATTTCACAGTTAAATTATTTTGATAATTTTTCACAAAACACTTATTCACTCTCCGGGGGATTTTGTTAGTGAAACTCTATTCTAGATCAAGTATTCAGCCAAAAAAAGAAAGAAAAGAAAAAAAGAAAAAAACATTAAACTAATTGACAGCTATATTTAATTGTTTTCAAGGTCGGCTATTTGATTGAATACTTCTGAAACCTCAAAGCGGCCATCGTATTAACCTGATGAAGAGAATCACGAGCGAGTGAAAAAAGAAGAAAGAAAACACAAGCAGTAGTTCAACTACTTCCAAGCAAAACAAACTCAGTCTTAGGAGGGACTTTTTACAATACAAAAGAGCAGAGTCTTCCGGGAACGTATGCAAAAATCTTAGACAAAAAAGGTTTCTAACTGCTAGACAATTAGCCCATAAATGTCAACCTTAAAAGCAAATGACGAGCCATTTCTCTATCTCTAATGTAATTAGTGAACCTTCCAACCCCATTAAAACATTTCAAGAGTTGTAGCCATTTCGATTCCAATCGGCTATTGTAGAAACTCTCGCCGCCTTTACTAAATTATCTGGGGGCCATTTCATAATTTCTGTTTTTGCAAAGTGCTATTTTCGTAGGTAGATATGCATAGATAAATATATCTCAACATAATTTAACATATTACAATAGACATGAACCATGAAAACTGTGGCCAAGAAGCGCATGGGAGCCCAATTGTGCTTTACACTAATGTTTTGTTTTTTAGTAAAACACACAACTTACCCTTGTTCATTAAGAAAAATAAAAAAAAAGCAAACTTTATTTTGCAGCATTCATAAGCATATTTAGTTACGATTCACTGCATATGCAAAAAATATTTTAATACGGTTTTTTGTTTAACTAATCTGCATAAAAAGGCTTCACTGAGGAGCATTTTCTGTTTTCAATATGAGTAAAAAAGTTTAAGGAAGGAGACTATAAAAACAAAAACAAAAAGCTGATTTCAATAGTCTTTGTGAAATTGCCTATTCTTCGTAAACATAACCAAATCCAATCTCTACCAAGAACTAGGTGTACAGAAAACAAGTCGTTTGGATAAGAGCTTCTTGGGATGAATAATTTAATAAATTTATTTTAAAATGCATGGGGTAACGAGATTTCCAAATATAAATGAAGTCCGTTCCAGTGATAATTTGGACTGACATTAATCCACTGATTAATTTTAGAAACAAGGAAAGTCATGACGGTTGTAAAAGCGTTTTGGCATCGGTATTTTGGCGTCCTGGTAGGAATTTTCCATATTTTCTCAATTCGACACGAAAATGCGGGCAGTTGGCTATAGAAGTGAAACCAGAAGACAATAGCCTATCTTCATTGAACATCAGTGGTCAGGCAGTTTGGACCACAAACAGTGAAACCCGAAGCCCATCATGTACAATAAAGTAACTATTAATACAATAAAAAGAATTTCATCTCGTAAAGCCAGGTCCGATCACACTTTTTGAAATGTCTTCATATAAGAAACTAGAAGAACATATAAGAACTAGAAAAGGTTCTAGAAACTAGAACTTCACTAAAAAATATGACCTTTAGCCATTGTATTTACAAAGAAATAGATAAAAAAAAAAAAAAAAAAAGAATCAAATCAATGAATTCAAGAGAAATAAAAAACATATTATAATAAAAATACTCCGATGAAAATAAAATGTAACAAGAGGTCCCGAACGGGATAAATTCTACAAATTTCATGAATATGTATAGAAAAGGAATGATCAAATTAAAAAAAAATTAATGTTTTATTCTAGAAGTGCAACTACATGTAACAAAGTGAATAGGTGTTGGCCCACCTGAGACCCTTATGCCAGCTGTTAGCCGCCTTGGCATTGATTCGTCGGGAGTTCCATACAGGACTTTTGTTAAATACTCGTCAATTGACGAGTTAGATTGGCAAGATCCTTTTCTGGTCGTGGTGTTCGCTGATCTCGTTCACAATTTGGAGATCTAGCTGACCAGGGATGTGCTTGACAAGCATGTAGATGGTACACATGGTTGCAGTGTGAGCCCGGGATTTTCTTGAAGTGGAAGCCCGTGGGGACATGGTAAGAAAGGCAACGCAATATAACTCATCTCCATACAGGCCTTCGCTGGTCATCAAGGCTGAATTTGACATCACTACAAACAAATCGACCCCTATTGAGATTCCAGGTCAAACAAGCCCGGCACCAGTGCAAACGTACTTGATGGTGTGCACAGGTGAGGGTAGTTAGACTAATGGGCCCACGAACTCAAATACCATCCTCTGAGTCGTTTATAAGGGGTGTTTGAGGTCGCTGTTTACATTGGGTCATTGATAATTACGAATTAGTTGCTGAAGTATGTCTATACGTTCACTAACCCACGTATGGCCACGTTCATTAACTCAATCATTGCATCCGTGTTTTGTCATAATTCAATCATTCCCGCCGAAATTCCCAAATGGCGGTATCGCTCCGGCCAAATGTCGTACAATCATTTGATGTAACTACCCTCCTTTCGTTAGCTCAATTGAATGTAATCTCTCAAATGGTTCACATTTGAAAGACATTAATTCAGTCAAAGTGAATAGAGTGGAATCAAATTTGAATGAAAGTTATGTCTTTGTATTCGAATTTTTCCTCTTTTGCATACCATCCAACTTTTATCATTTTCCAGTTGGATCGGAAAACATCTGGAAACGAAATTTTGTTATAATTAGATAACTCGACTTTTTATGTCGTTTTCTCTCTCTCTCTCTGTGTGTTTTAGAGTGTGCAGACATAATTACGCAAAACAACTATAGCCTTCAACGAAACAAAATTTTCAAAAGACTTCCAAAACTATAAATAATATACTTTTTCAAACAAACTTTTCTTTCTTATGATAAAGGAATATTTAGTCCTGAATTTTTTGAATGAATACGTTTCTTATTCTTGTTTCATCTTATTTTTCCGTGATATTCGCTGTAATTGAGATGCAAAAAATATACTAATCTATGAAATACTAAATACTAATACTAAAAATATACTATTGTGATGCAAAAAATATATATAATTTTTTATTTACTATTATTATTATAATTTTTAAATTTTTTTTCTATCAAATCGGAGAAAGTATTTTTTACTGTAGATCAGGGATTCTTCAACTGGAGATCATATCTCTAGGAGTTACTCTAGCACATTACTAGAAGGTCATCTAAAATGTTATCTTGTTGACGTAATAAAATGTTACAAAGTACTTAGGTATTTGTTTTCTTCGTGAGGAAAAATAGCCATTCTTTTAAAAAAAGGCATTCTAGGTATAGGCATTCTGTTAAATTTCTGCCTTTACTCATTAAGACGTGGTAGAAATCTTGGTAAAAGACACTATGTGACAAGCATAGTCCAAGAGGTTCAAATCGACAAAAACGAAACGTTTTACGAGCTTCAAAATCCTTCTAAGCTGCAAAGACAACTGTAATAAAGTGTTGACTGGTGTCGCGCTTTCATAAAGGTGGCCTTTTCGTGTCCTGTATCCCATTGACAGTTTCCCATCGGTAACACCGTTTAGATTGGTGTAAAGAACAAAGACTGGACATCTTATATACGGCATCTCTTTTTAAAAATATCACAAGCTATTCTCAGGGTTAGATGATATAGAGACACTGTTTTATACAAAGAATGTCAGAAAAAAAGAGACCCTTACGGTGAATCTGACGTGTTCATTTGGGGATGATGAATTGGGAAAGCGCCAAATTTTCTTACAGGGAATTGTTATTGTCCTCCTACTCCATGGGGATTTATTCTAAGGTGCCTTTGGTGCAAACATCACGGTTTTTTTTTAAATTTATTTTTACCATAACAAAAGACAACATCAAACTCGTGCTGTTGGGGAGTTATTAGTAAGTGAAGATATTTCTAGAATTATTGTCCAGCTTATTCCCCTGATTTAAATTACATAGAACACGTGTGGGATGCCTTTCAGTGCTATTCTATCCGCTAAAGAGAACCCAACAACTAAACTTATGATAATTGTGGGAGGCCTCACCAATTGTGGGATAATCTAGTATCAAAATTAAGGATACAACCATTGCAATTAAGGGGTATATAAATATTTTTTAATATCCTTTACTAAGAAAAGTCTGTTGTTTTCCTGTCAAGCATTTTTACCGATGATGGGTTTTTTGTTGTTGTTGTTACGTACTGCATGCTTCCCGTTCATTTTTGCGTTATTATGCTTTCTTCTTCTTTTAAGTACAAAATATTGTCTCTAGAATCTATAATTTCTTACAATTACAACAATACAATCGTCGCTTACGCTTTACACGGTGTATATAAACCCCTATTTTACTCTTTTCACTAGCTTGAAATTGGCTATTGTATGTAATCAAGATCTCAAGTACTACATTTCGTACAATTTTTACAATAAAATTTACTATCTAAGGAATAATTTTATTGCTTAGATGCTCTTTGAGTTTCTTATTCATCCCATTGCAATGTGTTACGCAATGAAAAAAAGATTCTACGAAGAGAAAATTAGTCAACATGTTCATGCGTAAGTGAAAATATTTATTTACATGTTGTACTGATATAATATCTTGCCGTTTCAAGTTGAACATGATACAAATAAATATTTTGAAATATAAATTTTTAAGTACCGGTATGATTGGCTTTTAAATACTATTGAAGTCATTAAAAAATAAATTACAAAAAGATAGTAAAAACGCAATAACTTTTTGAAAGGGCTCACCCAAAAAATGGATGAAAACGCAAAATTGCTAAGTAGGTTAATTAATAGGAACAAATGTTTTAAATTGTTTAGGATTACTTTTATACGACTTTGTTGATGAATTGTTTAATTCTGAAAGAATTATTTGTATTTGAAACCCTATATTAAATCATTTATATTTCTTAGTGTATATTTAAAAAAAAGAGAAATAATTAATGTAAAAATATCTTTTTTATGCATTTTACTCTAAAAATGTTTTTAGCCTATTTTGTATTTATTTTAAAATTTATGCATTTAAATAGTGACAAAAGTACTAAATGATGATTGTAAAGAATAAGATATTTTAAAAGAAATATTGATTTTTAATAGCACATGAATTTTGTTCATTAGTTTGTTAGAATTTCCTCAGTTAGTAGATTGATTTAATGTTGAAAGTTATGATAGAGATAGATAGATAGATAGATAGAGATAGATAGATAGATATACCTTAGTTTATAATTTGTTATGCCTTGTTCTTATTTTTACTATTCAAAAATTCGGTACTAAAGTGTCGAAATTAAAAGCACGATGAATTAGTTGAATGTTGAAATATTTTTTGTCATTCTTTTCTGAAATCCATTCATTGAAAGTAAAACTATCATAAACGACTTCTGAGCTTATATTTTGATGAATAGGTATCATTATTTTTGCATTTTTCATTTATTATTTTAAAAGTAGAAAATTGAATTTAAATTGAATTGAATATTAAGAAAACATTGAATGTAATTGTAACTTAAATAATTACTTTTGAATCATATTTCTTTTAAACTGTATTCTTCTTTAAAAAAAAAAATTTAACTAAAAATAATAATTATTTTGTAAATGACATATACTTTCAATTTTTCAAACCTGAAACCTTGAATAGAATACTTTTATTGACTTCTTTCATATAGAAATATTTTACAATTTCAAACGACTTGGACGAGAAATTTTTTTCCCTCGCTACAAAATGTCGAAATTGAGACGAATCCGTCTGACCCTTTTTATAGACCCAGACATGGAAACTTCAAAAGCAAGAATGTGGAGATTCTTAATTAAATTTCAGAGGGAAAATAGACCTAAAAAAGAAATAGAAAACTCCAAATGTTCTCTCATGTTCAAAAACCTCCACCAGCCAGTCGAATGCATTCGCAAATGAAAAAATGAGGCACCAAAATGAAAAAATGAGGACACGGTCCCTGTTGCCTTGGCGACATCCCAACCGCCCCAAGTCTTTGGAATCGAGGTGATGGTGAATGAAAACACCTCGGACCGAGCGGTTTATTAACTTTTGTTGTTCTTTCCGCAGACTGAAAAAGTTTTGATAACGTCCTCAGAGAATTTTTTGTGTTGCGTTTAATGCGGAAATTAGTATTCTAATGGATTGTATGCGGAATGCATAAGGATTTAATTCGAGTAATTAGGGAATTAAAAAATGCAGCAATGTGTTTAAAAAAAAGCAGTGACATTGCTTCGAGATGGAAGGAAGGATTCACCTGCTTTCTAATTGCTGCGGAACAAAGTGTGTTGTTGCCGTGAATGAGGGATTTAATAGAACTCAGTCGAGTAGCTCATAGATGTTAGGAAGCATATTTCGCATGGAAGAGGCATTGAAAAACGGAATAATGATTTTTTTTCTTTAACATGCAATGACCAACTCAAACAGGTAAATTGTAATTTAAAGGCTAATATTTCAAGTAAAATATTTTATTTCTGTGCAACTTTATTAGTTTAAATATAGTATTTTATTTACATCAATAAATGATTTGTGTATGTTTAAAAACTATACAACTGAAAAGTTCAACATTTTCCCTCTGACTTCCTTATAGTTTCTTTTATTATTTTTACTAATTATATCAATTCTCTATACCAAAAAAGTTCTCATCCATCAATGCCCCTTCAATTTTTTAATTTTTAAAAAGATATAATAAGTGAAATAATTAGGTACATATTTCGAATTCATTTATTTTTTATTTGTTGGGATTTCACAAACATTATGCTTTTATACATATTTACGCTTTTTTTACACTTTTTGATTGAAAGATTTCTAATAAAAGATTACTTTTATATTTTATGTAGATATTGTTTTGATTATTTACAGGTATAACCAAAATTATAAGAAGACCATGGCATAATCGATTGTATAAAATATTAATTATCCTTTTTAATTTGTCATTCTTTGAACTATCAGTTATATTAATAAAAAAACTTGGTAAAGTCCAGACAAAAGTAAAAAAAAGCGGTTTCTATAAATTACGTGAAAATTAGGAAAGTTTTGATTCCACAGCTAAAATATACGCAGTATGCGTAACAAAGTAATTTTGCATAAGATTATGATATATTCTTTTAATATTTTTAATTGCAACATTTGGTAATATTTTAATTATGTTACAAGACTAACTCAATAGACACTATTATTCGTTTATCCTTTCACCTTTGAAACAACACAGTTAGCCTATAACGCGGTATTCAGTCGTCTTCGGATGGACGCATTATAGCTCGGCCGTACTATTTTTCAACGTTTTAAATAATTACATTCCCATATTCAGATAAATTAAAAGCAAACAAAAATTTCCCACACTATTATATACCCCAAGGTTAATTGAATTTAAAATTTGTGATAAAATGTCGTGAAATTCGTACAATGCTTTTATTCTCGTTAATGTGGATTATGAGGCATTCATGTGATTTAGCAGCTCATCCATGAAACAACATTTTTAGAATTTAGTAAATAACATAATTAACTCTGGTCTTCAAAAAGGAATTTAAAAAAAAGTTGTGATCGAGACATTTCTTTTCAATGTAATTTAATGAAATGGGACCAAAACTTGAATGAAACAGGGCTTTCCAAGTCAGTTACAAAAGAAAATAATCGCTTTAATTTCTGCCTTGAAAATACATAAAATGAGAAATATCGAAACATATAGCATCTGATTTCAGCTGTTCCATATTTAGTGGGATCACCTCTAACAGGTATAAAAAGCCTACAGCATTATCGCATGCTCAAAAGGGTTTATTTACTCGGTTGGTAGAAAAGCTCATTCCTGTGTCGAAGCAGTATTTTGAAGGGGTGGGTTTCATGCGGCAATACATCTTCCTAGAGCAATCTCAATCGAGTTCTTGTAGGTTGAAGGAGTCGCCAATTGCACCAGATGAGACGAACAAATGGATCAGGGATGTCATCTCTATATAAGTGAGTAGTAACGTTGGCAGGACAAACAGGTCAATAATGTAATACAAACAGATGCTTGCCCACACACATACACTGAATCCAACAAATCTGTCTTTTTCATAGACATAACTGGGATAGGTACTCAATTCCCCCAGATCGATCTAAGTTTTCTTAATTTTTGAAAATCAGCATATATAGCTGTGCACTACTACTTTTGAATTGTTTTTCAATTATTTAGCCAAGGTGATTAAAATTTCCTCTTTCTATTGATGAGAGTGAAGGTTTGAATCAACTGAGTCCCTGCTTTCAGAAACAAGACACCATGTGCCACATCGATAAATACACTACCTGGTCGGAGTTATATAGGTCGATCCTGGATATGACCCACAAATGCAATGTAGTTATTTTTAAGAGCCCTCTCTTTAGACTAGTCAAGAGAGTTTTACGGTGGGCTATATGGACTACGAAGGAATAATTTGTTTTAATTAAAATGTTAAAAATCATTTTATTATTTTTATTAAAAATCAATATTTACTATTGTAACAAATGAAATCAAATAGATTAATAAATTTATCATTCATCAATGATACTAGCCTAGTTGAATTTTTTTTTTAAATGAAAAATGCATCAATCTATCTATCAAGATACAAAGTGAGTCTAAAACAGCATGGGAAATGTTAGAAGGTGCGCCGTCAAGAATGAACGAGAATGGCTGACCTTCAACGTAAACGTTGATATTCTGGAAAAATATCAAATGATGAATTCACGTTTTAGAGAAAGAATAATATGAAAAATTATATTAGAAACCCTCCTGTTGTTTTTTGCAAGAATAACACAATTCTCAAACCCACGATTTATTATAAGAAGTCTGCGGCGATGTAAAAATAGTTTTTTTATGCCATTAGAGGTAATTTTTGGGAATTTTTTGTTCAAAGAAACACACTATTCCAACTGTGTTTTTATTTCACGAAAGTCAGTGAAGCGTTTAGATTATTTTATTGAATTTCTGAGAGGTGTTTCTTTTGTGAGAGAATTAGAGGGTTGAAATGCCGCTGGGAAAATGTCTCGAAAGACTTCCCGTCATGGGAAGAGGGAGGTGCTGCTGCACACATTCAAACCGAATTAGGAAGGACTTTTTTAGTGCTAAAAGCGGGAAGAAATTCTTTTTAGACATCAAATTAACCTGAAATGTCTACCCAAAAGAATATATGGGATGACATTTAGCACATTTGTTTTATGTTGCTCATTCAATTCAGCAATATATTTCGAATTTAAATAAAACTACTTTGTTGCTACAATTTTGTGTGTTAAATAATTATTAAATGAAAGCGATGTTTCCCTTTAGACCATTATGTGTCCTTTATATCAAGATATTTCAATAGAGGTAAACACAAAGGAAAATTGCATAACATGAATTATGTAACTTTCCATTGTATATCATCAATAGATTTTAAATTGCTATATACACAGCTAAATAATATCTAACTATTGAAGCACTTCCTTCACGGTGAAAAATAACACTCAACTTGTGTAATATATCCTAAATCAAGTTTAATATTTAACTTTTAAAATTAATTCTAGGTACTGAGTAAAGGGTGCAATGGATTAACTGAAGTTGGTCTTCTTTTTACCTTTCTTGCAAAAAAAAAAAAAAAAAAAAAAAAAAAAAAAAAAAAAAAAAAAAAACTGTTGTTAAATTGAATGCGGAAGATTATATTTTTAGACTCCTGGGCCAATTGTAGAACGTGCAAACCATTTGGAGAGTTTAATGCATTTCAGCCACTGTTTTAAAGAATGAGGAGAATTTTTTGTGACTGAATTGTATTTCTGAAAACAATTTACCTGCCGATTAGAATTTTTATTTATTGGCCGAATTCAACCAATTAGATGGTTGTTTAATAATAAAATTCTTTATAAAAGGGCTGTCATATTAAATACCATGATTTTTAAGAATGCTTTCCAAATAAAGTTTTCAATTTATGTTTCGTGTAATACTGAATCTCTTATTTGTAACTACGATCCGTAGCAACAAATCCGTTTCATTAGCAAACCGGAAATACACATACATCAATTAGCTTTCTTTTTACTATTATCAATTGTTGACCTTAAACTAAATTAAGCAGATTGAAAATTATTCTGATTATTTCTAATATTATATTATTATTCAGAATAAGATCTGTAAATCTACTTTTAGTCAGGGTGCTTTCTTATTGATGAAACTTCTACAGAATCTCCAGAAGCAAACAAACATTCAATGAACTTCTCACAGCATGAAGGTTATATCAATTAAGTTATTTCAAGACACTCATCAGATTTTCACTTTTATTTAATCTTTAAAGAAGAATTTTCATTAAAGTAATTACAGTCGCAATTGTAGCTCTACTTACTGAATTTGGTAAGCATTCTATTCTGCACTAAAAGAAACTGGACTTTCGATTCTTTGTGTGCTTGTGGCGTGTTATGATGACATTCTCTGCGAAATCTTCTAATGAGTGTTCTTTTTTCGGGCGCAACACCTCGGGTTTCAGTTGAACTCCATTTCTCTTTGTCCACACGAAACGAAATTGTGATTCAGAGTTTAGAGGAAACATGTTTACTCTGAAATTATTTCAGTCATTCGTGTTTGGAGCTTGAAAAGCCAAAAGAAGAGCTCTCTTCCTATAATTACATATTTAAAAATGCGTTTTCTACCACAACCGCTGGCATTCATTGGTGACTTGAACCCAAGTTCAACTCTTTCAGTGTGAACGAGGCAATTCCCAACTGAAATAACACTCGATATCATTAACCAAACACTGGAAACGCGCTGAATAGTTACCGATGAATAGATAATGGCGCCCTCACGACATGACCCCGGTCTGGGTTCAGGGGTCACTCTTCTTTTTCTTCACCAGACACCTGCTGCATCTCTTCCGGACTAACTGAAGCGGCTTTTGGATTCATCCTTCGTTGAGAAATTATCTGTCTCATCGAGATCGATCTTTAATTCCTTCATGGATTCATAGGCACTTATTAGGAACAAACTTTTCGAACTTTTAAAACGCTCAAAAATTGGTTCTTGTACATGAGTGCATGTAACCTAAGAAGTTTTTGTTGGCTATTTTTCATGTGTCTTTCAGGGTGAACTTTTTTTCAACTATTCATAAATACTTGTTCTTAGAAAACCCGTATTCTATACAAATATCTTAAGAATTCTTATTCATGAACATTTTAATCAAATACTGTTTAGCTTAAAGGAATTGCACAAATATCTTGCAATAGGCTATATATTTTTGAGTATCTGTGTGTTAAAGCACTTATAGTTTTAGATCGAAATTATTTTGTGAATTCTTATCCATGAACACTTTGATTGAGGATAACTTGTCTGAGAAATAGTCATATAAAAAAAATTCTGTTGAATGTCTGAACTGTTAGATTTTAAAACATTGTTCATAAAACAAAAAAAAAAGTTGACTCGGTCAAAACCGAAATCATGATATCTTACTACTAAATACTTAGTTCAGTTGATTCAACTTTAAAATGTAGCAAGATTTGGTTAAATAGTAAGCAGATATAGACATACACATAACTGACTTTTTACGATTGTTTATTGAAACTCACATTGCTGGGATGTACATTGCTAGAAACTTCAGGCTTTCAAACTTTTCATAGACCCTTACACTGAAATTAGTAAAAACTGAACTGTCGTCCAAACATTGTAGAAAATTTTAGTGGCTATTTTTTCTATTAAAGTCCTTTAAGGTTTCCCATTCCTCCTTTTTTTAGACTTTTTAATGTGTTCTGTATCGTTTCAAATAGTGTGCTATTAATAATGTGCTGAATTTGAAATAATGCTTAAATGGTTAAGTAAAGATAAGCTCCTATGGGATTTTTCTGAACATAAATGCTTCGGTAGACATTAACACGCCACGTAATATTATGAGTAGGCAATTTAATGCATTCAACAACATAGCAAAGGAATTCCAAATAAAATAAACTAATTCAATTCTAAATTGGGGTTGTTTAACAAACATCAAACTGATTTAAAAAGCAATGATGTCAAAAACACCAAAATAATGACAACTGATTAACTTTTCCTCGCTTATTGAACTGAGTTTGGAAGAATCTAAATATTTTATTTGAATTATCTTTAAGCATTTTTTTCAATATGTAAAAACCTATTCAGATCTTTATATGCTGCAAGAGTTTGACTATACTTTTTATATTTGCTTACTATACAAATTTACAGTATACTAACACATTGAAAGTGACTTTTATTAGAAATAATGAGTTTTTTTAAACTTTGTGCACTACTTTGAAATTTTGAATTATTTCCAGCATCAGAAATACAGATTCCTATTTTTTATCATTCACTTATCCATCGAAAAGTAATGCTACACATTATTCATTTCTTTTATTTTTTAATTAGTTGTGATGAAATGTTTTGAACAGCTCATACCTCAACACTTGTTGGTGTGATAATGATGAAGATTTGACTTGATGTAGCAGCTCATCAATGAAATGTGTGAAGAGTAAAGAAGCCAACTTAAATACATACTTAAGAATATTAATTTAAACACTAATAAATATTGAAATGTTAAGTTTAAACCTATCTTAGTCCTTTGTACAGATTTTATCGAATCGAGATCCATCTCATTAGTTCAGATATCATAGAGTCTCAATAGCATACGAGTAATTTGTTGTTCTGAAAATTGATTATCAAAAAAAAAAAAAAAAAAAAAAAAAAAAAACCCATATTAGTTCGATTTAATGAAAGATGACCTAAATTTCAGTCATTAAAGTCACCGTTGGTGTTGCGAATATTAAGCATTTATAAGGGAGTTCTTTTGTTACTCAATCATTGTAGACATTAGGATAGCTTTCTTGTATCTGCTCCTTACTGTTCGGAATTCTAGCGAATACTTGGTTTTCCTTTCACCAAGAGGCGCCCTTCCCTTGACACAATGTTCCTTTTTTGTCGGAGGAACTCGTGAAGAATCGCCCAATTCGTGAGCGAAGGATACTTCAGGATTCATTTTTGTTCTTTAGGTGGGACAATTATTCGAATTCTTTTTCTTTTAGTGACTCTCCCATTTTCATGAATTTTGGATCCTCCCAGTAGAAAAAAAATGACAATTTTTTTTTATAAACGTTGCTTTGGCTTATGAATAAAAATAACATTTCTTATGCTTAAGTTTTCCCATTACTTAAAAACGCAAAATTAGAATGAGTAAAGACAATATAAACAATTCAAAAAGTATTTACTCACAATATTGGCACTTGGATATGTGATGTATTGAAAAGTGGAAACACTTGATACAGTAATTATTAAGTGAGAACTCAACATATTAGTTGTGTAAAACCCCACAACAAGGAAGCATTTATTTAAAAATATTTCCTTTTTGCATCTCAAGATCCACGAATAATCCCTGACGAATATTTTCTGACAAAAATTTCAGTATTTTCGTAGGGGAAGCATTTTCTCATTTGCATGTTGTATATGAAACAATTTCGTAGGACCCCCTCAAGCAGTTCAAATATCATTAATACACACTATCACAATCTTGACCGAGACACCTCGTTCCTGAAATGGTGATTACAACTTCTACCACGAGCGGGATCCGAATCCGAGTTCTGCATATTGTGCGCCACACACTTACGAGTTTAATAACGATAGTTTAGAAGTTTAATAACGATAAATGAAACATAAAATGCAATTCTAGAAAGCTATACAGAATGAATCATACATATTTCATAAAACTCCAGAAGTAGCATTTATCTTTGATGAAATCCAACCAAGTTCCAGAAACTCATCGGAAACTAGATTGTTCTAGAGATGGGTAATTATTCTAATCTGGGAAAGAATTGGAATCTTAATAAATTCCATGCCAGTCAAAAAGTAGCATCACAGTTTGGGAATAGCAAATTACCAAATAATAACTGGCTAGGATTTGTGAGATCCTTTGAGAAGGTTAAAATGCAAGTATCTTCTGATTCTAAAGATAAAAGCACTTCTTACAACTAACAAGTCCTTACGACAATTCGTTATAAGAATTTGTAACGAATCTTGATAGATATCAATGATAATGATTATTTTTCCCACTTCTTTCTTACAAATTATATTACGAAAGACAACTGGATTTTGTTCTCTCATATTGTCCAAAGGTTAACTATTGACTAGCTGAATAAGTTTTTAACAATTTAAAATAGCAAAATAACAGTCCCTTTAGCAATCACTTCAACGCCATTAGGTTGGTTGTGTGGGTGTTTGCCTTATTTACAATAAATGTTACGCAAGTATGGGATACTTTCCTTTCACCAACTTTTCGCTGATGTATTATTTTTTTCACTGAATCCTTACCATTACCGGTCATAGACTTTTTAAAAAGGAAAAGTGTTTTGCCTTTATAACTACCTAAGCAAAAGATCCGGAATGCCGACTGAATGATAATTCTAGACACTAGTATAAAATCAATTAAATTGTGATATTTTCTGTAACTTACAAATCAAGATAGCGTTTAATGTTTAACCATCATACAAAGACAGTTGTCGCCATTTATTAAATTTGCAATCATCATTCAACAATTCTATAAAGGTAGCAGATAATAAAAGCATTGGTAATGTTTCTGGTTTGGGATTGTACATTTATAAATTTCCTTACTACTAAAAAAGGGTTAAATGTTTCAATACAGAATGGAATCTTTAACATAATATAGGCAGATGAAAGTTGTATAAATGAAATATTCTGTAAAGCTTTTGCATTTAATTTTGTCTATAAAAAAGACGCGAAACGATACATAATCTGTCCATTTGGGCGTGTCAAGAAGATGGCTAGAGCTGATGAACATTTTTTATTGGTGTCTTGATTGCTATCGACGTGCTTATCAAAAAAATAAATCTATTGATCTATCAATCGATTAAGCTAGCGGCACTGTTTCCAGAATCTTTACCTTCTACTCATTCATCATTTCCGAAGTTGACTTCCGACTTCTAGGGTGATGGAGAGCATCTTTATCCTTGTAATGCTTATTGCTTCACCTTGAGTTTCTTCTTTAAAGCTCAAATAATTTCTCTATTTAGTTTCCATCCCAAACAGTGTTTGCGAACTAAACCCCCGGGACATGTTAAGATACGATTGTGTCTAATATGTATCGTTTAGTTATGGACAGTGTAATTGATGATCACGGAATTATGTTAATTGTTTTTCATTTACGGGAAGTGCAAGTAGAATTTCAATTAGCTTTCTACGAAAAGAAATTGACTAATTTATTTGATTTTATTGATGTAACATTATTTGAGGATTTTATTGATGCGGTAGTATTTAGCTTCCTGAAAACTACACCCTAAATTGCCGTTAAGCCAAGGCGTTGCATCAAGTTTTTGCCTTTATTTGAGGTTGTCAGATTTCAATTTCATTTCGAATATTATTAAAGTTTGAACCATTGTATCGAACAATTGGTTATCATTTTGGAGACTTATGCTTAACTCAATTAATCTGAAGTTTAGTTTACATAATTATTTTGCAAATCATAAAATCTTTTCCATATTTTACCTCGGAATGAAAATCTTCCTTCTCAAAAGTAAATGATGTACCTAGCATCCACACATTAAAAATATTCGTGGAATTTTTTTAATTGGTTTAAATTATATATGTGATTATTAAACTAACATAATTTCAAAAAAATTTCATTATCTATTACAAAGGGATATACAGAAGAATTTCGTTTGTATACGTACATTAAAAATAATTTTTTTCATCAAGTTCAATTCTCAAATTTAAGTACAGCATTGTACTTTTTTTTTTTTACTGTGATCTATTAAGATTATGATGACCATAATTTTTCGAAGAAAAAAAAAAAAAAAAAGAAGTGAAATTATTTCATATAAGAAAAAAGATATTAATTTTCATTAAAACAAAAATATTTAAATCTTTTATTTTAAAATGTAAAAACTATATAAATGTTCGAAACATTATATTATATTCAATTTTTATATACTAGTGCGTCCAAAAAGTAAGACCAATTTTCAATTTAAAATTCCTGGGGCTTATGGAATTTCAATTTTTTTTCCTTTTTAGATCCTTGACATCTGTGTAAAATTTGACTTCAAAATATTCATTAGTGTTTGAGTTACGCTTGGCTTTGTGAGACGCTAAAACTGATTCCGGCGATTTTTGAAATGTCTGAATTAATTGGGCAAAGAACTTGCATTAAATTTTGTTTGCGGAAGCATATAGAATGTTACAGCAGGCATTCGGTGAGCATTCCTATATCGGAAAGAAATATTTATAAGTGGTATAAACAGTTCAAAGAATGCAGAGAACGCGTTGAAGACGAAGAGCCCTCTGGTCGACCATCAACCTCAACTGACGAAGCTCACGTCCAAAAAATTAAAGATTTGGTGCTTGCAAACCGTCGCTGCTGATGTTGGAATTTCAAAAGGATTGGTCAATTCCATTTTGGGTATCAAACGTGTCAAATCTGGATTGGTACCGAAAACACCGAATGCGCCAGCTCACACTGCATTGATTTGTCGTAACTTTTTTGGCCAAAAATGAAACCCATATCGTTCCAGAACCACTGTATTCACACCGTGCGATTTCTGACTATTCCGTAAACTCAAAAAACAACTCTAGGGACTCCATTTTGAATGGATTGAAGAGATTCAACGTGAATCGCTGCGCGCTTTGAAGACCATCCCTGCCGATGACTTTTTAGCATGCGTTGAGGATTGGAAAAAAAGTTGGCATAAGTGATTGCGTCCGGAGGGAATTACTTTGAAGGCGATGAAATAAATAAAAAGTTTTTGAAAAAAAAAATACTTTTTGTGCATAGTAGTATCTCACAAGAATGGGTTAGTTCATTTTTTAAATGTAGTTGTTCCTATTATTTTCGTTTAATTTGAATGAAAATATAGCTTTATCTCTCTGTCCAATTGTTAATTAGAATTTGAACTGAAACAGCTCTAGAAATTAGGGATGATGTTTTATAGCGGAAGAATTTTTGATATAATAAACGCTTGCAAACATTTGTTTAGAACTTTTTACACACATGACATGCTTTCTCATATACTACTTGAAACATTCTTTGTAATCTCATGAAGTGTATTTTTGACATAACATATTTGCGGGGATGCATGTTTCATTCTCTATTTCTACTTAAAAGTTTTTCTTGGTTTGTTTTCCGAAATCAATGATCCGTGACATTCTTTTTTTAAATACAATAACACAAAGAAAAAACTGAATGGAGTTTCTACCATGATAATGACTACAAGAGAGTAGTTTTTGTAAAATGTTTCTTGAAGTAAAGAGGGTGTAAGATAGAGGAGCCTCCACCCTGGAGGCTGACAAAAGGGTGCGGGTGGGGTCGCAACGATGACGTCATTTGGCAGATCCTCCCTTTGGGCTCCACCTATGACTCTTTGGGTGACAACAAGTGTCCCGGGTGCGGCTCAGCAGACGCCTTACCTTCACACCAGCGTCTGTAAAATATTGCTTAACAAATTCTTGGTCTAATTTGCCAATACTTGATGTCAGCCGATAGTCCAAAAAGATTATTTGATGCGTCAGCATTTCTGTTCTAGCGTTCAATTCAAATAATTTTTTATCTACAATTCCTTATAATTGTATCCTGCCATAATTTTATATAACAATTTCGTTCAATTAAAATTTCAACCGATTCAGTTTCCAAAGGAAACATAATTTGCAATATGAAAATAAGTTGAAATATAACTAACGAAATTTGGATGACAGGTTATTTTAAAAGGAAAGGAATACGTGACACGAAAAAGTAATACGAATACAACTTTTACATTGAGCAAATAAGATCTGTTCGGATAACAGTAACAAATAATTTGTTTGCTTGTTTTACAAATGCCAGATAAGTGATTACTAGTTTATTTCTGAATAGGATAATTCAAATGAATTAGTACAGAATAGTTATCTAAATGCTTATTCATCATTCGCAAACACAAAATCCAAACTAAAGAATCAGCCAATGCAATATATTTTTAGAAAGAAATCAATAGACTGAATCTGGTAATTACAAAAACAAAACTTATTTCATTCTTCAAGGATTTTACCATCATTTACCTTCATAATTTTTTGGTTAATTTTTTTTTACAACGTAGTGTATCTATCAGACATTGTTGCTGAGTTTTAAATTATAAATGTGATGAGAACTTACTTTTAGTACTATGACGTTAAACACTGCTAGAACACTTTTCACAATGAAAATAAAACAAATCAATTTATTTGATAAAAATTTTGGTAGCATAAAAACTAATGAGTTTTACACATCCTGATTCTTCTTGACGATTTTTTACCTTTTGATTGCACCTATGAGGTGGACATCTTGCATTGAGATCTCTTAGCATGCATATAAAATATGTAGTTCCCTTTAAGTACTCCTATGCAGCAAAGTAATGACATATAAATAAAAAAATGAATTGCAAAATCCATAGAAACTGAATGATTTTACAATTAGTGTTGAAGGATCTTAATTATGTATAGAGTAGAAATCAGGGAATAATTATTGTTTCAAAATTCAATTGATTAGAACTTCAATTCCTATAGAATGTTGCATTACGAACTATTTTAACCATGATCAAGTTATTAAGATCAAGATTATAATGTAAAAGATAGCAAACCAAATGGGGAAAAACATGTTGCCAACAACTTATTAGAATTTCTTCCAAATACTTGGTTATTTACACATTGGTTCATTTTATATGAAATTGCTAAAACAGAGTAATGTGTAAGAAAAAGAATTCTAATGAAAAATTATAAGGTGAAAAGTACAAAAGTAAAATAAATAATAGTAAAAATAACAAATCTAAAAATTATTATTAATGAAATCTAATAAGGAATATGAAGCGATTAACGTAGAATTGAGGTATTTCAAATTTTAAGGAAAAGAAAGCAAATATACCTGACTACAACCATTCAATTTTCCCACTTTTTGATTATTTTATTGAAATTCTTGATTATTTTATTATAACTTTCAAATAAAATGTCATAAATAGTTTGCAATTTACATGAAACCTTTATCAATCTATTTTGTTTCTAACAATAATGTCAGCAATAAGACATAAGGCAACGGTCAGATTTAAAAGTTTTAGTTCTTGATACACTAGTAATTTAAATATTTCTTCTTTTTTAACCTAAAATTAAAAAGATTTTTTTTATGCCAAAAATAATAAAGTATAAAAATAATTTAAGTGTATTTAATTAGCTTGTTGAATCCGTATAATTGCCAAATTTAATTCTTTCCAGTTCTCTTAAAAAACAAGAAGAAAACAGAATTCAAGAAACTCAATAAAGAAACTATTTAAGATAACAGAAAGGATTCTGTGGGCCCACATAATGTCGCTGACTGAGTTTTTTTTTTCTTGTTTTTTTATCAGTTGATCATTACTATGGTTTTGTTTATTTTGAATCCTATAATTTCATGATGCAATTTTAATTAATATTTTTTATTAAGAATCCTTGGAAAATTGTGGAATTTTTGGATACTGTTTTTACAGATGCACAATAATTTCAGTTCAATCCTGGATGTCTGGTAATCTTAATTGCCAATAAATGAATCCTGTCGAAATCTTGCAAATATACTCGAATAAAATTTCGCCTTAGTGACTCAATGACAGGAAATCATTCTAACTGTGTTAAATATTTCAAACAAGATATTAAGCTGATAAGATTCTTTCAAAATTCTTATTGACTGCCAGGAGACTAGCTCAGTTCGAGCATTGATCATCTGGCAAGGGATTCTCTAAACGAAATCTATCACTACAGATAATGGCAGGCATCGTTTCGTGCCTTACGTGCTGGCGAGAACATTTCTATACTTCACCGAGGCAGAATATTTCCGTTGAATTTTTTGAGTACAATGTATCACGGATGGAATAATTCAAATCGTGGCAGCCAAATCTTTCACGACTTACACGATGCAGCATTTAAGTATCGGATTCAAGGCAGCTGCCACAATTGGCATCCAATCGCTTTTTGTTTCAAATCAGTCAGAGTTCTTTACAAAAATTGCTATGCATCTGTGATAAGAAATAAACATTTTATATTAACCATAAATCGAACGAATGTTTTGAATTTGTCTTAAAATCTTCTTGAGTATTTTGATTTGCCATCATTCCTATTTTTTTTTAAAACGTGGAAAGAGGACTTCGTATTGACTCAGAAAATTTGGAATTTCCCTAAAATTATTACAGATAGCTTTTTTATATTTCAATTATTATTATTGAATAGCTTTTCCTTTTATCTGAAAAGAAACCAATATTCTTCAATCTCATTTAATTTTAAATAAAACTTAAGGAGAAAAAATGGGGAAAACTAGACTCGATAAAGCATATGAAAGTTAAAAATTGTATTGAATCCATCTATTATTGTTCAGGACGTAAATTTATTTCAACCTTCTTCATTATATGTCAAGGTAATGGAAACCAAATGCTTTTTTTAACTTATTGACTTTTTCTTTCAGTAAATCCGTATCGACGTACCAAATTAAAATATTTAACAGCGATACCTTAAGTTAATGAATGTTTTATGTATTTCAAATGTAATTTAATTTTATTAACTTTTAAAAATATTAATCCTATTTCGTGTGAAGTTATATTTTACTTTTCTTTTATCTACAATTAATTAGAGTTTGAATGCATAAAATACTAATGGGTAGATGGATAATATTTATGTAGAAAGAAGATCACATAAAATATTATCCATCATGTCATCTATGAACAAACCAAGTCTATGTTACGATGTTTTACCATCTAATAAACAAACCAACGTTAAAGTACCATTGAGTACGGAAATTGAATATGATAGTATTTGGAAAATTTTATTATTTTTCTTACATTTATATGAAAAAGGTTTATCTTATTTTATAAAATCCCTTGAACAAATAACTTGATTCCAACTTTATGAATATAGTCAATAAATTTGAGGTCATTTTTTTTCAATTATATCAATTGTGAAAATTTCATGTTTATTTGTGTTTTATCTTCGAATCCCAAATTCATTAAAGTGAAGTAAATTGTATGTTTTTTGTTGGTACATGATACTCAAAAAACTGTTGAGACATAAATGCAATTTACGGGTTTGAGAAGAGTTTGTTAAATTTATAATTAAGTTCAATATAGGAACAAGTTTTATTTAAAAAAATAATATATATTTCTCGTTATTCATTTTTCTGTTTTCAATATCTATTGTTTTAGAATTATCAATAGTGGTAATAATTATTTCATTTTTAATTCGTACATTTGGTAAAACGAAAGCCTCATAAATGAAATGAAAACAACTGTTCCTTTAATTTCATGGTAATTGTAATACATTTTAGCTATATCAAAACCATTTTATCTTTTTTTTTAATTCAAAGCAATATGCCAATTTAAATTTTTATTTAATGAAGTTCAAAATTGTTTACACTATCTCAGCGTAGCCTAAGCCATTATTGAATCATGAAACTGTAAAATCAAAGTGTGTGTCAATATATATATATATATATATATTTAAATGTATATATATATTTAAATGTATGAATATTCTCCGGTTTCCAAAAATAATAATTTTTTTTCTGAAATTGAAATTCAATCTGAAATGGTTGGAACTATATACTACACAATGTCTTAAAAAACATCCACAAATAAATAATTTTTTTTTCAGCAACAGGATTATTTTTAAGCACGAATAAATTCCTGCGCGAAGAACTTTATTCAAGGGTTTTGCGCGTAACAAAATTCTAAAAGTATTGTCACTTTTCAAAAAAAAAGGACCAAGAAGAAGTTTTATCCCCATTTTTTAAGATGTATGGTAAGTGGAAATCAGAGGGACTTGTTTTAATGTGTTTATATTTTTCTGAGAGAGCCTTTATTAGTAATGTGTTTCAATTTGCCTTTTAAAAAGTACGCTTTTAAGATAAAGTAAGTGAACACATACATGTGTATATAAATTCCGACAAAGAGCAGGTTTCAAAAACAATTCTTCGTAGCAAGCGATTACATTTCAATTACTTCCATGTACTCAATTGAATGAGCGACCCCCTTGCATGCCTGGGGATTGTTTTCCTATACAGTGGTATCTGTCCTAAATCTGTTCCAAATACTTGGAAACAAACTTCTTCCAGAAGAAATAAAGACTCATGAATTTACAATAAAACATACAAAACCACGTCAATCGATGAACTGACGTCCGCGGGCAGATAAACAAAGGTCACGTTAAACAAGGGTAGCAGATCTCCAAACAGGACATATATTAAGACAAAGCAGACGTACCGCTATATAGTAATAATGAAACGTGGTGAAGCCAAATTTGGATTTCTTTTATGGAAGGCGGCTTTTCATTTGAAGTAAATATAAAAACACATGGTTTATTTTTTGAAGAGCTCTGTTGCTTCATTTCATGCTCATATAGAATAAAGAAAAAATTACCATTTTGTTAGAAAATTATTTCATTCTCCTATTTATTCCCTAGATGGCGCTGCGCGTAACGGATTGTAATCTGTGGTTTCGGCAACATATTGCCCGCATATTAATTTCAATTCTAAGCGAACCCCTCTTACTCTTTAGAAAAGGCATTATGGATTTTTTCCAAAGTATATACATTTATGTAGATGTTTAATATAATTTTAGAACCACACTCCCTCATTTTTTACAAGTATTCTTAGTTATAAAAAAAGACTAATTTTAAATAATATTTTATGAATATATATATATATATATATATATATATATATTAATTCTTTACGAATATCGAATTAAAACACTAAAAAATTATTGAAATAATAATTTCCGAACTGTGAAGTAATTTCGAAATCTCACATTTCCACTTCTTGTGTCCAAAAAGTAAAAACAATTTTCAATTTAAAATTCCTGGGGCTTATGGAATTTCAATTTTTTTTCCTTTTTAGATCCTTGACATCTGTGTAAAATTTGACTTCAAAATATTCATTAGTGTTTGAGTTACGCTTGGCTTTGTGAGACGCTAAAACTGATTTCGGCGATTTTTGAAATGTCTGAATTATTTGAGCAAAGAAATTGCATTAAATTTTGTTTGCGAAAACGTATAGAATGTTGCAGAAGGCATTCGGTGAGCATTCTTATATCGGAAAGAAATGTTTAGAAGTGGTATAAACAGTTCAAAGAAGGCAGAGAATGCGTTGAAGACGAAGAGCGCTCTGGTCGACCATCAACCTCAACCGACGAAGCACACGTCCAAAAAAATTAAAGATTCGGTGCTTGCAAACCGTCGAGAATTAGAGACCTTGCAGATGACGTTGGAATTTCAAAAGGATCGGTCAATTCCATTTTTGGCCTCAAACCCGTCAAATCTTGATTGGTACTAAAAACACTGAATGCGCCAGCTCACACTGCATTGATTCCTCGTAACATTTTCGCCAAAAAATGAAATCCATATCGTTCCACAACCACCGTATTCACACCGGGCGACTTTTGGTTATTCCCTAAACTCAAAAGATCACTCCGGGGACACCGTTTTGAGTCGATTGAAGGGATTCAACCTGAATCGCCGCTCTCTTTGAAGGCTATCCCTGCCGATGACTTTTTAGCCTGCATTGAGGATTGGAGAAAAGTTGGCATAAGTGCATGGTGTCCGGAGGGGATTATTTTGATGGCGATGAAATAAATTTGGAAGAATAAATAAAGAATTTTTTGAAAAAACAAATAATTGGTCTTACTTTTTGAGCAGAGTAGTAAACAAATCTTCTTCAAAATTCAAAGCAACCCTATAACATGTATGGGTAGAATAATCAGTGCCAATTTAAAAATTCATAAATATGTAGTAGGAATTATTATCTAGTTAATTTTAGAAAAAAAAATAGCTAATTAATTTTTTATCTAGTTAATTATTTTTTGTTTCATTTTTTTAATTATCTAGTTTTTCAGGTCAATATTTTATATCTAATTTATTTTGTATTGATTCTTCGATTTATAGCAGAAAGATGTAGGAAAAATTGCTAATTACTTCAGAAATAAAATAAAATATTGTAAGAAAATTATAAGAATAGAGCTTAACAGTTTGATTGGGGCAAATATTGTGATTTATTTAAATTTCTCTTATGCAAAACTGATAAGAAAGAGGTTTATTTACGAAGGATTTGATGTAGGCAGCAAAGGAAATGTAGCGAATCAAAGTGAAAATTCGTAAAGTCTAACATAGGTTTATTGAGAAATAAGCACAATTTTGAAAGATTTGGTTTCTGCGGTCATTTGTCACACATTGGGCTAATTAGACCGGGGCCTACTGTTTAAAGTGGATTCCGAACCACACATAAATATCCATGTCACCTCCAGGATTCGGGCCTGAAGCCTGTGGTACCAAATGCCCACAATTTTGATAGGTTAAAAATATGTAAGTAATTTATTTACTAAAAAAAATATGTGAAGAAAACGCACACATAAACTAAAAAATTCATCTTAAAATGAATCTGATTATTTCACTGAAATTCGCATATTGTACAAAATTTAGATCTATTTCTATTATAAAGCAAGTGATTTGTGTTTGTCTATCTGTATTTCTTTAAAACGAACACTTAAGAGAACTCATTTTTTTCAACCAAATCCATTAACTTTTATCTGGAGCGTAACCAAAAATAATCATTTATTATTTTTAGTTAAATAAAACTAATTTTAACATTATTCAAATGCATTCTCAAAGTAAATTTGAATAGCAAGACTTTGTAACAAATTGTATATATATATTTATAAAAGTCTGTGTACCTTTTTATGCATGCAAATTCGAATGCTCTTAATTCGATTAAGTGTCCAAAAGAAATGCATTTATTATAGATAACTAACATTTCGATTAGTGAGAATATTTTACAAAACTGAAATCAGATTGAGAAACGCTGAGTCTTATTAGTGAGAAATACAAAATGAACAGGATGTAGATTTACAAGATCCTCTTGAAAACATATTTGATATAGAATTTCGTTACTCTTCCATTCTCTTCTGAAGCTAGTTTTGGTTGAATATATAATCAAATGTGCAGCATTTTACAGAAGTAATGCAGTATACACAGACGAATATTTCTCATCGAGTGCTCCAGATCCGAGTAGTACATCAAATTGGGAGGTTGTTTGGAGCTCACATTCTGCACTCTGGGGTTAATCTGACCGCAGCTTGAGTGGAATCCGAACATCTAATCGTGACCATTTCACCCCCTGGGAATCTTGAACACAAAGCCCTACCCTTGTGCCACCGAGTACCAAATTGGCATTCTTCAAGTTCAAGCAGTTTCACTTTTAAATCTCTTTGCAATTCGTTGATGTACTGATACTGATGAATATTTCTTTCTATAATTCGCTCCTACACACTCATTATTTTCGACTTAATTAGCGATGAATATGCAAAAGTAGATATTTCGTTGTGAAGCTGAACTTATACAACTAAAAATCTTGGATTTCCTTTTGACTCGATGAAAACAAAATATTTTGAAAATGAAATTCCGAACCACGCTTAGCACTGAAGTCGAATTGACTTGGCGAAAGTTTGGCTGCTTTCTTTCCCTGTCTTGCAACAACCCTTTTTATCAGGAATCGCATTAGAATGAAGAACGAGGTGTGAATCCAAAGAACCCTCTAATTTCCACAGCCTGCTTATTTTCATCTATCACCCTTCTTATTTTCATCTATCACCCTTCTTATTTTCATCTATCACCCTTCTTATTTTCATCGATCACCCTTCTTATTTTCATCGATCACCCTTCTTATTTTCATCGATCACCCTGCTATTTACATCCTTAGTTCGATTGGTCATGAAATATGTCTGTCGAAACCCTGAGGTCCCAAAGCAGTTTTGTTAAAACCACTGTCAGTACTTCATCTTCAAAAGAATTAGAAATTTCGTGAGCTGCTATTTGGAGCTTTTAAATGTACCGTTCCGAGCTTCGATTTGTGACCGGAGGCAATCTCGTGCTTTAAGACTCCGTTTTCTGATCGAACTGAATTTTAGGTCTTTGATCTTATTGCCTGGGGAGGCTATTATTTCTGCAATACAAAAAATATTTTCAAATACATTGATTAAAGATGCACAAGTGATTTGTTTCGATACTTTTCATTGAAATTGCTTCTTTTGCTTCTCTTTTATTGTATCTTAAGAAATCTTCAATAAATAATTCTGAAATATTCAAGCTTCAGGAAATTATGCGTGTAAAATTTTCATTTTTTTTATATAAGAATTTAAATTATTTTTTGAATTGTACATAACTAAAAACTAGGAATAAGATACAGCAAATCTTAAGCAATATGCGAACTTAAATTTCTAATAAAGAAATAATTTTTCTTTAGTCCGAACAGTCATTTGCTTTTTCATTCTAGGTCTATGCATTTACTTTTATGCTTCCGGCTTAAGGAAAAAATTGTTTACATTGAAAATAAAATGAATTTTGTTAAAATCATTAAAAACATCGCGATGATAATTTTTCTTAAATTCACAAATTTTATAATTTGCTTTTCTAATACATATCCATTCATTTATATTAGAAGTGATCAATAAATCAACTATTAGTGTGAATTTACATCAAAAGGGAGAAAAAAATCCTATTTCCTAATGTATTCTTAAGATTGTACTTATGATTCAATTCTTGTCTGTATCGCTTAAAACAGATTTAAATGTGTAGCATTTATTCCAGCCAAAATTTCTGATATTTTTGATATAAAAGAAAAGTATATTCAAATTATGTACGTGACATATTTCACATTATAATAGAAATTACGTTTGGCCGATCTAGACCTTCTAATATGCGTGTTCCAATATTGAAAATCTTTATTCAACCTTTGTAAGATCTCGGCAGTATTTTTCTTTCAAAGCATTCTATTTCAATTCTCCCAAAACAAACATTTAGTTTTGGAAAAAAAAATTGCTTCATTCAACAAAATTGTACATCTAATAATTCTTCATAACTCAGAAGTACAGTGTGCATCATTGCAAAATTTAAAAAAATCATTTTTCTTCTTTTAAAATCTGAAAATCATTGAAATCTTATTTAATTGTGTCACTTGAATCACAGATTGCATATTAAGCTTAACGAAACATTTCTAAGTTATGTTCAATTCATCAAAAATTACAAAATTGCTCGAATACGTTTGTGTATAAATAGTAAAAATTATTCGAATATTAAAGAACACGGCAAAAATTCTTTAAATGCTTTTGTTAATCAAATAAAAATATATTAATTTACATTGCAGATCCTTTGAAGTTATTTTTGTAGAAATGTTCTATATAATAGTGTATTAACAGGCTAAAAAAATGTTAGATATTTTGTTTCTTTTAAAATGTGTGTAAATTTCTTTTACTTAATACATTTTGCACTAAAGAAATCGATTCACATATCGTATGTTATTGTATACATTCGTTTTTCTCCTTGTGATTACACTATATATCTTTATTGCGTTAAAATCCAATTTTTTTAATGCTTCTATATGCATCAATAAATATTTTTACTGTTGTTTTATATGAAATTGAATTTTTAGCATCCCCGTCCGAACAGTTTGGAATTGAAAAAGGTAATTTACTAACTTTTCAAGTAGATTGCTTATATAAATAACTTGGCCATCCTAATCTATGTCAAATGATTTATAAATAAAAAATAATTTCTTTTCCAATAAATGGTTTTTGAGGATTATTTCCAAAAAACTAGGCAATAACCTTTTGAAATTCTTTTTTTTCCTGTGCTGACTTCCTGAATAATTTGAGACCGATCGCCACTGGACGGTGTGATCACGACTTTCCACACAACACACGATACCACGTTATTGATTTAAACGATGAATAGAATGGCAGAACACAAAAAGCACTCACTTATTGTTTGGTTTATTATTGTAATTTTGCGCTCTTTCAGTAGTAGCATACATAATGGATGGAGGAGATGACTAATGAGTACAAGATCAGGACACCGCAGTAGCATTTAAGGAATATTTCTTCCCTGGAAATTAAAAAAAAAACACTTTTGGAGGATTTGATTAATTGAGTAAACGACTACTGAGCATAAGGTAAAAAGCGTTTAAACATAGTTTTCAGGAATATTAGGAGTTATTCAAGAACACTATACAATTCTGTGCAATTTCATGACAGAAATATATTTTCGTTCGGATTCTTTATTTACTTTACAACCGATTTAGAAGAAAAGCATATTTTAAAAGTATAATAAGAAATAACTAAATCGCTTGATCAGTACATTTTTTTAAAACTATCATCACTCCGCTATTACAGTATTTTCTTCACTTTAGAATCTCAGATAGAATTAACTTCCCTTAAATGCAATGGTAAATAGTGTTGCGAAATGTTAATTGGGGTTACGAATGTTTTGAAGAGACTGTTTGCTCTCTCATTGCATAGAAAACTCAACGATTAGATCTGTCCTGATATTTGCAACACATTTGAATCGGCAATTTGCCACGAGGAAAATTATTTAAATTGTAAAAAAACCTCAATTTATTGCACGATGAAATGTTTCATGCGAAGATAAAACCCTTTTAAAAATATCCTGTAATCAGCAGTCGTGCAAAAAGGCCCAGTCAAAAGACTTGCGTCTATCCACGTTAACCGATTGTTACAAAAGTTCCGTTCTATTTCGAAAACGTACTTCCTGTTCAGTTTTTTGTTGCCTTGCCTGCATTTCTTGCTCGACACTCCGGAAGCACCGAGGCGTGGTCACTTCCGGTAGCTCATTCCATTTTTCATACAGTAAATCATCACTGCTATTTTGTTTAAAACGGTTTGTGCCTAGGATGTGCACAAATTAGGATTTTGCAGCCATCTTTTAGGACTAGACAATGATGTGCTGCATACTTCCGAAAGTCAGTCAACTAGAAGTTGCTTCAAGGTAACATGCATCTTTTCTTGGAAAATTATATTGCTTTTCTGTCTCTTTTTAATAATTGCAGGAGTACATCCATATACTATGAGTTAATGCATGTCTCGTTACATTTTACTTTGTAATTTTGCATCTCTATTCTTTTAAAATGGGAATTCCGTCTACAATGTGTTATGTTTCTTTTGTAAAATTGTCCTCCTTGGAGATATTCAAAGTATAAACATACTCCATTTGCAATGTTCATTATTCTTTTCGTATGTATTCATAAACTTTCGTAGGTACTATTCATTTATCATATTATCATCTTACAATTCGCAGACATTTACTGACAAATTTCTTGATTGCCTGTTAACGAGTCGTGAGTACATTCTGAATTTATCCAATAAAATTGTTGTTAATCAATCCTATATCAAAAATTATTGATAAAACAGTTATATTAGTTGTTAAAAATAGATGAATAAGTGCGATATTTAAATTATACCATTTACTGTTTTAAATGGTTCGGGAAATGTCCAATTTTGCTTTTATAATAAATGGGCATTTTTATTCAAAAGTTTTAGAACATTTTTATAAAAGCCCTAAACGATATTTGTTAAAATATATGATGGCCAACTTTTACCTAATTAAAAATTATAGCTAATGAATACTTAGCACTTAAAGTAAAAAATAAATAGACTATTTTAATGCTCACTCATAGTTATTTTTCATGAAGTAATCTATATATGGAATGGGCCCAACGACAGATATTTAGTATAGTCCAGCACACAATTTTATTTTCTGCAAATTACTACAAAGTTAGTTGCTGCAAAGTTTAAAGAAGGGATATCAGAAAATAAGTGCTATTGTAAGAAATAGGATTCTTTAAAATGCTCTATTTTTCTTATAAAGAACATACAAATTGTTAACTTAACTAAATGGGTACATAGACAACCTAAAGAAAAATGGTTCAAATTTTAAAATAACATTATATAAAAAATTGTAAAAGGTTATTTATTAGTCGTAATTCATTTTTGACACATTATTTTATAACAAAAAGGCCTAACTGAAAGGTCTGAATAAGAAATGTAGTTTTAACGCATAATTATTTTTTTTCCGTGATTACATTAAAGAAGGGCTGCAATTTATTTTCTGAGATTTTTTTCTTGTCAGTTTGATTTTTAAATTAAAAACTAAAAATAACTGCCAAGCAAATGTACATAAAGAAATTACTGAAATTTTATTCAGAAACGAAATTGCTGTAAATTTTGTGTTTTTATAGGCTACGAAGTTTGTAAAGAATTTTTTGTTGCATTTTAAATTCATATCTATTTGTTAATGATTGAATTATATTCCTTTTTAAGTTCTTAATTTATATATATATATATATGGGTGTAGAGCATCGGTGGGCCTCATGTAGACCACATAGACCACCGATGAGTAGTGGGGGAGGTAATGCCTTTAGGAGTAACTCATCCCCATTTGCTTGCCGTATGGGAGTAAACCAATAATATGAAACTGAAAAAAATATGCATTTTTTATACAGTCTTTTTGGAGAGTCAAGATAGTCCTTTATTATAGAAAAAGCGTGGTTTTTTTATAGAATAAATAAATTGCTTTTTTAAAAAGATATGCAGTGTATAGCCACTGTCTCTTTTACAATCTTCATTTTTTTTTTAAATATCAAAAATTTAATGAAACTAGGCTTAAAGCAGAGAGACCCTTCAAGAATGAAACTCCTCTACCAGAAAATCGGCACTATTTGAGCAAAACGAATTTTAAACGAGATATTATTTATTCACCAATTTTATTACATCTGAAGTTTAAAAAAAATATTTTAAAACTTACGAGGTTGTTTGGGTACAACATTAAATTATTTAAGTTATTGATTTCTAAATGGAAAAAGATACTTATATATCTCAAGAATGTTATAGGTGCGTAACTTCTCTGGGTGACATCAAATTTAGTGACGTCATTTAGTTCGAAACCATGTAGAACTCTATCCAACTTTGACATCGTTTTCAAAATTATGTTTAGAAAAGAAAGAAGGATTTCGAAAAACATAGTAAATAATGTTGTGCAAATTGTTGTTGGAGTATAATATTATATAATATTTCAATAACTATTTCACTGCGCTAGTTTAAGGTTCCAGTTACTTATAATATCAGTTGATCCGACACCGATACAAGATCAACTACCATTCTGTTTTCTATATCGCATGAAACTTCTGAGATGACTACATTAAGTGATACCAAACATATTACTTGGAACTAAATATTCTAAAACTGTAGCAGACGTTAGCTTCAATATCTAGTATCGAATCAATTAAACGCATCAAAATCACAAAATTGTGAAAAACACGACCCTCAACCAAATAACCGGAATGATTTTCCCTTGAAAATTACTTTTAAAATGTCTATATTACACACATTTCTTGAAAAGGAAATCGTTATTTGGAATTACCGCCAGAGTACTAGTTGGATTCCATATCCTGTTCCAAGCAGTTATGCTATTTCAAAAATCACTATTTCAAAATCGTTAGGAATATTAATTCTATTCAGATACTACTGGGTTGGCAAAGTTCTTCACTACTTAAAAGCATTGCGAAATTACTTTCCACTAAGTATTCCTCTACTGCGAGACATTTTAGGAAAGTGTATTTTCAGTTCTAGTTCCAAATCACTTAATTAGGAGGAATCTATCCAACAAGGGGAATGATTTACAATGGCTACTACATCAAATGTTATTCCAGACCAGAAATCCCAGTTCCAATTGGTTCGGGAGGAATCAGCAAGTAACGGGTTGTGCGGGGCGCGCCGCTCAGCATTGTTCTGGATGCAACAGTTTGCGCAACGGATGCGCCTTTTGAATGGCGCAACCTGAATAGCGGGCTCTTCCTTGACCTCCCCGAGAAACTGCCAACTCAGACTGGGTTCGTATAGATTTGGGAGCTACCTACTTTGAGTTGAAGAGTGAAAAGTGGGGAACAAAGCAATACAATAAGAGCATTTATGAATAGTTTCCCCCCTTCTATATGCATTTGAAAGAGTCCTTTTTTAATGAAATTCAAATTTGAATAATACGTTTGAGATTCTATACTTACAAGTTAAAGCCTTCCGTAAATACGCTGAGAATCTCTTGAAGAAGCCAAATGACAGGATCCGTCCCAAAAATACGGCTATTTTTCCGCTAGTCGGGCGCTAAATATAGCACTGTTTTATTTTTGTTGTTTATATCTCTCAATTTACGAACAAAAATTAATTTTAAATAAAAAGAGTTATTCGTTTTATGAAAATGAGTAGTTTTATTTTCGAAATTGTTTTTATTGCTGCTTTATTGTGTCGTCACCAGAACGAGAAATCTGCTTTTTTGTGCATTGCTGCCTTTTTTTTTATTTTGGAATTTACGACGTTTTTTATCTACTCTCAACTTGTTTTTTATTTACTGAGAAATACCGAGCAGACCTACTGTTGTTAGAATTTTAAGCATGCGCAATTACCTGTAGTTTGAAATGTACCCTCATCCCTCATATAAAAAATAAAATAACAGAAAATAAGACTAGCACAACAACTAGGAATAAGGTAGCATATGAACGGAAACAATGTGCTAGTATCGGATAGGATTATCAGATTTATAACTATCGCCATTGGCGTCTGGCGTTTTACTTTGCAGCGATTTGATTAAAAAGTATTCCACCTGTTTTACCTACATGGCAATTTTTTCGGCTTACTACATGTTTTGAACTTTGGGTAATTTTTTTTAGAAAAAACGCACTCTCGGTTCATATAGGAATATGCTTATATTCGGAAATATACGGTAGATATATAAATAAATAAATTTGAGCGATTTAGTTTTTATTTACTACAAGAATACCATTAGTCAAATAAATATTAAGATATTGATAATAATTCGTTAAATAATTCAGGAACTCAAAGTACTACAAACATATATTTATTTGAATAGCGATTATCAAATCAAATAGCGATTATCATATAAAAATTCAAAAAAAAAAAAAAAAAAAAAAGATAAAAAAATCAGGATAAAAAAAATCAGTTTGAAAATACTCACTTTTCAAATTCTTAAGATTTCCTTAGAAAAGAATTCAAAACATAATTTTTGAATAAAATACATCAGAGTTTATTTATAAAATTCTCAATATAAATTCTAAATCCAGCTGTAAATGAAATTGTAATTTATAAAACAATAATGTTTCTAGTTTTGAATAAAATTTAACCGTAAGTTAAAAATATAGGAAAGGCCGTGAATTATAAATCGTTAGCTTACGTATTAATTACTATAAAAAGATTGATAAAATGCATAGTGGAAACAAATAACCAATTAGATTTACATTCAAGGCAATGCTTGTAAATTGTAATGGCAAAGTGTTTATGGTTTGAAATGATTTTATTTCATCTGACAAATATTCATCAAACAGGCGCTTCAATTTTAATATTCCTATCACTCATGTTGGTAAAAACAAAATTTTGCTTGAGATTCTATCTTGGCGTGTTTTTTTTATATTTTTAATATTATGATAAAAATCTTTGCCGAAACAAGTTTTAATTGTAATAACCTTTTATTACAAAACTCCTTACCAATGAGCCTTTCTGTTAAAGTAAGATTTCAATTAACTGAAATGCTATCATTTAGAAGACACTTTCATAATCTTATTTTAAAAGAATTAAAAGAGCAATAAAGTTGTCGGTGGTAAAAGCAACAACATCCTTCAGTGTTGCTGTCGTATGAACTGAAGAACGTGATTAAATAAAAACTACACAGACTGGCGAATCGTTCGAGATAATAAAACATGTTTATGTTCCAACATAAAGTGAATAAATTGAAAGATTAATAATTCAATTCAGAGTTTTCCATTCTAAAGCACTGAATATCCGAAATCTTGTGAGTAAAAAAAAGTAATTTTAGTAAAAGCGTTTGCTTTCCTTTCTGTGTCAACGATGCTTAACCAGTGATGAAAACTGTCATTGTTGATCTCCACTTGATTCAATAACGTAATTGCGAAACTTCCTTCGAATCACAAGCTCTAAATAGTTTCTCAAAATGTTTATTATTTTCTGATTCTATTCAAATAGAGTAATACATCTGCTTTCGTATGTGTCCAACTTGATATACGTCCTATTAGATTCTGTTTGGTATGCAACCTTTGCTTGGAATACAACTCGCGTGTGCCCGAATTTTTGTCAAATGAATGGAACTCTACAGAGAAAAGAAGTTTCGAAAAAAACTTGAACAGTTGACCGTTTTTATTAATTTTTTTTCTCGCTAAAATTACATTTAAAAATTTTTATGATGAATATTTTTTGCATCTTGTTTTCCAATGTTGTTAAGTACTACAGTCATTGTTATTAAGTTTTTAGTTCCTGTAATGATCGACACCTATCTTTTCAAAGACGCTTATGACTTTCTATAATAAAATGCGTATTTTGTACAAAGTTGTTTTCTCTTTTTTTTCGCACAGTGAGGATCATTGGAAACTTGAAACTTTTTAACTTGAAAAGGGAGATATTTTTTAATTTGAAAGAGGGCCCCCAGAATTTTTTTAGTCTGAAGGGGGTCGCGAACTGAAAAAGTTTAAGAACTGCTGCTCTAAATTATACAGAGGCACAAGGTTTAACTGGTATATCATGACAAGTTTTAAACTTGCTAATTCTTAATCCATTGATCGAATATGCAACAGCTTACTTCAGCCTCTTAACTAAAAATAATGTTATAAAAGTTTTTAATGATTAAGCAACTTTGTCATTTAGTTCATTAAACTGCAAATTTATTATGTGTTGGAATAATTTAAGAATAGTATAAATTGTCCTGATAAGCAAAATAACGAATTTGCAGGCATGCACTCCTTCAATTAGAACTAAGTAATGAAGGAAAATTCTAAACTTCAATCCCCAATGTATTCAAAATAATAGCGAATTAACAGATTTGTATGCTTCTGAATCGAATAAATAACTTAGCTTCTGGGACGGAAGTGAAAGCGTGCCAAAAGTCGTCGATTATCGTTGTCACCGTTCCAGATATTACTTAATTACTTTTACATGTTTAGTGTCACTATGAAGACGCTGAATGAATATTGATTTTATACAATGACTTTTGGTTTTTGTTGAAAAAATACATTAAGTACAAAAATACTATTCAGTTCCAATAGTGTGTTTCGTGAGTTTTTTCGTAATTTAATGTTCGTTTAATGGTATTTTTAAGAACTTGAGCATTTATGGGGACTTGCGATTAGCTTTTCAAAATTGAAAGAAAACATTTTTTTTCCTTTTTAAACTGTACAGCCTTTGGATTCTCAAAATTCCTGATTGCCTTCAACTTTAAATTACAGTACCGGAACTTTTATAATTGAAGTAACAAAAACTAAGTTAAAATAATAATATATCTTTCACCTTAATATTATATGTTGAATAAAATCACATAAAAAAAAATCCCACTTTAAAGATTAAGACGATATTTAAATGCCAGAGGACTCTGAGGCACATGATTTTCAGGACATTAAAATGCGAACTCTGTTTGCAGAACAAGTGCAAATCAATTCAAAAAACGTAAAACTGAGATAGAATGGCTTTGAAGTCAGATAGTTTCATGTTATGAATAGCAATAAAGGCGTATGGGTATGGCAAAGAATAACTCGAGGACCTTATTTGAGTTGCATGACTTCCTGGAAGATAACATTTTCAACAATGATGCCACGACGGCTCCTTACGTTAATACCAAATGAGAAAAGACGTTAAAATAGTTCGTAATAGTTAAAAAAAAAACAGACGACGGGTGACTTCGGCTATTCAGTAGATTTACCTCGTCTTTTTACCTTAATAGATAATTAACTTTTTTGTGTTATGTAAATTTTTTGTATATTTTATATTGCATGATAACTCTATTTTTGTATTGCGCATATTAATTCATAATATACTAGTGGTATTTTTTATACATGTCTTTTCTTTTGACGTTATTACACCTTACGAAAGAGAATCCAGTATTTCTGTGTATATTCTTATTGTGTATTTTTTTGCATGTGTTCAGAACTTTGATATTCATTAAGACCGACTTATTTTACATATTTATTTTTATTTTGATCAGTATATTTTATTTATCTATGTTATTTTTATTTTTGTATGATGTAAGCATATAGGAACTCGTATCCTAACACATCTCAAACGAGAAACATTAAAAAATCTAATAATATTTCTAACCTTGCAGCCCTAGGATTCTTTGAAAATTGAGTTTCTGAAAATCAAATGCTAAAGTACGTATAACGATAACATAGAGAAGTTTTGCTGATAAGAAATCTAATGAATAGTATGTTAACTCATTAATATGTAATTAGTTTTCATTTAAAAAATATAATAAAATAGTTAATAATTATTTTTTTGTTTCTATAGTTAATGTAAAGTATTATGTTCGTTTATGAAGGCTTTTACATTTTATGTTTTTTTTTTTAAATTCTTATTATCATTATTAGTTTTGATTAGTAGAAAAAGGCATTCAAGAAAACTCTACAAATATTTTATTTCTACATTTCTCGTATTATACACATTGCATTTATTATTTTCTGCCTTGCTTGTTCTAAACTAATAAGAATAATTATTAAGGATTATTTTCAATTAGAGAACAGTAAAGGACAGTCCTAATGCTATACATTTTGAATTAAGTTGTTAATTTTTGCGCTGTTTATTCTAAAATAATGAGAAAAATATTAAGAATGGTTATTATTAATTGAAGGATAATAAAGGACATTTTGCGTGAAGTTTTTATTTTCTACCCTTTTTGTTCTGAAATAATAAAGACAATTATTAAGAATAGCTATTTTTAATTGGTGGACAATAAGGAACACTCTTAGCAGTATACACATTACATATCGTAACAAGGGCTGTTATTACTTTGAACTAACCCAAAATGGAACTTTTTTTTAAGGAATTTTCTGTCGATAGAAGGAAAAAGCTCCAACCCAGTGAAACTGAAAAGGCGGCTTTCAAAAGGCCCGGATGGAATGCTGCTTTCTTCATCGTATTGTGGAATCCCTTATTAAAAAGCATCCAATCGGTTACGAGGTCAAAACAGTCCCGAAATCGAGACCCAGAACGAAATCGGATTTCTTAGTCCAGTTGTGCTTGTCCTCGCAAGATGCGACTAGATGAAGCAACGTGTTGACCTACTGAACTCCACCCTGTGTCAAATCTTCCTATTTGCAGATCTTTGTTTTGCGCACACAGAAGTAGCCACCTATTTCGAGACAGGAATTTCCCCAGAGAAATTACATAGAAACTCGTGCTGTTTGAGAAGGGATGCGAAGCTTTGTGTTTCAAATAAAAGACGCATTTTTCTTTTGATGAGGGAGTGCGCATTTAATTAAGGGATTCCGATTTTGTAAAGAATTTAACTCTTTTTTGGGACAATAAATTCATTTATAAAGTTACATTTTTGAAAAGACAGCTATTACCCAATCGACTTGTATTTCAAAACAATGTACAGTAAAAGCAATGTACACCGCCAACAAGAATCGGGAAGGTATGGGACTTTTTTTAGCAAGTACAGTTTTGATCTAAAAAAGACGGCTAATTTTTACACTTGCATATAAGCTTGGAAACATAATCTACTTTACTATGCAATTTCCACATAGGGATAACCAGTTTCTGAATCATTGAAATATGCTACCTGATTTCTTAATTATTTCAGCACGCCCATTTGGACGTCATCGTCTGTACCAAAGAAATGTAAGTGCAAGAACCCACGATACTCGCTTGGAGCTGAGTCAGGGTTATACGGATCAAGTTTTTCAAATGGGTTCGATCAGTCAATTGTTTTGGATTGCATTACACAGTTTCTTCGTTATTAAGCAATATATTATATACTCCGAGACAAGAAATCCATGGCTATCCCAAGACATAGTGAATACGAAATTTTTTTGGCATCATTTTCCATGACTTTTGTTTTAATTGTGATATAATGGTATAATATTTCCTCACTGTTTGGATGGCCATCTACATCCTTTCTTACCATTGCATCGCTCATAGAGTTTTCTCAATACCCTTCACTAATCCGTTGATGAATTTCAACAGCTTTCACGTCTCTTGCATTTTAGAATCGAAAAACAGCGTGTATTTCGCAATCGATGGGATTTTAAATATTTTTAAAACACCATTGAACAATGTAGCTAACCGATAGGTGAAGATACTTAGTGCGGAAAGGTGATTACGACGCTGTAGTAAACACATTTCAAAACTGAGCTTATTTAAAAAAATGTTTTGTATATTCAAATTCACAATTTTAATTTTTTTATGCATCAATCATTTCTGAGAATCAAAATGCGTCACATATTAGAAATTAAACGAATAATTAAACATCACTAAAATATTTATTTATGGATGTTTCATATAATTCTAAAAATAAATTACACTATATGTTGAAGGAATTTATTCCTGTTCATATAAACTTTATAAAATATTCATAGAATAAAATGCAGTATTTTACAATAGAAAAGTCTTTCTTAAATGGTTAATTTTTTTGTTAGATTCAACTACCAACTTGCGTAATGAAATGAAAGAAAATCAACTTTTCTTTTCTGTATACGTAGTTCCATTAACGTTTTCGATGTGTAGCCCACCGACGGCCAATGAAAGTTTTGATTGCATTTGCATGTTAGAGGGAAGAAGATATCCTATCAGGCAGCCTGACTGTCAAATTTCTTCATGTTGCCTTTTTGAAAAGCACTTCCACTGGCTCTTAAGTCGCACATAATATCGACTTCGTAAAAAAAATGAATACTAGTAAAAAAGTTTCAAATGCGATTTTCGATTGCAAACTCCTAACTTTCATATAAAAGAATGTACCAAACCTACTGCCCGTGAGTAATCTTCTAACAGAAGGAATTGCCTGGCCATTTGCTTAAAATTACAGTAGAACCGCTCTGACCTCGCCAGGCAGCCTGAAAATTATGTGAGACGCTTCCTTAAGTTGTAACAATCTTCAGAGTCTCTCTGTTTCTGAAAGTGTGTTTTCTGCACGTTCTATAGTTGAATGGTTCAAACGTTTGGCGCTAAGCCAATGAGTCTGGGTGGACGAGAGGTACGAGTATGAGAAATGTCTTGATAAGGCATTCTGAAATAAGTTTGGATCAGTCATGTTTAAATGGTAAACTAAAAAGTAATTTATAACAGTTTATCTGTTATCGAGCCTCTTTATTTACATGAAAAATGTAGCTGTGTTATATTTCAGAGAATTTCTAAGGGTTTTTTGTGGAACGGTAGTCATTCTTCACTTTTAAAAGAAACACTAACTCAATTTACTCCATGACAAGGATCCTTATGAAATTCCAATAAGGCCCTTTTGTTCTTTCGAAATAGTCTGTATGGGTTTGAACAGCACTGGTGAAAAAAGCGCCTTTGAAAGTAAAAGGAAATAGACACAGGGTATCTGTAAACTGCAAAGTCGTTCCATTAGTATCGAGAAGAGAAGTACAGTTTGCCTTTCTAGTGGCGAATGGTCAATGTGCTTGAACAATTCGATACTGAGTTAATACTAAAATGCAATACTCTGCTTATTATTGGAACAATTTATTGCATCATAAAATAATGAAAAACTAGGCTTTTTGAACTATGCTTACTGGAATGCTACTATAATTTTTGCATAACAAACCTGTCTTGATTTGAACATAATTTATAATTGTTTTCCTAACGAACACGAGAGGAATTTAAAAAATGTAGGAACTTCTAGATTTAGAAGGACGAAGATATTATAATAACAGAAGCCTAAAAACATTTATGATGCATTTGTTTTGAATTTTTTTTTTTGTTTGTCCGGCTCGCGGCTCAGTGGCAATGTGCACCGCTTGTGAGCATTAGAGGTAAGGTTCAATCCACTGGCAGCATTGTTGTAGACATTGTTTCAAAAACTAGGAGATTCGATGGTGTTTGTGATGTTCAGCACCTTGTCACGTGAGTCAGACTTCCTGGTGGGAGTTTTCCGGATTCTTTCCCATACGATACGCAAAAGCAGAGTAGTTCCATATAAAAAATCTTCCCAGCAGGCGTTTGTGAGTGGTTCGAAATCCACGCTAAACTGTAGGTCCTGGTCTTTTTAGCCTAAAGTGTGCACAAGATGACCGTAGAGCGACAAACCTCCCAGAAGGCATTGCCCTCCTTCAGCGACACGGAGCCAAGTCAGACGTTTACCTACGAGTTCTCCACCACAACAGAAGCTGTCCTTTCCCCTCATACAAAGTCAAAGGCATTGTTTTAGAAGAGTTCCGGGAGAAAAAGATCTCCGCACCTCTGTTATGGAATTTAAGAGAAGACAAATTTATTCCAAAAGATCATTTCGTAAAATGGGAAAAAAGAAGAAAATTCAGGAAGAGTAACAAACTCAGGAAAAGAAGATTAAAGCAAAGCTTTAATCATGATCAATACCTCATACATGACTGATGGGATGTTCGTCCCGCACTGCAGATCACTGCGAATTAGACACGATGCGATTTAAAATAGCATTATGTTTTCTGCAATCACCATTTCCTTCTATCCTAAAATGCAAGAACAGATTTCATACTATAAGGTAAAGTGACAGAACTTTGCTGTTATTTCATGAGAACTACGACAGATTAATAAAGATTTTCCCCATTCATGCAATCTAAAGTTTTTGGTTCATTTCCAAGGAGAAATGAAAAGAGATTATTTGAATGAAATATCAGTTCCAAAACTTCTAGAAAAGGTTGGAATAACAGAAATCTAATGATATTTTCGAACAGAGGATGTTCTTTTGGAGCAAAAATGCTGCTTTTCTGTTCAATATAGAATGCCTTCATTCAAAACATTCCATTTTTGTGGACATGAAATGTTGCATCAATCAATTATTTCGCTTGGGAAAACAGTTTGCCCTCAAAGACTGTAACCGATGATGTTATTGTCTTATATTGTTCTAAGCTGCATACTATTCAAATCTTAAACAATTCCTACTTAGAGGGTAAATGAAGGTTCGTAGAGAAAGAGATTCTTCGTTTTCACACAAAAATGGTTTTAAGATATAAGTTGAAAATAATATGCAGTAGTTACGACTTTTCCTTTCAATTCTTCTATTTTCTTATTCTCGAAAATTGAACAAATATTCAAACTAAATAATATCATCGGTTCTTTCTTTGTCTATTGCATATACTTTTTTTAATAAAGAATTATTTGATTTTAAATTAACATTTGGCTTATAGGTACTAATTCGTTAATAAAATAATATGAATTAAACATACAAAAATTTATGTAAAAAACTTTCAATTAGAAAAAGCAATTTGGATTTTTTAAAACCCATTCATAAAAAAAAGAGTTCAATCTTAACTATACGTGTAAATATTGCAATAAATAAATAAAATAACTAAGTCAAGTTGAACCAGCTTATTAAGCATGTTGTTATTCATGAAATGTTTGGATTTGAATTAATTTTCAATTTTTCTTTCGATTCAAAAGCTAAAACTTCTCAAGTCCAAATGTTCATTTCGTTTGCTTTTAAATGAATGAATATCGCGAATTATTGTCAAATCGGTGCACTTTTCTTTGCGTTTTTAATTAACTTTTTCCTGCAGTTCAGTTCTGCTAGGGAAGAAATGAAACAGAAATCCAAATGCCCTCGGCATGAAACACAACAAAAAAAACTATTTACTAGTAAAAAATATCTTGAAATATTTTTATCGCTTTTCTTTTCTTTGTCATTCAAAAGTTTAGTTTTAATTTCAAACTAATAAAATGTTTATGTACGTTCCATGGAAATGTAAAGTTTTTTATTATATTGCAAGAGTATATTTTTATTATAATGCAAAAAAAGAAGAAGAATTTAAAAACATGTTTATTCAGAGAAAATTCTGTCAGAATCCTTAATCCTAACACATTTTAGATATAAAAACATCAATACATCATCTTTTATTTACATACTATTAGCATTACACAGAAAGATCAAGATGCAATACAGGTTTAATATTATTGAGGAAACTTTTCCATTCGTATTTGCTTTTTTGAATTTTTTATTAAAATGAGTTGATAACAATTTATTGACTTTAGATGTAAAAATTTTTATTTTTTATTTTCTTCTTTAAATTTAAGTGCTATTCGATTGTTTACTAGGGTTTTGCGTTGGATTGCTAAAATTAGATGGCTGTAGCAAATTCAATAGGGTGTGTTCCAAAGGGAAGAAGTAAAAAAAAATCCCAGTCTAACTTGAAGCACCAGATGAGCTACACTGGGATGAGTTATAGCGAAGAAGTTTTCACTAAATCAAAACTTAATGAAGAAATAATTTTTTTGCTATTGTTAGGTTGAGAGTAGATATTAAAACGTCTATACAACAACACAAGGGAGATCTATTACATAAAGAATTTTATTTATTGCTTTATTAGTTAATATGATTTTCTGATGTCATTAATATATTCTGAATGTTTGTTGATGAAATTGTCTATTAAGATCCTCACTCCTCCGCCCACCTCAAAAAGAAAAATAATAATTTAATCCTGTTATGATCTTAAAAATAATGGAGTCTTACTTTTCCAAACTGTGATGAATAAAAATTAGCTTGGTTATAAATTAATACTTCCTCGAATTAATAAGTTCCAAAAAACTAATTTGACCCCCAAATATTATTCATTAGTTCCATTTAGATTTTGTCCTATGAATTAATAATGTATTCCCCAGGCTATGCAATAAATCGAATAAATATACATTCTAGTACCCTTTACAATCTGAAAGCAATACCCGATATATTTATAAACATGGACTGTTTCAAGCATGTGGTAGTCCAGAGACCTAGTTAATTTGGGGAAAAGGATTATAGCGATCCTCTGTTTGATATTTGGTATACATGATTGAAAGTTTTCCAACCAGACCTATATGTAATGTGACGCACCCCTCATAGCACCTCTCTGGTACCACAGGCTTCAGGTTCGAATCTTGGCGGTGACATGGATGTTTGTGAGTGGTTCGGAATCTACGTTAAACTGTAGGTCTATTTAGCCCTCGTGTGCACAAGATGACCTTAAAGCAACAGACAGACCTCATAGCACCGAATCTGCTACCGTATCATTGGGGGAGTTCAGTCGACAACAAAAGAAAAGAAGAATCGCTGTATTTTGCTAATATTTATAAATTGCTCGGATTTTTCAAATGATCAAATTGCCAGCAATGAAAAACACTAAAAACTATTGAGATCAAAATATTGTTTTTCTTCCATAGTTAATCGAAACTTTTTTTTTAAACAGTTTCTATTTTTGTTATTATGTAACAGTGCTCTTATAACACCATATGTTTTTAAAAATCTTTCTATTACTACCCCATCAATCTTTCATTTTACCTGAATTCTTAAATGTTATCAACAGATTTCATTTCTCAAAGGCGTCTCGTTTCACATAAATCCACACTGTTAATAAGTGGGCAATATTTTGATATTCCTTATTTCAAAATAAAAACCGGTCTTCACTCTGCTATTGCAGATTCTCGTCGTGACAAATCTCCTGCGTGATTCATTTATCTGTTCAGATTCCAAGTGCAATTGATTGGGCTCGCCAAAATAAAATTCATATGTAAACGGGGCCAAAGCAATTTCCGCTCCGTTTCAGTGCAAGCCCAACAAGTGCGCGTCTTTGTGAACACCCACACCAGAGGGGCCACACCCAACCTGGCATAATGGCACCTTCTAATATAATAATTATTAAAATAAAGGAGTGATGTCAAAGGAGTTGTCGTTCATTGTGTGCTCACTTGTGGATTCTGTGGGCGTGGTTGCCGCTTCCCTCTCCACACGGTTAATGGCCGGATACTCGGCACTTGAAGCACTTTTCTTCTTCTGGAGATGATCAACATCTTCAGGTACTTATGAAGGTGATATGGGCAGGAGAAAAAAGTTATTGTTAAGTTAATTTGACTCGATTATATTTTTAAAATAACTTATTTATTAATAAGTGTAGCAATAGGAATAATATATTCTATCACAAATGAATCTCGATTTGGATCGCAACGAATTTTTAATGTGAGGATTTCACTTGCTATTAACAGTTATTTGAAATTAAAAGCTTTAATAGAATACTGGGGTGAAACAGTGGAGTTAGAAACAAAATGTATTTGAGAAAATTGATGAGCGTATGTACAATGTATCGCGCTGTAATGTATCAGCGTCTTTTTTATAAACGTGTTAGTTATCATACCTTTAAATAAATTTTATAGATATAACTACTTTAATGTTTTATAGACATATGTTGCAGCTCTAAACTCATTGAGAAGAACACTTATTTTAACACATATTGAAATATTTTACTTACATATATTTGCGTTACAAATTATAAATTTTTGAATTATTTTACTCAAAAGCAAAGATCATCCATATATCATTTGATAACTGAAGAAAAAATGATTTCGAATCCCTATTCTTTTGGTTCGCGTTCCCTTAAGACAAACATAATCAATAGTTGTACCCCGTATAATGTAAAAATAATGAAGTCAATATAAATTATTTTAAATATTATACATACATTTAAATTAAAATTAGAATTGAGTATGAGCAATGTGATTTCATTTATTTAGTATTATCGAATAAATTTAGTTGGATGCTCTTTGTTATTGTAATTCTGTGCGTAGTTTGAATTGTTGTCATTGCAGACTTCACTCAGGTATGTAGAACCCAATGGTAAAATTGCATTTGCTTGCTCAAGCGTACGCGAATTGCTTTTTCGGTTTCTAAGTAAGCGATACCCCGCCCCCCTAGAAGCGATCAGGGGAAAGCACTTGAGGGAGGGCGTTTAATAAAAATTAAGGGACTGCAAAAGCACAAAGAAGGAGGAACAGATAAGAAAGTTTGGAACTATTAGTCAGAGATTCAAAAACTGCTATTGACAATTCTGGCTACAAACGACCCAATATTTCAAGGTTAACTATAAGTATAGTTAACCCTATTATAGTGGGTAGTAACAAAAAAAATTTTAATTGCATTTTTTTTTTTCCATATTGTGTGGAACGTGGCTTTTGTGCGGTCACAAATTTATTAAAAATAGAGAGAGAAAAACTGACTGCAAATAGCACTTTGTTGTAATTTAAGAACACTCCTGGCAAAAATAGAGCCGAGAATTACATCTTTGATATAGCTCACCTGGTTCATCCTTCTCATTAAGATATTTTTTAATGATATTCAAAATTTTAATTTTCATATTATCTTTCGATGACTTCATTTCCCGTTTATATTAAGAATGTTATTAAATAATTTTATAATTTTGAGCTTCACGGTGTCTTGTTTGTAACATATTTATGTTTTAATACGTAGGATATATAGATAGATAAAGGAAGGCACCTTTTTTACTCTTATCTTCGTGTTTGTTCTTTTCCAAAAGAGAGATTTCCAGGGACTCCTATTTCTAGGAAAAGAAGGCGGTTGGACGCATAACTGCAGTAGAGTCTTGTATTTCAAAAGTGGTTTGCTTCAAAAAATTCCGGCAACTAGGAGTTTCATTGCAATTGATGTTCCAATTCCTTTCTGCAAGCAATGAGTGACAGCGGCGGGTGCGGCCCAGCACGTGCTGACAGCACGCGGTCCATCAGTGCGCGCACACCCTCCAATCCGCCCACCCGCGCAGCCACGTGTGCCGGCACGCGCCCCACCTAGCGCCCTTGGCGACTTTGGCGAGATGCTTTTCTTTCTTTGGAGAAAGTTAATAACACTCAAATTTCTAATAGCATTGAATGGGTTTGCAGAAAAGGATTTTTTTAATACGACGATTGTTGACCTCTATGAATCAAACTTTTTATTGTTTGTAAGTGGCAATAAAAGAATGGATGTTTTTGGTTCCATGCTTATATTATTTATTATTTTAATTTACAAAATAGGCATTTCTTGAAAAAAAACTACTTTTTTAGACGGAATACAAATCTAAGGGGCACATAAGAAACTAAAGTACTGAATTCAAAATATAACTAAACTTAAAAATTATAGTGGAGTAAACTTAGGTAAAGGACGCCAAATCACCGTCATGATGGGGTGTTTTACGTTGGTCCCTATAGGATTTCATTTTTATAATTGAAATCCTCTTCGCTGAAAGTTATTTCCTAACAATTAAGTACTCAATTAGATAATTATAATATGAATTATTTGATTTTCTGAATGCTTTAATTATACATCCTCTTATACAAGAAATAAATACATTTTGAACGAAAGTGTGAAGAAACAAAAGTACAAATAAAAAAAAGCAATATAAATGAATTATAATTGACGCATTTTCAAAAAAGATATAAAAGCAGGTTTTTGATTTACGAGTTGACAGTAAATGAATTTTTGTTCTTATCCTTTTTCATCGGGAAGTCCTAAATAGAAAGGATTCAAAAAGTGTACAAATTGGGTGCTGACGATATTACGATTATACAATGAATTAAATATTACTTAGAATGGTTCTAAGAAGACAGTTAAATTCGGCTGAAAACTTGTATTTTGTAATCCGTTTTTAAAATGTTTAGCTTTCTTTGACTTACAGGAATGAAAGGACAAGATGTTCCACAATAAAAATAATTGTACCGAAATCTTTGATGTTACTAGCAAGTGAATAGAATCCATACAATTATTCTGATGGCAAATTTGTAAAAATGATCTCTTCCTTGTCCAAACTTGTTGATTAAAGAAAGTAGGATCTGAATATTGAATAAGCTAACATAAAATTTGGATATTTAAAAATATATATATATTGAACATTTTATCTAATCCACCTTTCAAGAACCCCCTTATTCCTAATAGAATTATTTCCATACCATATAGAAACCAAATAGAGTTCATTGATCATAGTATTCGAAAGTATGTTTCTTAATTTGAAAGACAAAATTTGTTATTTAAGAAATTCAAAAATTAAGTTGGTTAAATTATAATTCTCTAATGTTCTAGACACCAACAAACTGGCATTTGCCAACCAGATATTATCAAAAGCTATAGTAATAAAATCATCAGTATTAATTTTTGAATTAATGACAAAGATTAAAATCTAAGGTTAGGTTAAGTCATTACAGTTAAGTTTAAAAAGAGTTAATTTCGCATGGTTTGCACTAAATGAAAAAAAGGAGAAAATTCGGTGTTCTACAGCTTATACTTACACATAATAATATAAACACTCTTAAAATTTAAAATTTGACAAAAAATAGTAAAATTAGATTTGATAAAAAACTGAATCTATTATGCGATTCACTTTTTATATTATAAATGTGCTAACACAAAAATACGTACTGGAATGTTTTATAGCAATATTTATATAACACTTCGATTTTTTTTAGTTCCAAAATTCTTCACAATTAATAGCTGATATTATTTAATAACCTCCTTTTAATAAATTTCTTTTAAAATACTATAATTGATAAAATTCAGTTAAAACTAATTGTTCGAATGAAATTGAGTTAAAAATTACTTGCTCGTGCATTATCCTTTGAGTTACAGTTGCTGCCAACATAGATCGCTATTACGCTCGTTATGTTATCCAAAAAGTAAAAGAAATAAAAAATAATTGTTATATTACATGTAGTAAAAGCAATTTAAAACTATATATAAAATTAATATTTTGAGACAACATAACTTCAAATATAACTTCGGTAATCGGCGTCATTTTCAAACTTATTTTCATACAAACAACAGACAAAGTGCTTTTACAGGATATTGGCACTTAACAAATCTTACATCGCCTCTTCTACCTTAATGAAATGAAAATATCCACCATAAATTGATCCTACAATGATGATTAAAAGTGTCTATCAGCATTTGAGATTTTTTTTAATAATTTTGTGGAAGATTAGATAGAGTGCAGCTTAACATCAAACGAGTTGGTGTCTGGTGCAATTGTCTCGTTGCAGGGTGTGGAGACGGATATTTTACAAAATAGCCTGATGTTCCTCCACCCTCGGGTGGGTCACCGTTAACACCACCCAAAATTCCGCTCCTCCTCCCCCCACCCACACTTGGGCCCCAAAAAGATGAGAATGGCCCGGGTCAGTCAGCTTGATTATCATTCTCAGCCTCAATGAAGTGCTTGCGTGGGAGGATTCACTTTAATCATAGCCTTCGCCTGCGTTTCGGCTTCATTCACGCGTTTGGTCTTCGCATAGAAAAGGTCACTTACAAAGAGTCTCAATGGACGCTGCAATTGTAGTTTGGAAAATAAGGATTAACGGTACTTAAGGTACTTTTATTTATCTCGTGGCTTTTTTTCAGAAGAGAAACACTACAAACCTTATAGTTAAACCAAGTGGTCTCTGAAAAAGAAACTGAATCCCAAGTCTGGTTCCTCTATCAATAAACAACAGTCGAGGAAATAACAATATTAATAGTAAACCGAATACGTCTAAATAAAATATACATTTTGAAATATTTATTTAGCAATCTATCAAAATATTTAGATTTTTAAATTAATGCGTAATTATGAATTTAACGAGACTAGCAACGATAATAGATATCTGCCCAAAGATCTGGAGTTATCTTTGGTATACATCCAAGAACGCAAACCGGAGAAGTACCACTCTAGCATTTAAACTTAATAAAAAATGGTACATTGGTTTACATTTTTGGATGTATACCAAAGATAACTCCAGATCTTTGGACAGATATCAAAGATACTTATCCTTGCATATATACCAAAGGAATTTCTAAGTAAAGAATCATGGTCAATAAATTTACAAAAAATGTACACGAGGAACTACAAAATTCACGAAGTTACAGGGAGTCTGTTCACTGAATGGCAACAAATGACACTCGTGTGCAGTCATGGCTTTGTCTTTAGAGAGATAAAAAAGGGTAGCATGTGGTATCGATTTGTCGCACGCGAGACACATTTCAAATATTTACGCCAAACAGATACATACCAAACAAAATGTTTCGAGACCGAACAGGACACATATCAAGTCGAATATTCTGAAGCCGAAGTTAACCGAGGTACCATCGTGCTCATAAATAAAATGGTTCTAGAGTCAAAACACTCAAATAAAATCCTTAATAAACAGTGTTCGACAAGATTCTATCCAGCAGTATAATAACTCGAATCTAGTTATCTGGTTGTAGTTTATTACTTGCAAGGGGATTTGTATCGCTTTGTATCTCCGCTTAAAGAGAGTTCTTTTATTGACATCCCTCAGCATCCTTCATCTAAGAGGTTTCTTAATCAATACGATGTTCCATATCTACGGAACATCCTAGCGTAGAACTTTACACAAAATGGTATTTTGTGAAAGTATTTGTTTTACATTTAAATTATGTAAAATTAATAATCATTAAATTATGTTACAACTAAAAATAATAAAATTACATGTGTTATGCTCATACAGAATATTTCCTAACTGGTGATTCAGCTAGTGAATACGACATTTGTGTGGGCTATTCTATTTCAAAATTTACTGTTTATGAACTTTTAAATATCTTACCATTTCATGGTATAGTAAATGTCGTAAGAATTATAGCAAAATCTAGCGATTAAAAGGCTTTACATATATCACATATATATTGAACAACAGCATAGCTTTATTGGAGACGATTAACGAGATAAGGATTTTAATGCCATACACTTCTTTGAATGTTTCAAAAAAGACTTCTCTTGTAACCCTGAAGAAATTAGACCAATATCTAACGAACTAGGACAATCTTATGTTTACTTTTAAAAACACTCTTTGGCACACACAATAACAGCACAAGGAACATCCCTGTGTTCCCATCCATTCCCTTCCACTTTTTCAAAATTGTAAATGTAGAGGGAAAAGAAATCAAATTGCAACATCCACATGTAATAACTGAGCATTTCGAAAGTGTGAATGCATAATAAATGTTTCATTAGTGTGTGAAAGCAACACTTTGAGAGCTGGCTTGAATCCGATGGGGGCGTACATTACAGAAACAAGGAGACTAAATGAGAATGAGGCTGAATTTCTGTCGACTGTTCGTGGAAGCTTCTTGTGCTTTCACCTCCACGACACGTAAATGTTTTTTTATTGTGTTTCTCATCGTATAACCACGAACATTGAGATTACAAATGCTTAAATTGTAATCTAATTGAAAGAGTAATGCATTGATAAAAGAAACATTTAATATATGCTAAGTTATCATTGATGATTCTAAAAATTGAAACAAGTGTCTTACTATTTTTGATCCACTGTTTTCTAGCTAAGTATGTGAATTTGTTATCGATAGTTTTCCTATTAACTTTTGTTAAACCATCGCACTTTCATTTGTCATTGAATGACATAGGTGGGAAAACAATAGTGTAGATTAAAGGGTTAAATATTTGGAAAGGAAAAACAATAATGCTGTTTAACTTATTATACTAATACTGGCCTTCAGAGAACTTTCTTCTCGTATTTCAGATAACATGAGGGTGAAAAAGAATCTGAGGACAATACAGGACAACACTACAAATTGAATCAAGTGCAGTTAAATGTAGAAATCTGTCATGAATATTTATTCGAACCTATTGTTATTCACTTCAAATAAACTAGATGTTTAGATGTTAAAAAGAATGGAGTTGTGCTACCTGTGCGGGTTTTTTTTGAACTGTCGCTTTGTTTTGACGTTGTAAGGGAATTAGAAATGGTAAAGGGACATTAGCATTATTAATTTGATAGCTTTTAAAAATAGAATACTACGATTTAAGAACTGAAGCAATGGTCATTGCAATTAATACTACAATTGTAAACTAAAGAAAGGTTGTTAAGATTTAACTATAATTTTAAAAAAGATGAATAACAACGAGAGTTCTTGGTGATATTTTTTTGCGTTTCGGAAGACTGCGTTCGCGTCTATTATTCGAGAAAACCCTTAAAACTCAAACCAGGTAGGATGGCTGTCGATGCAAGACGCATCTTCCATCGAATTTCTTTGTTTCGGAAACAGTGACTGCAACGCTAAAAGATTTGCACTCTTGAGCACTAAGCTGCGAATGAGTCTGCCATGGAATACAACTTTCTCAAATGTTAGAATTATAATGGTAAAAAGTTTCAAAAGACGTCGAAATCAAATCTATTAAGAACAACATTGTATAAGAGTTTCATTAAATTATGCTTGAATATTTTAATTCTCAATAAACGTATCATAACGAAGACACATTGTAATATTATTACCGTGAATGGTTATCGTGGATTTTGATAAATGATAATTTGATGCAAAAATATGAATATTAACTGTAGGTGATACACTAAAAATAACACAACATTCGAGATAATATAATATCAATCAATATTATGTCAAGTATTTTGCATAAATTAACACGACTTTGAGAATTTATTATTCGCATAAAATAAAAACTTATTGTAATTCACTGTTGTTTCAATCTCATTATGAAGTGCTTAGAGCTACATCTTTTTCACTAAAAAGAATTGAAAGCTTTTGCAAGGGTGGAGCTTAAGTTCATTTCTCAATGTTCTAACCTAATAAGTATGCCTGCGAACATACTTATTAGGTTAGATAATCTTCTTTTTATAGGAACAGGAAGTGCTTTGTGCCTCTTGGATTTTTATGTATTCAACCGTTCGTTATGAAACAGTCAGTTTTAAAACACAGCCAAATATATATTAGCCCTATCGTATATCAACTCGATATTACGATGGTTGTGCAATAGTGTTTTGAATCTTAGAGATGATCCTTTTCCTAAAACTTTTCTTTGTTTTCTTAAAAGAACTTCTTCGAAACAAGCAAGCAGTTTTAAAAATGATGTCTCTATTCTTTTGTCGAATCATGAAGTTTCAATGATAATTATTATTATTTCTATTAAATTGTCCAGCTTTGTTTGTACTTCTCGCACCGTTTCACTGGGTACTCGGACGTGTCAATGGACGTGTTGAATCCAGATTTTGTTTACTCGAGAAGATTGTTGGTCTTCCTATTACTATGCTAGTCATATCTACGGAATGCGTATGTGTGAAGAGGTATTTCTTTGGATGATCGCATTGACCTGCATATCCTTCTAAGCTGTGGCATTACTACTCAGTTATATAGAGAAATCTTTCATCCTGCAAGCGCAGTTGACAACTTCTTCATCAGAAGATACAGAGCTCGGTTGGTTACTTTAGAGAGGAAACTAATGTCTGGATTTGAACCCAAATGAGCATTCGTGGTATGGTTAGAAGTGGTTTTTGAAATGGACTGTTCCAGACCCTCAGAGGATTCATGAAAAAAGTTTAAAAATGTGCACCTTTTTTAACTTTTTTATTTTAATGTCACAAGTTTTTGTTATTAATATTGCTGTTTTTTTTATCTTTTATAAAAAAAATTTTATAATGTTACAAGCACTATAATTATTTTTATTCAATTTTTAGTATGTTTATTTGAGCATATTTTTAAAGACTGTATATTACATTTCTATAATAAAATATATTTCATATTTTTTGTACATCTATGGTGGTGGTCGTGGAAATATTTTTAATTAGAATGGCGGACCAAAAGAGTTCAAAATACCACTAGCGTAGGAAGAAGGGTTGCTGTTCTTAATCCGCCCAAACACTTCAGGATCTTCGAAGTTTCTTGATACAGCAATGGGCATTGCTGCCAACTGAGGACACCGTCATTTTGTGCACGGAACAACAATGTTATGTTTGTAGCGCTTTTAGAGGTATCGCAACCGATTGAATCCATATTGAAACTGATTCAGATACTATACTTTCGGGTTTATTTCTATTGGGTGTATTTTGAAGATTCTAATGAAAAGTGTTGTTTTTCTTGTGCCAGATTTGGGACGCCCCTTATGATTAATGCTTTTGGTGAATTTCATTAAATTCCAATAAATAGAAATGACAATTTTTCAAACTTAATTTTTGGAAACTGTGAACAATTAACTCTCATCCTTCTCTTACTTCGCTGTAGAAGGTTTAACGAGGTTTATTAGATTTAAAGTATTCCCACCATCAGGGGGGAATTTTCGTTTGTCGAGGTGGCAGTTTAACGAATCTCATTTGAATTTTAAGCTCTACTCGTGGAGTAGTACATACAAGACGAATTGACTAACAATGACACATGAAAAATGATTCGTGTGTTCGATCCCTAATTTAAAAAATGAATAAATTCAGTTGCTATTTTCTGATATGAATTGAGAATCTCTGATTGACTGTCAAACTACCTGGTTTCCAAATTTTCTAAACAGCCTCGCTCTCTAAAAGTCCGCCACGAAGGCATTCCCAAATACTGGGGTGCAATATTTGCCCACCGAAGTATTGTCCCCTAAATAACAATAATTTAATGGACTAGATGATGAGAGCGCCGATTACTAAACATCGGAAAAAATTGTAATTGTGATCAGGGCAACAACAAAGAAAAAAACTAAATTCATCATTAATTGTTCGAACCTAAAGGAGTTCATAAACGTACAAGGAAAAAAGAACAGCAGAACACAATTCTAACCGGAACCATTTTATTTTATAAAATTTTTTTCCTTTGAATGTGTCTGAATGAATTAATTTTATCAATGCAATTTAGTCTTTATTCTTAATAAAGAAATTAGCTGTTTTGAAAGAGTTCAGGAGTCTATTAATATTATTTTATAAAATTTTCTAAAGTAATGTTGCAATTTACTAAAAAACATGTACCAAACTGCTGTACTCAAAAAGTAAGAACAATTATTTTTTTTCAAAAACTCTATTTATTCTTCCAAATTTATTTTATCACCTTCAAAGTAATCCCTTCCGGACACAATGCACTAATGCCAACTTCCTATTCTAAACGCATGTTAAAATGTCATCGGTAGGGATGGTCTTCAAAGCGCGTGGCGATTCACGTTGAATCTCTTCAATAAACTCAAAACGGTGTCCCCAGAGTGGTCTTTTGAGTTTAGGGAATAGTCAGAAATCGCACGGTGTGAATACAATGGCTGTGAACGATATGAATTTCACTTTTGGCGAAAAAGTTACGACGAATCAATGCAGAGTGAGCTGGCGCATTCAGTGTTTTCGGTACCCATCGAGATTTGACACGTTTGAGGCCCTAAAGGGAATTGACCGATCCTTTTGAAATTCCAACATCATCAGCAAGGTCTCTAATTGTCGACGGTTTGCAAGCACCGAACCTTTAATTTTTTGGACGTGAGCTTCGTCGGTTGAGGTTAATGGTCGACCAGAGGGCTTTTCGTCTTCAAAGCCTTTCTCTGCCTTCTTTGAACTGTTTATACCGCTTCTAAACATTTCTTTCCGACATCGGAATGCTCACCAAACGCCTGCTGCAAGATTCTATATGCTTCCGCAAACCAAATTTAATGCAAGTTCTTTGCTCAATTCATTCAGACATTTCAAAAATCGCCGGAATCAGTTTTTAGCGTCTCACAAAGCCAAGCGTAACTCAAACGCTAATGAATATTTTGACGTCAAATTTCCCACAAATGTCAAGGACATTGCCAGAAATCTAAAAAAGAAAAAAAAAATTGAAATTGCATAAGCCCTGGAAATTTTAACTTGAAAATTGGTCTTACTTTTTGGACACAGTGTATTTTTACAGTAACAATCTTAAAAGACAAATCAACTGAATTTTTCTTAATAAATTTTTTGAAAATGGGTCGTACTTTTGTAGAATAATTGAAGCATTAAAGTGCTGCATATAATAATTAAATAATCTATGAGAAAAGGAAAGTTGTAATAATAATAACATATAATGATAAATTTATGCAATAAGACAAATTTTAAGCGTAATTTCAAATAGTATACTTAAACTAAGCAACTGAAATAAAGGCAAAATCTTTCTAACATCTGTGTAATCGTGAAAATTTTTCAAAATGAAACACTTAACATCTTGATGAGTTGATTTTTTTCTACAGTCATTGCTATAAAAATTAAGAAAGAATTGTCAGATCCGATAGAAATTTTACTTGTGTATTTGTAATTTGGTTTTAAGTAAGTGCTTATTACAAAATAAAAACAAAATAATAATTTATTGTAGGAAAACTCCCAAAGAAATACCGTGTCACCTCGTTTGGCTACCTGTAGCTTAATGCGCGATGCAGTAAGGTAAGGAGGGCATCTCATGATATTTCATTCTACAATTGCTCTAGTTCGATCACACTCCTATGCAGTCCAACTTATTTACACAGGTCACAAATTTTCAATCGGTGATAAATCTAGGGATCGGGAAGGCTAAAGAAGTGCATCAGTATTAAGTAAAGACTTCTGGGACACCCATGCTGTGTGACATTACCCTATTGTGGCTGGACATTACCCGAGAACCCTGCCATCAGAGACAACACATGTAGTTGAAGGAAGTCAGGTTAATTTTTAAGATTTCAAAAACATATAAGCACTATTTTATTGTATCAAAAGCATCTTAGTTAGCATATCATTTCCAAGCTAAGCTCTCTGCTACGTAAAATAAGAAGTATTTGATATACAAGCCAAAGATTCTTTTTATACTGAAAGACCAAATTCATTCTGAAAGACCAAAGTTCTTTCATTTATACATCTTTAGAAAACACGTATAAACTCTATATGACTGAATCCAAACAAGTGTGAAGAAAAAGCGTTTAGAAATGGAACCTTGCATCGAAACTTCCCAGAAAACTATTCCATAGCTACTAAAATAAATTTCACGAAGAATAAAAAAAACCATCCAAGATTTTTTTCTACAGTTTTCCTTTCATTTCCCACCCAAGAACAAGCGCAACCTGTCTCTAATTAGCACTCCCGCGGCCCAATGTAATGCAGCCAACAGGTAATTTGGCGACTTGTTGGCGAGCGTTTCGATAATGAGTCTAATGCGCGTAGGTGGTTCGGCCGATTGAATTCCTGTGGCCTTGAGAGCTTTTGTTTTGCATACTACTTTTAGTGGATCCACACCCAACACCTTCTTTATTTCGCTAGTCCGGGTGTAGAAGCTGTTTTACAATCCATTGTGACTCAGCAATGGATCTGTGTTGTTGTTTTGGAAGAATGTTTATCCCATTCGTTACTCAACTTTATATCTCGGAAGACATTCGCGTGCTATTGTTTGAGCACTTTCATTTGCTGGGTTGGAACTGAGACGTTCGTTTCGTTTTAGGATATCGAAGGATTGCAATTAATATCGTTTTTTCAAACAATGCTTTTTGTTTAATTCGACAGCGTTTCTGAATTAGGGTATCTGTGTTCAGCAACTAAAGTCCAAACGATCTTCTCATAATAAATCTGTAGGCTCCATTTGTTGGCCAAGTGCTTCTTTGCTGGGGTATTCGGTTGCATTTGTGCATGCTGTGTAACACTAAATCACTTAGCGTGCACTTTGGCTACTACTTGAATTTTGAGAATAACATGTTGATGATTCTTGATTTCATCTTAATTTTCGTATAAAAAGTAGTTTGAAAAATGAATAGCGTTAAAAAATAATTCGGAAAAGATATTAATATTCGACATGTTTTTTCTGTTTAAAAATTTTTTTAATGTGAAATATTTTTTGATGAACAACATAAAAAATAATTGCAATTTAAGTGAATGGTGTTTTTTTCCTATCTTCATTTTTTCAACAATATTGGCCCTTGAAATTCGTTAATAGTTTAACAACTTTACTAGGGTTAACTCTTTGACTATATTTATAAAAGAAGTTTTTCAAAAAGAAGTACTATTCCTTTCGAGGATAATGCCTTCAAGAAAGATTTTGACCCTTCATTTCCGTATCGTATGCGAGAAAACGTCCTAATGTAAGCTAAGATGCTCGAAAATAACCGATAGCGTTCCTGCGGAAATGCTTTTTAAGTAAATTGTTATATTTCTACTGTCTAGTATAATTTTGAAAGTTAAAGAAGAAAAATTTGATAGTTAACCAGTCTCGAAATGTTATGTATTTTTAAAATACGTAAAATATAAAGGATTAGCTTAAAGTCTTGTCAAATAATCGTTGAATGTAATTTTGTTTTGGTATTATCGAATAGTTCACTTTTAACATGTTTTTTTTTCTAAACAAAATTCATTTCGAAAAGATTGGTATTTGTTTTTCTTACGAACCAACCTTTTATGTCTGCGGAAAGGTAAATAAACATATCTGGGGATCAGACAATCCACACGTTTCTGCCCAGGTGGTCAGAGAAGACCTTTAAGTAATTTTTGGTGTACGTACATAACAAGGTTAATGAGCAATTTTTCTTCAACGTAAAAAAACAACAACACTGCTAACGGTTACTTAGACATATTAGAACTGTTCATTGCACCTCAGTTAGAATTTCTGTATGAGGGGCTCCATCTTGCTCATTATTTATCAGCAAGTTGGAGCACCTTCTCACTGTAGTTCCTTAATTCATAAGTTCCTGGAAGAGAGATTTCCGGCACACTGGATTGGAAAGGATGGACGCACACCATTGCCTTCTCTTGATTTTTTTTTTTTTTTTTTTTTTTTTTTTTTTTTTTGTCTTTGGGCTATATCAAGGACAGTGTCTTTGTCTCAGCAATTGTTGACGATGAAGAACTGAAGTCTACAATAAAAGATGCTGTGTACTGTAACAGACCACATGTTAAAGAACATTTGACGCTTTGACATTCTCCGAGCTACCTAGGACTAGTGATTGCTTAGTGTAAGGATGATTGCCTTACTATACTTTTGGTGTAGATATACCCCCAAAAAAACGCCTTCCCATTTCTGATATCTTATTTTATTTCTATGAAGTAATTTGCGAGCCTGAAGCTTCCTGGCTTCTGAACTGAAGAAAGGTAGTTGGAAGGCTATCAAGCGAGCCGAATTTAAAGTTCCCTGGCCTGAGCTGCCGGATCATTAGGGTTTCTGAACTGATTAAAATAAATTAGACAGCTGGGAAGCAAGCTGAAAATTCCCATGCTTATATCGGTGATAAGTACGATACATTATTAGGTTGGAAAGTCCTTCAGCTGGTTTCAGGAAGGAGGGTGCAAACTTCCAGAAACTTTCAGTCTTTTTTCTACAAAGATGTTCAACAACCTTGGCTGTTTTATGGTCAGCGTAGTACAGTAAATACTCTTGGACTTGGACGCCGCAGGCGTGCCCCTGACCCCATCACACAAGGTGACGCTACAGTGGTTTTAGTACACACCTGCGGAAAGGGAGGATTGTAGCGTTATTTTGTATTTAACTAATACACGAGACTGTTAAGGTAAGTTTTTATACTATCCAGTGGCGTAACAATAGGATAGCAAATTGCCACGAGGCTATTTGCCGAGAAGCTATGAGTACAGAAAACGCCTGACATTTATTACCACAAAATGAAGTAAAATTTATTAATTCTGTGTTTAATAAATTTAAGTTATCAAAGTGATAAAAAAAATGTGTATCAAGATTTTGAACGTATTCATTTGTGTAAAAAATAGATCGTATCTGGTAGTAATAGTAATAGAAACAGTTACGCGCGGGTAATCCTGATGACAGGAACTTCTTCGATTTTTGGTTCCCGAATAGGTAAAATCAAAAGTGGGAACTCCCGATGCCACCCATGTGACACTGGGTCATTTCAATTCCTTCTATTAGCTCACACTCTCCCTATATACATCTTGTTCAAATTTTCAATCGTTCATAAAATACTTTTTATCCATCCACTCAAGTTCAAATACATTTTTTTAACTTGTAGTGGATGACACTTGATGTTAATACAGTTTTGTCAACTATTAATTCAGTAATTAAATTAAATTAATTTATTTTAGGTTTTTTAGATTTAAGTTGCATATATCTACCAATAGATGGCGCCAGATAAACTTAAAAAATGAATGAAAATTATTTATAAATGACTTTCTGCAATATAGTGAAATAAAAGTAGGAATTGACTTAAATTTTTTTTTTTTTTTATATTACTTGTTTTTAAATTCACTTGTTATGAAATTTCCTTGATTCTTGGATTGGTACTTAAGTGGGAATTCTCGCTGGCAAGATCAGGGACTTCCGGAAAGCGGGGAAGTCGCTGATTCTCCATGCTTCGCTATTATCTTGTTTTCTTTCATCGGATTCGCGATCAGTCGTCAAGTTAATGAGTTGATTGTGGAAATTAGATAATAACATGTCTAGTAATAGGAAGGGAGTGAACAAGGAAGATGCAGTTTGAAGAAAAGAATAAGAAGTTACCTATAAGAGTAAGGAAGAAACAAATGAACAGTACGGCGGAAATGAAGAAATTAGCCGAACAGAAAGTGATAGTGTTGTAGGCACCGACAACACTGATCGAGAATCCCCACAATCCTGTACTAGAAATACGCATAATGAAAACCAAAGTGAAGTGACTGAAATTGACTTGGAAAAATAACATCGTCGACATACATTACTGATAAGGGTTATTCTACAGTACTAATTGATCAAGTGAAATGGATTTTGATCGAAAATAGACATAGCATACCTAAAGGCACATTTCGGTAGTACTTTATTAAAAAGAAAAAAATGATAATGATACTTAGCATCGAGGGATAACATCCGTTCTTTTTTTTTTTTTTTTTTTTAGTTGCAAGAAATATTTATTATGTTAATTTTAAAGCAATCTCATTTTATACATATTTTGTATTTGAATTGCTTTCTATGCAGGAATAGGCCATTGTTCTCATTCCTAAGGAGTTGAAAAAGCTGAAATGCAATATTAGTCTATTTAATTTTAGAAAAGATATTATTCTTTCGTATGTGCGTAATAAAAATGTTATATGAATTTCGGTTCTTCATAACCACAGAGCTATCGATTAAGATACCTTAAAAACATTGATTATCATATATTACAAACATACTAAGGCATGTGTGGACAAACTCCCTATGATGTTGCTGAAACACAAGAAATTTTTTTTCTCTATGTTGAATGTAGCTGCAATCAATAGCTATAGCAATTCATTCAACCAGCAGAAAAAAAATTAGCTTGCAAATGTCCTTGTAAAACAACGCCTGCTTTTCTTGAAAGTGATCTAAAAATTAAAGTGTTGAGAAAAAAAACAGGTATTGAACTAGACATCAAGGAAAAGAAGATGTGATTCAATGACTACGAAGACTTCATTTTTATATCTAAAGTTCAATGCAATGTTTATTATATTTTACTTAAATGTAAACAACTCATTAACCGCATCGACAATTTTATTCCTTTAATTTCCGCTTCATTTATACAATTCTTTGGGCATTTAAAATTCTTTTAATGCCTTAGAATTACATTATTTATAAAATGTAAATAGATTCAAATTAAATATAAATAAAATTAAATATATTAAAATTTCTATATGTATTAAATAAAGATAAAATATAGAAATTTGAACAGCATTTCTTGAAATAAATTGCATTATTTCGAACATAATTTCAATAAATACACCCTTTACATTTAATTTGGTTTTTTAAATAGAGTATAAAGAAACGACCTCTGGAAGGGTAAAACGGCATTTGATGGTTCGACACTTTCTATAATGCGGGCACCGACCGAACCGTTCGATTTCTGATTTTTTCATGTGGCTATTTGTCCACCAAGTTGCGACACAGTCTACTCATTTTCGCCCGCCAATTTTCAATTTTGTACAGTGTAAAATTCATAAAACTGCAGAACTCATCAATTCGTGAAGAATTCGTAACGATTTTTGGAAGGAGAGACAATCACAACGGATATCAGATACTTTTTGAAACAGGCTGTATTATTTCTTGCTGTAGAGTAGCTTTTTCTTTTGTGTTATTTAATCAATACAAGAATATTCAATTCAATTCGTGTATAATATGACTTTGTAGTTGCTAGATGACTGTGTCAGATAATGACACATTCAATATGTACATGTTTTAATCGTTTCAATTTTTTATCGAGAGTGATTTATCCCGTTCAAACTCTATTGATACTAATCCATCAATAGGCCGAACGTACCGGATTACTGTAGCCTCCACACTAGGAAAAAAATGTTTTTTAAATCAAAAAATTATTTTTTTTACTTTATGACAATTTCTTAACAATGTGTGGGTTTGAATCAAAAGTAAGAATAGTATTCAAATTAAAATTCTCATGAGAACAAAAGAGCTCTACTATTTTTTTGTGCGTAAAAAATAAAAATTTGTTTCTACAAAATATTGTCAAACTTAATAAAGAATCATTACTGATTTTGAAAGTAGAAAATCAATTTTGAATGAAAATAATTTGACAATTATTGATGTGAGAAATAAAAAAAATTATATTTTTTAAATCTTTTCATGAATAAAACATGAAAAAATAATTTTTTTTAAATCTTATCATGAATAAAACTTGAAAAAATAATTTTTTTTAAATCTTATCATGAATAAAACTTGAAACGACGTGTTTGCGATACAAAAGTTTTATTTACTTACTCAAAAATTCATGTATTATGTATTATTTTTGAAGTTTTATAAAAATGGTATTTTTATAAGGCGTTTGAAGTTGTTTAATACATTTCGCTTTTATTATTATTTGCATCATGCTTTAAAATGCAATTTACTATGAATGTTTAGACACAGTTAAATGACTCTGTAGTATGTGAACCCTATTTTATAAAAGAAAATTGAAAATTGAAAAAAATAATCTCTGCAAATCATAAATATATTTGTTTACTTGTTACTAAACAACAACTTAAAAGGAATATTTGTATATTTTCAAAGATGTTACACATCGATAGTAGTTAAATTTCTAAATATTATTATTTTAAAGTAAATAAACCAGCCCGAAGAAATCAATTTAATTTGCTTACAAATCATCCAAAAAGGGTTCAAAATTGGTTCTTATTTTTTTTAATTGTGTGTGAGAAGTTTTAGAAAAGCAAACAATAAATATTTGGCTATATTAATATCTTGTTTGAAGAAAAAAAATCTAATACAAATAGAGTTTAACCAAAAAGAAACAAGATTTACAAAAATTAAGTTTTAATCTTATGTGTTATTCTTATTTAAAAAACATTCGTGATTATTCACAGCCAGGACATCGAAATATTGAAATCCTTTATCAATTTTGGAAGACATCTAAACTAACTACATAGTTGTTTATAAAAAAGATTATTACAATCAGAGGAAATAGATTTGTAAAAGAACAGTTTATTCACTACAGTTTTTAAATCTGTAAATTTCGCAAAGGTCCAGAACCAGATGATGGTTCTGTGCTCGGTGCCATAGGTTTCGAGTCCTGGCGATGTTATGGAAATATGTAGTGGTTCGGAATCCATTTGAAGACGTAGGTGCCAGTCTAATAGGATTTTGGAGTGTTGGGATGACAACTCTACCTCGTAAAAAAAAAGACATCTCCTGTCTCGAAATCTGTCGATAGACAGACGGACCATGGGGCTGTTGTGCTAATGAAAAAGTTAATAGAAGGCATAACGCATTTAGAGTTTTGGAAATTTCCAAGCGTAATAATTTACCATAACTAGAATTAGTGATTAAATTTTTATTCAGACTACACGACATCGTCTTGTTTAAGATTAATTCTGCATTCCACAACGTCTTATTTGCAACAACTGCCTTACAACGTCTTATTTCCTTATTCGAATAACAGCAACTTCGCCTTGAGAAGATTTGTTTTAAAACAAATTTTTTCATTACTGAAAGGAAAAATATTTTAGTATCATAATATAATATTTAATTAATTAATCTTGTGAATTCTAATTAAATATAATTACATTTTTTGTCCCGATATAATTGAGCAGAATGATGTTCATATAACATTGTATGACAGGATTATATTATGCGACTCCTAAATGAAACATTTTGTGAATTCGCTTTGGCTTGTTGAACCTTCTCTCCTAACTGGACTCTTATATAACGAACTCCTTCTAAATAAGACCATAATCTTATTTTTTATTGAAATCTCGAGGAGTTGTATGCATGGAATGCACAGCACTGATATATACATTTGAAGGTATCCACACTGTTTGAATTTGATTGAACTGAAAACTGGAAATACTGTATCATATGTGAAATTATATAGAAAAAAATGTCAAAATCGTCGTATCTTGCAAAGAGAGGTTTCAAAGTAATAGGATGGGTTTTTCACTTATTGGGATAATTAAGAATGCATATTTCTATTCCCCAGTGAAGACTAAAAGAGAAAGCTTCGATGCTAAATGAGAAACATCTTGGAACAATTTAGAGGGCCAAGTTTAAATGAACATTTTAGAATCTAGATATTTAGGTTTGAGGACTTGTTTCCTTTAAAAGTAAGAAGTTTGAATAAATAACATCCTGATATCAGTCATAAAGTACGAGAAAATTCCCAAACATTCTAGAAAGAAAAAAAATACAGGCAGAAATGATTTGAACTTGCTAATAGAGTAATTACCATTCTTATTAGGAAATCGACCATTTCTTCATCAATAAATTTTGTATGCGAAGGCAACCACTGCATATATATATATATACAGAGAGAGATAGAAGTTTGTTTTGGCTTGGATCCATTCATCTAAAGGGCAGAAATGTTTTATAATGTCATGAGGGTACTTTTGTGAATCTTCAGAATATGATAAATGTTTATCTTTTGCCAATTTCTTTCCTCCTCCATTTCCCCCACCTAGTATTTGCACATCTGTACTTTTCTGATCTGTTTCGGAAGTGTTTTTTATACATTTTGATGTATATATATGTTTCATGATTTTTAATTTCGCCTTTGCAGTTAATGTTGGATCTTGAAACAAAATTTTATCTTTTTCGTTAGTACTGAGACACATAAAAATGGATGCATGGGGAATGCCATGTTATGTCTTTGCTATTAATTTACTTTGTTATTAATTTTTTGTTTACTTTGTTACAGATTATGTTTTTGATAAGTCACTTGCTCAAACTTATTATACTTGTAGTTTTTGTTCTACATATGATATATATTAATAATGAATGTCTCTAATTGTTTAAATATATAAGAATCATTAGTTAAAATATTCCCGCATCTTTTGCCAAAATGGGATGATGTTGAAAAAGATTTCTTAAGACAACATGAATCTCTCCTAATGCACTTTGCATGTGGTGTGACGGCGGAGATGAATGGAGTTGCTTGAATTAAAATGCGCCTCACACATTCGAAAATGTGGCAAATCGGGGGAGGACTGAAAGCCGGATAGCACGAGTTCGAAAAACAAAAGCGCAAGTCGAAGGTGCTCGCAGCGTAGCTTTTTCCCATGGCTGGCGCGCACACAAATCACGTAGGATATTAAACATTATTGGGAAGGGAAATTCGGAAAGCACATTAAAGTAGCGGTCAACGATCGGCTTGCAGTTGTCAGACCTTCCATTCCTCAGGGGATGCACCAGTCTTCTCTGGAAGACTATTTCTTCAGTTAAAGTACAGAAATCGCATGAGATTACATTTTTTTTTTTTTTGATTTCGCGGAAAATAAAGCATCTATGACCCTATTTCTTAGGTTACAATATATATACATATATATATATATATAGAATGATATATAACGAATGATTATGGAGATGATAGTTATGAATGAAAACAAATGGAATCAGCTATTTATACGGGATTTCTATTTCTTTAAAAGGGATAAAAGACAGAATATGTGCAGAATAATCTTATTCTTTTGGATAAAATAATGAGGTAACTGTATATATGGTTAGGTATATGATCATAATTTTTAGGTAGAATATTACACATGCACGCATATGTGTGCAATCTTTTGCAAAATAAAAGAAATGCTTCTAAGGAATTATCCGATAATATCAAAATTTCCCATGAAGATTCTTTTATATCAGTATGTTAGTGATTCAGCCAATGAATGTTAATATCAATATATATATTGATATAGAAGTAGTGAGAGAAAAAGACGATGATTAAATAAATCAAGGCTCTTTTAAACAAGAATATTTTAATAATGCCTTAAATATTGATTCTGCAAATAGTTAAACAGTTTGGCAAGAAGCAATTCATTCATGACATTGTCAACGTACAAAGTATAATATTCAGAGTAAATGATGCCTTTTATAGTTCAAGAAAATTAATAAGTAAACAGGAATTCCTACATTTATATATATAATTTTTTTTAATTGTGATTCTATTATACACGAATATTCTATGAGCCCTAATGTAATCGTTATTTTAAAATAACATCTTAAGTGGTTATGAAAGTCCATTAATCACATTAGAAAGTGTGAAATCTATGTTATGAATTATTTTAAGAGATTGTTCATTTTTTTCACTTCATTTTATCTTACATATTAAAAAATGAATAATTATTTAATTTAAAAATGATTAGGAAATAAAATAATGTCTACGGTAACATTTACTAAATGTTTTCAACGAGAACAAATCATGGTAATAGAATAGATGAATTATTTCGTAAGATAAAAAAATAAACATTCAAGTATCCGGAGTTGATCAAGAAAAACGCAACTCGGATGCTAATTATTTCAAATACTTTGCATTAGTATTGTTAAATAATTAAATTTAAAATATTACTAATATAAATTGTAAAATTACTTCTTTAATAATATCAATAATTGTTTTGATAATAATAAAAGCTGAATTGTGCTAGAATTAGACACATTTCATTGAGCAGTAGGTTCTGGACATACACAGACCAACTGTTATCTTTACATTTCAAAACATTTCGGACACATATTAATTTATTCGTTATGAAAATTTATCACATGCAACACACCTTGGGCAACAGAATCAGCATCTAACTTAGTAAAACATACCATTCCGTATAATAACTTTCTTAGCACTCAAACATTTTAATGAATCTATTTAGATGTAAAGTTTGCTTCCCAAAAGGTAGCCAACACTACCGTAAAATCTGCTCTTGAATATTAAGTCAAGAACCTTGCTTTGAAATGATAAAATTCTTCAACGGGTTCTCATATTCAGGGATTGACCTTAATAAGCGAAGGTGAAATGGCCCCTCATAATAACTCTACAATTACAGGAGATGAGTTCGGGTTACAATTCAATTACTGATGCAGGAAAACAAGCTGAAAAATACCGCGCCATCGTTTTTGACCTTCGTTCGTTACTGTTTTTGACCTGCGATTGATTATTATGATTTATGCTTTCTCATGCAATCACTGTGAGCCATCGTCCACCAAAGAAGGTCAAGAGGAATCTTCCCGAAACGAAACCACGATTCAAAGATGAAAGCAACCTAAGTGGACTAACGCGTTCAGTGACTGATCTCGAATTAAGGCAAATTAGACCGTGGGAGATTTTCACTTTCCTTCGTGAACTTTGGGCCTGTCTCGGATTTTCTCACTCGCTGCAACTCAATGGATTGGGAATTTTGGTAACTTTAAAGCAGGTAGAACGTCACATTTTTATATGCACATTACTGCATTTTAGGATCAATTAATAAGATAATGTATTTGTAATCAACAGGGAGTTTCTTCAGACTATAACAATGATTCTTACTTTTCCTATGAAATCTATTAAGTAGGGCGTGTTTAATTATGCTATTTTAATTGTAATGCAACTTCATTGAAAAAAAATTAAAATTTAACTCTTCTAAGTAACTAATCATTTCGCCATGAAGTAAAATATGAAATGTCCTAAATGAAACATGTCCTGTAGTGTATGTCATTGAGTTGTTATAATCTCTATGTACTAGTTTTTTTTTTCGCTTTATTATAAAATAAACGGAAAAATATAAAATAATTATATCTTACATTTTAAATTCAAATTTTACCTTGCAAGATGCGGTATGTTATAAAAAGTCAACATATTTTGCCTTTTATAACATAGTACTGTTTTAAAATAACGTACTAAACTTACTGCTTCTTTGCTTCGATTTGTCATGTTCCGAATTTTAGAATAATTAAATAACATGATATTGCATTTTATAATCAATGAATGTCGAGTTTTTTGCCAGGCTATATGATCACAATGCTTTAAAGTAAACATATACTATAATTTAATATTTTGCAGATACAGCATTTTTTTTTTGTCAAATTTTCGTCCTGTCTTAGTTTAATTTAGCTATCTGTAACAATAGAAGATTGTTATTTAAGATATTTCTTTTGGTGTTATAATATTTTTTTTCAAATTTTCCAATTGATAGTTTTCATTTATTTCTATTTTTCGGAAATATCAATAAAGTTCATTGATCTATTATGTATTTGAAATAATACGTGTAAACTACTTTTCACCTTTTGTATAAATTAATAGCTAATAGTTAATAGTACCAAAAATAGTTTCTTGGTAGATTTATTGGCAAAATTTGGTGTCTAATATATTTGGTTGGTAAATTTCAAATTTACAGGAGGCTCTTTGAATTGCAATGACGATGCGTCGCCAAGCTAGGTCTCGGCAACAATTCCAAACCTGAGAAGAAACAACATTTCCCATGCAAAAAATTCCTTCCCCACAGCGGATGGCAGTCATAGATTTTTGGGATTTAATTAAAGATTAAGTTATGGCTAATTTAGCTCCATATATCATTTGGCGTCTCTTGACTGTAGCTGACCTCTTGCAGTGCAGAATCATTAGTCAGTCGGAAGGGGCTTCTTGCTGACCTCTGCCCAGAAGTCTCGGACTTCAAATGTAAATGAAAGACCCGCATTCGATAAGGCATCGACTTCTTTAAATTAGAAGAACACTGTCTTCAAGCAAATTTAATTACGTTTCCTAGTTAAGATGTAGCAACCCCTAAGCTTCTTATTCCTTTATTTTATGTCAAGAAGTGTAAAAAAACTTGCCAGCCAATTATACTTTCGCTTCTGTGTGTGATTCTTCTTACACTTTTTTTTTTATAATGATAGATTTTTTGGCTTAATTTAGATGCTTGATCATCTTCAATTTCATTGGTTCTTTTTCTGTTGCAATGAGATGCACGAAAAGAAATGCTTGTGGATTCGAATAAAGTATTATTAAGTCCATCTGTTAGAAAACGGTTTCATACTGTTGCAGTGATGTTAACGCTTTACGTTAAATATCCTACTTTGGCATGCTTAATTAAATAAGCTAATATGTAGTGAGGGGTAAGATTTAAAATGTAAACATGCCTGTAATTCATTTGCGTGTAAATAATACAATAAATCCAATATATTTTTTGCAATAAATTCTCTACTGTCCATCTAAAATAAGTGTTTCTAGTATTTTTAACTGTAAATAATTGCACGTAAATAATTTCATAATTAATACTGGGGCAATTAAAAAGAAGGAATTCTGGCAATATTTTGGAAATCAATAAACTCATATTAGAAATCATTGAAATTTACTAATGGAGCATTTTTTAAAAAAAAAATATTTGTTGTAGGAAATTTAACATTTTAAAGATTGTTCTAGAAAATAAACCATTGAAAAAATAGGAACACTATTTCGAGACAAATATATGTAATATTCAGCAAATTGCGTCATTATCTAATCGTAACTTAACTTTATACCACCCATGCATCGAAAGTAATCAAATATTAAGATTTCTTAAATATTGTACAAAAGTGAATGGAGGGATCGCCCTTTCCTTACGTAAACAAGACCCTATTTAGGTAAAAGCACCTGTGGAATCAGTTGAATTGTGGTGAAATTATAGCTAAACAATTAATTTATTTTAGAGTTTACATGATCTTAATGAGATGATGTAAAACTCAAAAGCTTGATGTTGTAAGGTCACTTTATAAAATTCCTCATTCTTGTTTCCTTTAAAAAATTAAATCGATAATATTTTATTTTCGACTCTGAGTTTGGAGTAGCCTAGTAGTTAACACTTTAGGTTTCTGAATAGCGGAAACTCTTCGAAACCCGACGAGCGAATTCATATCGACAGTCATACTGTCTAGAATGAGATAGGTATGGTAAATCTGTTGGCCATATAATCTTTCCAATGGGGTTTTAGGGAATGATGCCCTTTCTGGGGATGTGCGCTTAAAATTGTGGTGTCACAAAGTGAGTGCAGAGTAGAATCTTTCTCCGAATAACATGAATCTGCTCCCTGGCGATTCCAGTGGCGAGCTGCTTCAAGAAACCATCATTTGAAAAAACCTTTCGTAAGCTGATAATACAAAAAAAATCATGTTAGTTCTTTCCACGTTCTTCTATTACATCTATAAAATATTTTACAGTAGAAGTTTAGTTTTCTGTTTGTAGCGCCTATAACCTTCTTTATAATACATTAACTTAAAATATATTGCAAATCCTTCTATATCTGAGCTGAATATTGTGTCTTCCTGTACAATTCCGAGTATCGGAAGTGTAGCAATTTACTTTCATTGCGTTCCTATCTATCCGTACTAAAATGAGTGAATTTTGGAAGTAAATTTTGCAAAAACAGACGATGCATCCATTCTTGTTGATAAGGACGAACAATTAGCCAGCGAATCGAGCAAAAAATTAAATTAACTACTCAAAAGCAGCACTATAATAGTAGAGAAAAAACTTTTATGCCAAAATAAATAGTTTCATAAAATAAACTATGACTCAACTTTGTCACACGTTATTTCGAGGCCAAAGCTCAATTTCCTCCATATACCATGATCGAAAAAAGTCATTTTATAGCAAAAAAACTACCCTGAATAAAATATTAAAAATGATGAATGTTATTCAGCTATTAATTGTAAAATCCATTGTCTTTCCAGTTGTCTAATTTTTGAAATAATTTTGCTCAAGTCTTACGTCCTAATACATAGAAGGAATAGTGTCTTTTCCTGGCTGTTTTTCTTTTAGAATAAGAATTCAGCGTTGTTAAACAAATATCTGCATTTAATTACATTTACTTGTATTCGTATTTGATGCATATTTTTAGAAAATACAAATACATTGATGAGCTCATTTGCGTAAAAAAAAATTGATGTCATTTAAAAGTATACATTTCTTGTAGAGTTGAAACAATTTTCATATCGCATCTTATCAATAACTTTACAATATCATATTTCTGACCACATTCGTGTTTAAAAAGCAAAATATAGCTAATAAAAATATATGGCTTCAAATCTAATTTCTAATATTTTCATTAAAAGGATTTTTTATCAACTGTTTAAATTTTTATATAACCCGGTGAAAGGGGATTTTTCTTTTAAATATTAAATTTTTATTATCATTTTTTCATATAGATGTAATTCCGAAGAATTATTCATAATTGTAACAGACAGACAAAACAGTTTATCAATACATGAAACTCAGTTTGAAATAGATATAAAAACCAACGGCATTCTCAATTGAATGTTTTTACTTGTGCTATTCGTTATGAAGAAATAGAAGAGAGCAAATAAAAGAAATAATTGAGTTAAAAAAAAAAGAATGAAAAAGTTAATGAGCCTGTATATTTTAAGATAAAAGTTAGCGAAGAGGTATCTAACTGTGAACGAAGTCTTGTTTTTCAGTTGACATATTTATAAATTAAAAAAAAAAAAAAAAAAAAAAAAAAAAAACAGCAAATATATAGAAGAATATCTCAATTATGTTATAAATTTTAAACAGCTATTGAGTTTTGGAAAGAGTACAACAATATCCTAAAACTAAAAAGTATGAGATGAGATTAATTGGAATCTATATATTAACATAGTAATATATATAATATATCTATATATTAATATATCTATATATGTTTTTAGTCTTTGTATTCAACACTTAAATTTATTAAAAATAACCATCGGTCTCATTCAATTCCTAAGCATTTAACTTAGCTTAGCCTTAACAAGTCTAATTGCAAAGGTGGAAAATATGTTCACTCGTAAATTTGATTTTCTTTGCGACGATGAATAACGTAGATAATAATTCAAACGTGCCTTTTTAATAATATTTTAATTTTTAAATAACTTTGTTACAAAAATGAAATAAAATAGTTACGTTTTGGCATTGATAAGTTTTAGTTTCTAATCTATACATTGTATTTGCAAAAGAACGAACGAGCTACGGCTGATATTTCTATTGCAATTTCATTTGAAAAAGTTCGGAGTTTTCACGAATTTGGATAATTTCCGTTTATGTTTACTTCTATGGGAAGATTTTTTTGCCACCTTGATTTAAAAAAAAAAAATACAATTACTTTAATTGGTATCTGCTCTTCTACCATGCAATGATGTAGCATTCTTTTTTCTAAAAAGCTGTTTATAATTTCTAGTTCCAGGGAGTGTTATTTCTAGAGGTTCATTCTGAACTCGTAAAAAAGTTCAAGGTCGGGTTCAAGAGACGTAACTTGCTTTCTCACGTATCCTTAGCATTCTCTACCGAGTTCATGTCCCAGTATGTCTACTGTCAAGTTTATCGCACGACAATCTTCATTATTTGGAAATCATCTATTACAAGATGTCAGGTGTTTTAGCAAATATACTTCAGTCCTTGAAATCTACAAAATTGCTGACATTTAACACATCACAAAGAAGTATCGACGCTTTCCCTTACGAAGTTCTTTTTCGTACCTTTGCGTCTCGAAGGAAAACTTCCATGCATTTAAGATTAATAGATGTTTTGAAAAGAAATCAAAAGTTTAATTATTATATAAAAAAATAAATTAAGAGATTTTGCTCTAGTTTTTCAATGTTTTTTCCCCGAGGCCATTGTTGACTTCTATTGTGTAACAATGTTTCTTTCACAGTTAAAATTTTTAAAAAATGCCTTTTTAACAATACAACATCGAATGCTCATTTTCTTTCCATACTTTTCCAGAAATGTCAAGGAATCATAAATGAGTTTATCAAGAGTTTTGATTTTTAAATGTTCTAAGTATATCCCTACAGAACTTCTTAAAGAAATTGATTTCATGTGAGAAGAAAACCGAATCATCTCCATATCATTTTTGGAAGAAATTTTTTTTTTTTCAGCAAACATTTTTGATTAAATTATTTATTTAAATGTCTTCAAAAAAGATTAATTTAAAATATATCTCCTTGCAAAATACTTAAATTTTTAATCAGTACTATATGAGCAGGTGGCATTATGATAAGAGTACAATGGTTTAAAAAGTACATCATTCTCACTTGCAATAATTCTAGCTCAAGTGTGTCGAGAATGGCGCAATCACAATGAGCTTCGCGTGACTTACCTAAGCTACTCAGCTCATCTCTTTGAAATCAAAGCATATTTTATCGAAATGACCAAACGTACCGTAACATTTAAGGAAAGTAGTTTTACTTCAAGTTTGTACAAAACTAATATCAGTAACAATAAATTTACTATCATCCCTTACTGATTTATTTAGCTTTTATTCATGAGTTTGCTATTAGATTTTAATTGCGTCTGTGAAAGTAAGCTCAGTTGAAAAATAATGATGCAAAATGCTAAAATGAAAAGAACACAAATATCCTTAATCACACTAGACAAATAGCTTAATATGCGCACTAGTATGCAGGAATTCTGGATGGTCTCTAATGAAGGAATTCTGAATTTTTGTGATATTTTTTTGTTCGAAGAACTTTTCTGGTCCAGGATTTCAAAGTCCACCAATTTATCAATCCAAGTGTTTCTTTTCCTCTTATTAGGTCATGCGATGATTTTTCTTTGGTATTCCTCGAATATTAGCGGAAAGAACGAGTTTGTTTTCCAAAAACAAAACGGTGAAAATATTTCTCGAACTTGAACCCTGTCCATAAAGAACGTTTTGAGTGCTTTATTATACATTGGGTCCAATTAATAAGCCCACCTTCTCCTATGAGGTCACATTGCTGCGTATAAATTAAAAGACCAGTTTTTATGATAGAGCGCTTCTCTTTTTTTTTCTTTTTGGATCGGATGCATTCGAATGGTTTCCTTATAGGTTTTATAAGGTTATGCGTGTATGAAGAGATACTTTTATGTGCATGCGCCCAATTCAAACGTTACTCTGTGGGATTTTTCTCTGAAATCTTGTCAGAAACACTAGAGCTTAGCTTAAAAAACATTCAAAAGGAAAAGTTAAATAATCGGGTGGTTTAAAAAAGAATAACTAGGGGGATCTAGATTCGAATCTTTTTTATTAGTGTCATTTCTATAATTTTAAAATGTGTTTCGAATGTAGCATTATTTACATTTGCAGATGTGGATAATAAATTATATGTTGTATAAGAATTAGCAGTTATGCTTATAAAGTCATAGAACAAAAGTAATTAGACCATACAAACAAAGAATTTCGATTTATGGCACCCGACTGAATCTAAACCTATTCTTTTGCTTATTCCTTTACAGGTATAACTAAATAAAATTTAGCATGTGTTTACACTGGTATTCTTCAACATAAATATAACAAGCATTCCATATAATGCCCAAGAAAATATACCAATGCATTATTATGTAGGCATAAGCAAAAATATTCTAGAATTAATTGAAAAACTAAGGCATTAAATTTTTTGCAAACCAATGATATGGTTGAAAAGCAGTTTTTTTCAGCCCACATTGTACAAAAAAATTAATATTTGCAGATCCTTATACTTAAAGTCCCTTTATTAATTCAGATGGTAACCATTGAACATTCTGGAAAAACAATAGATTCGTTGAAGGAAAAAAAATAGCATTAGTATGCATTTACCTGAAATATTTCGCCTGAAGAAGAGAAATTTTAACAGTATTGCTAGCAATTATTTTTAAATCTGTATTCCTATATATTATATCCCAATTCCTATATCCCAGACGAGCCTTCAAAACTTCTTACCAAAGTAGCTTCAATAGCAATCGATAAACTTGAATTGTTTTTTTCTATAATTGTATTGAAAGTTTGAATCCTTCCCAATTAAAACATGCACATTAAATGAGCCCTTTGTAAAAAACATTCCGATCTTGTGGCAGACAAGTTATATATTTTTAATCTGAACTACTTGAGATTCGTCTGGTTTACGACCCAAGAAGTAAAAATGCAGAGGGAAAAAAATGGACGAATCGTGATGTTTTCTAACATTGAGGTATCTTAGCTGAGGTAGCTCCATTAGAAAATAACTCGAATTTTAATCTCTTTAAAAGAGAAACGCCGAAACAATAAGGCTTTTTATATAGAGTCGTTACATTTCATTAAACATACTTGCATAAAGAAAGAAAAAAAGAGTCTTCAGTGCAAAACATAAAGGATATAATCGAAACCTGATATGACTCTTACATGACAAGAAGCACTAAACTCAATTGTATAATACATTGTTTTAATAACAAAGCTATCATGAAAATAGTTAAAGTAAAAAGATGCAATTTCTTGTAATCAAGGATACATACTGCCAACGCCCAAGTGACTGTAATCAAAAGATAGAGTAATGGCAAAGAAAAAAAAAAGTTGCTATTGTTAAACATTTATGATTCGGCATTCAGTTCGACGAGTATTTAATTCGAAAGAGCGGGTAGACAATCCTCCATAAATTGCAATCCATTCCCTGCGTTCTACTCTGTCTGTTTTAGATTCGCCCTTTTCTGATAGCGACAGCGGCCTGATGGCCAATTGGCTAGCGTTCTGGCTTTTGGTAGCACTGGCTTTTGGTAGCACAGGCTTCATGCCATGGATGTTTGTAAGTGGTTCGGAATTCACTTTAAACAGCCTCAATCTAATTAGCCCAAAGTGTGCACCAAATGTCCGTTGAGTGACAAACCAAACCAAATCTGATAGTGACAGGAATGGACAGCAAATTCGGTTTCGAGGGATTTGCGATGGGTTTTTCGAAACAGGAGGAACTCTTTTTTCTTAAAGATTTAAAGTTATGTTTTAGGTTCTTTTAGAAGAAAAGATCTTACGATTACGCAACTTCAGAAATGGCTGAACAATGACCGAACGCCCCATCAAGAAGGTAACAATTGAGGTGGAGAACTCTAGAACAGAGTGACTGTCTAGCATGTGTCTAGCAGCAACTGATTCGTCATTCAACGTGTAATCAGAACGCGATAAATCGTATGGATCTGTAATGGGTGACTCAGAGAACGATACCTGAGCTCAAGACGCCGATTCCACTACCCCTCACTTGTGTACACTTGCAAACGTATTGGCAGTGACGTTGTTCGACTTGGAATGTAATTGAAATGAGAGATGAGTCTCACTTAGAATTGAGCCTGATGTCAAGCGAAGACTTGTCTGGATGCGTCCAAGACCACGGGGAAATACTAATTTCACTGTTGCCTATCATACTACCAAAAAATCGGAAGTTATGGTCTGCGGTGAATTTTCATTTGATAGAAGGACTTTTATGATTGCCATCCATGACACTCTTATAGTATTATAGTACGTCAACAATATTCTTTCACGGCATCACGATCTTATATTTCAGCAGGATAATCTCGGCTGCACATAGTAATAATTACTCTTGATTTTCTTCGTACTTGTAAAACTACTTTTCTGGCCAACTAGTTTTCCAGGTCTCGCCCCATTAGATAGGACGCAGAGATGTTTAAGCAGACGCTTCTGACTGACCTAGGATTTAGTCAATTTAACTACAATTAGAGAAAAATATTGCAGGTGGGCATGCGCTAACTCTACGAATCAGTACTAAATTGGACAATAGCTTGCATAAGACCCAGATGTAGGCCGACGCAGGTAGGTCACACATGTTAATCATTTCTACTAATTTTTTTCGTGCTTTTCAAACATTCCTGACTAGTTAGATCTCTACCCCAAACAACACGTAAAACTTTTGATAAGCAGGTGCCATTGACTGTTACATGATCTGGCCAACTCACATCGATAGTTGGTAAAAGCTTCTTAAGATATTCCACCAACTCTGCTTATTAACGCCAAGTTGGATAAAAGTTTGCCCGGCTAAAGATGGGCAAAGTTTTATTAATTGATTCTCCTTATGTAGTTGAATTTATTGAATAAAATATTGAGATCACCGATTTTTTTTTTTTTTTTTTTTTTTTTTTTGTTTTTGGTACATATAGATAATATTTTCTGATATTTGCTTCTTGGATAACATTCTTTTTATGTATTAAAAAATTCGAAAATCTTTGATGAAAAGATCTTACAGACAAAATTTTGATGTGATTTGACATATTCATCGGCCACAAAGGAGATGAATGATTGCAATTTTTATGAATTATGCCATGAAGGAAACTGATTAAATAACGGTATTACATGTTTAGACGTTAGACGGATATTATATGTGCATATTAAACGGATATTATATGTGCATATTAAACGGATATTATATATATAGACGTTAAACATAATTGCAATAAGAGGTTCTATAAAAATGATAAAATAATAGTGATAAAAATTTATGACTACATTATTCTCCTTTTGTTTTAAACTAAAATTGCATAAAACTATGCAATAATTCCTAACAAGAAATATTTGAAATTTTAACATTTAAATATCCTGAAATTGTGGTAAAATATTCTGTAAAGTGTTTAATAAATTTTATAATGAGATCAGAAACTTTTCACATTATCAATTTGAATGCTGTCACAAGAGCATGAATAATAGCCTCTATCGAGAAATCAATTCAATACTTTTTATGAAATTACGGAATGATAAATTCTTTTAAAGTATCATAGACATTGCTTTAAGAATCAGGGCAATCTAACATTAAATTTGTATTTCATGCCAAACATTTTTTTATTCTTTTTGTCTTTGAAATTACCAATGTTGCAAATGGATCTTCTTTAATGGAACTTTTATTTTTTTAAAAATGCAAAGCAATTATTTTGCACTCTTTTATATATCACTGAAAAGTTTAATTAATTATCTGCGAAAACAAACAATGTTATTTGCTTGAATTGTAACTTCATAAACTTCCTATTGCATGTTAAATGAACTCCACTAGTTCCTAACCATTCGAACAGGTTTCAAACCCCGTTGATGCCAAACCAAGTATCAGCAATGTTGTCACTTGAACGCGAAATATAAATCCAAAAGAATCATTTCGCTTTCAGTGATTAGCATTGTGCTATCCACCCGGAAGGTTATTGAGCGAACCGATTAATAAGTTACAAGTCGAGACATGGAATACCCTATAATTTGTGCCACTGCTACTTTCTCAACGGAATTACAGACAGCACTGCAATTTAGCACTGCAATTTAGCACTGCAATTTAGCACTGCAATTGCTCTTGTTATTTTTGGATAGAAGAGATAGATTGTAATTGTGCTTTAAAACAGTTACTGATAAGATCAACATTAATGTCATATGGGGTTGAGCCTACTAAACTAGAACGATGAATTCATTTGTTGTTAGCAAATCTTATAATAGATCACATTTTTCATAAATTCTTCTCAAAAATATAAGGAGAATGATACGTTAATTTTTTGTTGGATTCTCAATTATAAATGAAATTTTCTAACAATGACGCTTTATAAACAACTATCAGCTGAAGTGCAGCCATATATTAAAAGAGAGAAAATATACAAATTAATTGAACTGCTTTAAAAATTAAAAAAATTAATTTAAATAATTTAAAGAAATATCTTGTATATCAATATTTTTAAAACAATTTAGACAACTCTTGAGATGCATTGCGATTATAACAATGACAATAACATATACTACACAAACGGAGTAGGAAGATTTAATTGAAATTCTTTTTTTAATGAAGCTTATAATTTTTTTTTCTATCAACTATTACTGTGTATGGGACTGCTATTTTAAAAAAAATATTTATTTTCCTAGCAAATATTATTTCCTATTATAAGAAAATAAATTTGATTTTTCCCTCAATGAAGGAAGATTTTAAAGTATTCATTTTTCTTGACAACATTTATTACTAACTAAGCGATTGTTGCATTCTTAGTAGAATTAATTATGGAGATCACGACGAATATTAACTACAAACTAATAAACAACATAAGATAAAAATTGATAAAAATTTCAAAAGCACTTTTATCAATTTAAAAAATAAACTTTTATTTTCGAATATTTTATTCTTTTAAAGTAATGGATACTTCTAAAGCCAGAAAATGAATTTCTCAATTGTCTACTATTAATTTCAATTATTGCATTCATAATAACAAGGTTAACTGCCAATCGAAATTGATAGTATTTTCAGAATGAATTACCTTAGTAACCGATGCGTTTGAGATCATTTGTTTCGAGCCGATTTTAATGGAAAAAAATAAAATTTAGAAATTTCAAATAATTTGTGAGTAATTTAATTTTTTGTTTTTTAAAAAGAAAGATTAAAATACCGAAGCTATCTTATTAATAAAATGGACTTAAGTAAATGGGAATGTGACAGGGACACTTTCTGCTAATTTGGACGTGACGTTTGTTCACAGTGAAGAATAAATCTTCAAATTCATCTTTAACATCATTGTCCAAAAACTCTCGAGCAGAAAGCCAGGTGAATTTAAATTAGGGCTTTAATTAGGTTTTATATTCTTTTGTTCTAATTTATTCACTCCTTAGCTATCCATAATTGTGTACAGTTAATAATAATTCCATACATTGTGTATTAGGCACTTAAATAAAATAACATTTTAAAATACTCGGAAATCAATGAATTTCCCAAATACATTTCTCTTATTTCTAAAGCAAACTTCCAAAATATATTTCTTATTTCGAAGGCATGAAAGGATGCCTCTGCATTTTGAATCTCAATAAGTGGAACAAAATGAAAGTCACGCAAGGAAAGCCAATCAAGTTACGAAAGATTCAAATCGTTAATTCGCCATTAAGTCTATCAATCCTTCGAAGCAATTTCTCAATGAATCCAACTGTCCACTCCTTTAGCCTTGGAAGAAATGCATCTATAAATGATCCGATTGTTTCACTTAAAGTGCTACTTTTTTTCTATAATAGCGCCCAAATTGGTTAAACACTCCCAGCCGCAGGCAAGGTCTTAAATAAATCTTATCACTTTTATCATTAGCTTTTTGGCCGTTTTTATAGGAACTGCCTTGAAGACTTAACTGGGTCAAATAACATGAACATTAATTTATTAAGAAAGCTCTATTAGTTTAATGGGAAAGGGGTATCAGTGTTTTTATCATTGGGTGCAATTAAGAAATGTGAACATCGAGCATCGTAACAAGAAAGTTCACTCAAATGTCTTGAAAAATAAATTGTGCGAAAAGAATACGCCAAAAACTATCCCAAACATCATGTATAAGTGTAGGGTTGATTATAGGTACACTTGTAAATGAAATGAAATACCTTAATCATTTTACTTCAACAATGAAAACTATTTTGTAGCCATTTTGAAACATAAAATGCAAGATATTTTAAGAAAAAGATGGATTTTTTTTTAGTGAAACCATGTGTATTTGATAACAGTAAAACATTGAAATACAAAAATAGGCCCATAAGTATTTTTTACTTTTAAATAAGAATAAAAAAATATATCCTAACTCTAAAAGTATTCAATTAGATATTAGTGACCACATGTTTTGGAGAATTCAAAAATGCTTTAGTTTATAAAATGCCACGAAGAAAGTAAACCTCTAAATTAGTTATTATAAGAAAATTTTTTCACTAGCATGGACTTTTTTTATGAATAGGGTTTGTGATTTTCTTATTTTGAAGTGAAATGACGATTCTTTTGTTGTGTGCTGGTAATCCAATTTTAGTTTACAAAATTGTCACTTTAGGACAAAAAATTTAGCTTTAAAGATATACCGTAAGTACAGTTAAAAGCTACTTTTTGTTAATCTATAATTTATCTTTTAACTATTTTTTCGTAATAAAAATTAAAAATTGAGCATAGAAAAGATCTAAGAGTACAGTACTTTTTTTTGGCATTCTCAAGTTATGTTTCAATAAGGTAAATTTTCTATTCATTTTTCTAACAAATGCATGCAAATTTATCCATCGTAAAATATATAAACCATTTTTAAAACTTTTTTATAAACATTTTTTAATAAGTTAATTAATAAACTTTAAAAATAATTTTAGTTATTTTAAGTTAATAAATAAGTTTTCTTTAAAACTTTCAATAAAGATAAATATAAAAAAAGTTTAAAATAAAACCCTATTAGTCTTATCTTACACAGGCTTATTGGTGCATGATGAAATTTCTAATAAGTAAAATGGCTGAATACTAATTATTATGCAGGAAATCACTTAAAGAAAAAACAAGGATTTGAATGCATGAAACCTATCTTATTTTATTTACTAAAATTATTATTTTTTTAATTAAGCAGTGAAAATTCAAAACCGTCGCTCATAATAGTAGAGGATCCCTTAGTTTATTGGTTAATAACTGGTTCTAGAATTCTATACACTATGTGAATTCTATTAATATAATATACAGCGAGTGTAGAAAGCCTACGTATACTTTTACTAGTATTTAAAAAGCACCTAAAATTTCGATCCTTGAAGTAAAATGCTTAAATAAAACTAACACACATACAGACAATTATTTGATATTTTATTTTAATTAAAACAAAAAAAAAATTATAAAATTGTACGAATATTTTTTACACTGCTAAAAAATAGCCAATCAAAATAATAAAAATTTTTGTTGCAAATAATTTACAAATAATACTTAATTGGGTATGTTTTGGCTTTTATTATAATTTATAGTCTTCGTGGCGTGGATTCGACCAGTTTTGAAGTAATTGAATTTGAGATAGAACTCCATTCTTTTAGAAGGGCAACATTAAGATCACCTTTGCTAGAAATGGATCTTAATCCTACTTCGTTATCTAAAACATCTCATAAATGTTCATGGGGATTGAAATCTGGGGACTGTGCAGGAAATTAAGATATTTTGCCGCGCTATATAACACCCAAAGTCTAGTGTTTAACGCTGTATCTAAAGGATCATTATCGTAGGATCCAATTTTTGAATTACTAAATTGTAAATTATTCTTTAATGTACAAATGTACAAATTATGATTCACGAACCCATTAATAATGACTCCATTTCCTACACCAGAGGTACTCATAAAACAGCAAACAAGTACAGAACCTCCTTCATACTTCACTGTTGAAAGATATTTCTTGTTCAAAAAATATTGAACTAACTCATTCGAGAAGATAAGTTTTTACCAAAACCGTGGTACGGAGTTTTTGCAAAGGCAAAGCGTATTTTAAGATTCTTCCCAGTTACGAAATATTTTCTTTGACGCATGGGAATTGCATGCATTTCATATTGTACTTATTGATATCTGTGCTTTAGCATGTTGAAGCCAAACTGCTATTTAGCAGTTTGGCTTCAAAATGCTAATCCTTTTATCAATTGACGAACAATGAATCATAACAGCGGAGAATCGATCGCTACGTTTTCATTAAGTAATGTTGAAGAAGAACCTTTTCATTATTAATTATATGGCAGAACAAAGTCTACCAAGCAAAATTGAAATTTTATGTTGTACGTTCTTTACTTAAGTGCAAAATTCGTTTCCTTTCGGTAATAGATGGGTTTTTTTTTTTAATTTTTAAATAAAAATGTCGCAATATTTTGATTACTATCTTAAAATTCTAAGTTCAAATTGCTTCTGAAACCTATGATAGTTGTTCCCACGAAATGCTATTAAATAATTAAATAATGTGTTTTTCATTATTATAAATTGTCGCTGTACGAATACTTTCTACACTCACTGTATATCTTTCTCAGGATATAATTGCCGTCCTTTTTAATGAAGTAATAAACATACAAAATATAAATGAATGCGATGGAATTACTGCAAATTACACTCACAAACAAATGTTTTGTATCGGAACTTTGAGATTTATGCTTGTCCATGCTGCTTTTTCTCAATTTATCCAAATGTTAAAATACTAGAGATAAAAGAATAGAACAAACACTATCGTTGATTTTCGAATATTGTTTTCTTATTGACAATTACCATTATATTCTGACAATAAACTCTATGATGAAACCGGCTCCTTATTTCAACTATTTGAACAACCACTGAACATTTTTTTTTCATTGCAATTAAACCAAGGCCTTTAAATATGGAATTTTCCATTCAATAGAAACATGCATCTACTTTATTTTAATGTAGAGTTAGGTTGCGGCAGCCTTTTCAAGTTTCAGAATGGGATATAATAAGATTTCTTCATTTTCAGTCAGGGACTGCCGAGTATTTGTCACGTCAGATTTGTTTAGTATAAATTTAAAAGAGTATAAATATTCAAATATATACTCTACTTTTTACCAATTGTATTATTTTAATTCAGGATGGCACTCTTAGCTTAAAATAACCTTCAATTTTTTTTATATAAATTTCAAATTCACGAAATAAATTGCATTTACTCTACTATAAAGGAAATTCTTTTCCAAGATTCAAATCAAACCTCAAGAGATGATCACTCTCAGTTCAGAAATGCACTATTACTAATGTTATTTTGCAGTACAAAAATGCAGTACAAATCCAGTTGTCTCAGTTGCATTCCTCTCTACTATTTTTGTTGCATTTACATAATTTAATTTATTGATATCCTAAACGGATGCTTTTCTGCCATTGGATTTTTCATATGGGGCTAGACAAAAGTACTTGTACTAATCAGCAGAAACTGAAGATTGACAGCTGCTATTGATTGCGTAACAGAGCATCGCTTGGAAGGAGGATCCAGATTTATCCAATTTTGAAATTGCAATTAACAAAGGCATTTTATTCAATTTCTTTATGTGTTACTCCCTTGTTTATTGGCAAATAATTTCTGTGTACTGAAATTGAGTATTAAAAATGACTCCCATTACAAGAGAATGATTTATGACTACAGAATGCAAAAGAATTCCTGTCAATCTTTGGATCTCGATTAGAATGAGTGTTTGGATGAGAAGCTTCAAATCATAATTCCTGAGAAAAAAATAAATTTAAAATTAGTCATTTAAAAGAAAATATTTCTGATAGAATTGCACAAAAAGAAACTAAATGAATAATTATAAAAAAGCTTATAATCCTTTTTAAAAATAGCGAATTTTTTACTAAACCTTGTTCAGTACTTTTTCCTTTAAAAATCTTATCGAATTCAATTCTTACATAATAAAATGATCTTGATCTCCATTTGTAGTAATTATAATTCACAGTAACTTGTACTCAGCACTTAACCTTCTTTTAAACTTGCCGTTTAGTCAATCAGTGGTAATTTAGAACACAAGCTTTCAGAAACCTTTTGTTCAAAGAATAAATATCTAATAAGAATAAATTATAAAATCATACCTCAAATAACAATTTATTAAAGAATTTTTCTGAAAGTAATTGAATCCAATTGATAAATAAGTGCTGATTTTAAAGTTAATTTGAATATAAAGTCAATCCTTCAAATAGTCAAAAGATTAAATCGAAATAAACTGTTATTATAAATACTAAAAATAAAGAAGAACAATATGGAATTTGTTTAGTTCCAATGATCCAAAGGATGATGATTAGAAGACGGCGCAACGAAACGTCAAAATAAGTGAGGAATTCGTTAGTTCTAGAGTGTCCTGAAAAAGATGGTGAAAATACAGGTGAAAATACAGGGTATAAATTGAATTGGTGAAAATACAGGGTATAAATTGTATCTTGGTGAAAATACAGGGTATAAATTGAATTACATTAAAATACTTAATAAAATTATAATGCATGATATTTTCTGAATAATTTATGTAATAAATCTATATTAAAAGTTCGTTTCCTTGTAATGCATGTAATGAAAGCCTTGTGGATGGCTAGTTAACAAAGAATAATTAAATAGTGGCGGTGCAGTGACCGCTTCCCAAATGTAGGCAAGCGAGCGGCGGAATGCATCGGAGTCCTGGGAAAGGGTCAGAGGCGCTGACCCCTCGCATCACGCCGCCACCTCTGACCGCCCTTCAACCGGCATTGTCTTCTTTCCGATGACCTCCCGTTACACACTTTGCTGCACTACTTCGATTCTCTTAGCTTAGAGACTTCTTTGGAACTTAACACTTGGGAAGTTTATTTCACTATCATTTTCAACAATTAACGAATTTTTCTTTTAAAACAGCGCTTTAAGGCATTTTTACTGTTGCATTTGAAGAATTTAAACGTCTCATTTTTTCACTCTAAAAAACTCTTGAAATGAACTCTAGTAGAAACGTCTGAGAATAAGCTTTCTTTAGGAAAACAAATGGGGTTGAATTGGACCAAATCTATTCTAGAAAATTGCTTCGTTGATTAGGAAAAGTCATGATTGTGTCCGAAACATTTACAGATGAATACGGAATCTGTGATCAATATTCCAAGAAGAACTTTTAAGCGTACACAGACAGAATACATGCTCCATAAAGAAAACTCCGAAGGTCCTCGGAAGACTCCGAAGGAAACTCGGTCGAACAGGACGTAACGTGTAGGATCTAAAGAATTAGTATTAATATTATTTAAAGAATTACTATTATTAATTTCTTTTAAGGATTTAAAAAAAGCCTTGGGAGAAATATTAATTGAAAAATTCCAAAGAACTGGTGGAATCCATGTCTAAAAGATTGCAAGCTGTTATCCAGGCAAAAGGATATGTAATCAAATATTAATACGCTTTTTATGTCACAATCAATAAAAGTTTATACTCAGCTTTGTGGCGTGGATTTATGCCCACGTCATATTGATTCATTTTTTAAAATATTTTTTAATATTCCATAATATTTCTTTACATATTAGAAGAGGATGAGCAAAGGCATCAATAGTAAACACACGATTCTCTTTAAGTAAAATTATAAGTCTTACGTAAAACATATAGTTTATACACTATGTGGAAGAAAGTGACGGGACACGACACTATAACGACATAAACCCATATTTATTAAAATTAATAGGAGGTAGGGCCTCCTTTGGCTGCGATCACAGCTGCAACCCTTCTGGGCATGCTTTCCACTAAATTAGCCATAGTGGCAAGAGGAATTTCCTTCCAAATGCTTAACAGGAAGTTCCATAGTTCAGGCTTGCTTTTGGGGAGTGGGGTGCAGGCCCTCAATCGACGGTCCAATTCGTCCCAGAGATGTTCAACAGGGTTAAGATCAGGGCTCTGCGCCGACCATTCCATGCGTTTAAGTTGTTGTTCACATACCAATCAAGAGTCCTCCTTGCAACATGGCATGTTGCGTTGTCGTCTTGATACCAGCAATCATCCATACCGTGCGTTGCTCACAAGGTAGGAAGGACATGATTGTCGAGAATATCACAGTATCTATCGGCATTCATCGCACCATCAACCTTCATCAGTGGGCCAGCCCCATACCAGGAGAAACCGGCCCATACCATCAATCCTCCTCCACCAAACTTTACAGTTGGGACGACACACTCGGGCAAAAGGCGTTCTCCTGGTAAACGCCATACCCAAACACGTCCATCGGAACGGAAAAGGGTAAATCGTGACTCGTCACTCCAAAGGACGCGTTTCCAGTCATCCAGAGTCCAAGTACGGTGGTCTTTGGGCCATCGAAGGCGCGCTTTCTTGTTGGTTTTCGTAATCAAAGGCTTATGGGCCGCCGAAAGTCCAGTGTAACCTAATTTATGCGCCTCGATACGAAGAGTCTTGGTCGAAACGGCCTCACCTGTGGCTTGTCTAAACTCATTAGCAATGTTATCCATGGATGTTTGACGGTTGCTTCGAATCTCCCTGCCGAGCACCCGCCGGTCCCTGCTGGCGAGAACTGTAGGTCGTACACTTCGGGGTTTGTTCTTACAGTGTCCCCCAGTCTTGTAGCGACACACAACACGTGCTACAGTTGATTTTGAGCAGTTACGGAGATGGGATATCTCCCTAATTGACACCTTGGCAAGATGCAATCCAACCAACACACCTTTCTCGAACTCAGACAACTCTTCCCGTGGCGGCATCTTGACAAAAAACAACTCTAGTCGACTCCACAGAGTATTTATAGGTTATGGCTGGCATGTGATACCTATTATTGCGCATGTGTCAGCTGTATTGTCGACTTTTCTACTTTTCGACGGGTGTCCCGTCACTTTCTTCCAGATAGTGTATGTTTAGGTGTGTACTCAATTGTGGGACTCAATGTACAGAAAACATTTTTATTACATGTATTTTAAAACTTAATAATAATTGTTATATAATAAACAATCCCATTATTGTTTTAAAATTTTTGATGATTATATTTTTGAAGAATGAAGAGCTCTAATGTTTTACCGTGTAATCTACCAGTTAAAAATCGTTACCTATTGAACGTTTTTATTTCGTTAAAAACTAATAATCTTTTTAAATAAAGTTTTCTTATAAAAATGAGTAATTGGAAACGATTTGTCAATGAAATAAAATAAGCAAAAAAATATTGGTAAACCTTTCTAATATAAATATACCTTTCCAATATAAAAGAAATACACTTTAATTAATATTGGGGGAATGAAGAATTCTATTGAATATTATTGACTCAATTTATAATTTATTACTAAATCATTTCAAACATTAAGAAAAACAATTATTTTCTCAAAAACATCCCAGGTAAAATACATGCCCTCTTTAAAATAAATCCAACTTCCTATTCTTCGTGTTTGGACGCAAACAATTTTATCTAGAATATGACTTTTGTTTGGGGTAGGACAGAAAGGCAAGTGTGTCGTAGATAATGGATGGTTTAAAAAACTTTATTACTCTACAAAGCCCAAACAAGTCGTACTACCATTGTCTGAAATGAATGAATCTCGAGGCGACATATTTTTAGTTCACTCTCAATTGGGTGATCCTCAAGCAGGTGAAAGCAATAATGAAATAATTGTATGCAATGCCCCCCAATTTATATAATATGCCAATAGCATTTCATGGGAATGGAATAATCATTTTCCCTTTATTTCTTGTGGAAAAAATTCATTTGTCCTATTTGTTCCAAAGATCTAGAACGGATAAGGTAACGCTGTACTAATAAAAATACCTTTGCAATGACAGCACGAGCAAAAAGCGAAACAAAAAAAATTATTAAACGTTTTTTCTTTTTAAATAAGATTCTATTCGTGAAATATTTCAAAATCTAACACTATTGAAAATGTTCGGAAGTACAGGAGCGTGATTTGACAAGCGATGGCGAACCGAAAGTGTCTCTGCAGTTCCGATGTCGGCCCTCAAATGTCGTCATTGAATTTTTCGGGGATGCCACAATGCCCAGCTTTTCTTCCGGGTGTAGTCAGATATATTTAAAAATAGAATCTTACTGGGACAACGATCTTGTTTCGGTGAAATTTGCCAAAAATGAAAGATTTTCAATTATTTTAATATTGGCAACTCAACCAATTTTCTCTGAACCGATCCAGTCACCTTCTTAAGTTGAAATACCACTGAGCGTTACATTGAAATCTCACTCCTCCATTCCACATGTTACAAAAAACCCATCAAGTTCAAAGAGGTTGCTTAGTGAACAAGTCTGTTGTTCTACATGAATCACCATCCACTTGCAAATTCCTATTGTCGAATAAGTATTGTAAGTAGTTTTTTACCTTTCGTTCAGTAATCGAGAGAAAACAAAATATCTCCTAATTTTGTTCGCCAGTGTATATCAAAAAGCGAGAGATGTTTTTGGTTTCTTTGCGAATTCAGTTATTAAGTGCAGTTTTTTTTTTTTTATCGAATTTACAACACAAGCATGCTGCAAAGATGAATTTTTTTCAAAATGAATATTACGTCTCAGAAATTTGTGCTGGAACTCGATTTTATTATTGTTTTAATATAAAACTTAATTGCTATGAATTTTTTAATTTATTATTGAAAATAAACTAATTTATTATGAAAATTTCAAAAAATTAATAAAATCAACAAATTTTGCTTGTGATTGTTTTGAAAAACTAATTATGCATACATAATAGAATTTATAGAACAATTATGATTTCACATTTATTGAACTAATATTTCTTTCTTATTATTGATTTTAATTTAAAATGAAATCTTTTTATAAGACTTAAGCAAATAAAAAAAAACTCTCGGTGAAAAACTATGCAAAATCCTTTAAAAAGCAGCTAACATATTTGTATGTTATCTCAGCTTTAATTTTATTTTAATGTTTTAATGGATTTCTAGTGATATACAATCATGATTAATCAAAACTACACTAAGTGCATTATTAAAGAAAAAAGATACTCTATAAGCAATAGAACGATTCAAATAAACAGACCCATTAATAAATTGTATCGAAGATTTATTAGCATTTCCTCGGGAAAATCACTTATTATATAAATGAAGTAGTCCATGATATTTAAAAATACAGCAAAATTAATTTTAAAAAATCAATCAATACGACTTTCATTTCAAAAATACAAAATTCGGTTGCTAATTGTTTTTATTTAATCCAAAACATTTTAAATGAGTAAAAAAGCCACCCGGTGAATTCCAAGTTCAACTGCTTAACAATGCAATGATGGGGGAATGGGATTCGAATGACATCCCCTAGTAGTGTTCGTTGTATGATGGTCCGTCTGATAAACTCCTCCAGAAGTGCTCACGAGAAAGTAGGTGACGCTGGGCGTGAGAAGTCACACTTGCTTTAACAAACTAATTGCGGGCTGCCCACCCCCGCGCCATTGTTCCTCAGATGGAACTGTTAGCCTCTGCAAAGAGATGGACTTTCCCACTGCGCCGATTTTCTGGTACACTAACTCTCGATAATGCGACTGTCCTTTGTACTGAGCTTGCCATACCATCAATTGAGCAGCAAGGACACAATTATAAACTATATAGTCAAGAATTATATAGGTATGTGCGAAATATATTATATATTTATTGTGAACAAGTTGGTTTTCTTTTCTGAAGAGTAATTAAATCAGTTAATATCTCATCATTATCGCTGAAACGATTATAGAATGGTATTCCTAACCTTCAGAAAATAATAATAATGGTACAGAACAGGGGTCTCCAAACTTTCCAGCCTTAGGGCCATACTGTTTATTCCAGTAAGTACCAAGGGCCAAAACTGTTTTAATTTTTCTGCCATTATCTATAATTTCTAGTGTTTTAATGTGTTTTTATATCCAACTTATTGCAGCAACAATAAGCTATTTGCTGTCGCGGGCCGGATTGATGACACTGGTGGGCCGAATTTGGCCCACGAGCCGTAGTTTGGAGACCCCTGGTATAGAAGAACGAATCTTGATTTGGAGTATAAGAGCTCTTATTTCAAGGAATATTACATTACCACCATGATTAAATCATAGAAAAATGTTACTGATTGTTATTAGTTTACTCTTTTGCCATTTTCTGATATAACAGCTCCCAATCGATTAAGATTTCCTGTTGCAGTTGGATATTGAAGAATTGAGATGATCAGGAATGAAAACTAAATCTGTTGATATGCTACATTTCTCGAAGACGTCACTGCCAATCATACAAATTAAGGAGTTTCTCTTATAGTGTCTGTATATAACACTGTTGATTTGTTAATGTTAATGTCATTATTAATTTGTTCAAATGTTGCAGACAGAAGAAGGTTAATATTAAAAAAAGGATTCGAGTGAGAATGAGCTTGTTTTCATCGAATTAGGAATCTATTTCCAATTACATTGTTACTACTTTCTCTCTTGTTGCGAAAGGATCACGAAGTTATCAGGCTATCGACAAGACCCTTAGGTGCAATCCAAATGATATTTCACTTTTCAATAAATATATTAAAACGTACATCAAAATAGTTGATCGAAATAAAAGAAAAATGCGCAAAAGTATAAAGAATTAAGTATATCTATGAAATCAATAAAAAGCTATATAATTATGACTTGGGACCTGATGGCCGAGTGACTAGCGCTCTGAAGCTCTGGGTCCACAGGTTTCGGGTTCAAATCCTGGTGGTGCCACGGATGTTTGTAGTGGTTCGGAATCCCCTTTAAACCGTAGGTCCCGGTCTAATAGGACTGTTGAGCGTAGTGCTGACAGCCTACCCCGTAAAAAGAAAGCATCTCCTGTCTCGAAATCTGTCAGTAGGCAGACTATTATTGTGATTTTGCTCCACTGCTGCTGATGGTGAAGATGACTTAATCAATTAATATGCACCTTCAAGACATTGTATTCTATTCTGTTTCTGCCCGCTAGATAACTGAATCCATGCCAAGTTTTTGATGCATGGGAATGACTTATTGACACCCATGTATTTTTAAAAACGAATATTCATAATCTGCATTACAAATTGATTGTGCTTTATTATGTCCCCTGTCAACTATTTTGAATTTGTTTGCGTTTTTCAGTTCCTAGGGGTTCCGCTCCTCCTAATATCGGTATATTTTTAAAATATACAATTTGCCAAATCTATCATCCGCAAGTCTAATTTAGCATCAGCTGGTGGTGCATCGAAGGCTGGATTTTTAAATATTTAATTTCATTTAAGATTCTATATGAGTAAATTTATTCCCCATGCGTCATTTCGGATGCTTTCTCCCCGCCTCACATCTTCAACTTCCCCACCAGAGTGCCTTTGTTGTGTTTTACAATGCATTGATTATGCGATTTCTCAAGAAAACCTGAAGGAATATTCTAAACCAGTGGTTCTTATGCTGTTTTCCAATTCAAAAATTCCCACCATCGATACGTATCCCGGCAATGCCATGGATGTTTGTAGTGGTTCGGAATCCACTTTAAACTGTAGGTCTCGGTCTGTTTAGCCCAGCGTGTGCACAAAATGACCTTAGAACGACAAATCAAACTCCCCATCGATATGCAAAAGAAATATGACAACAGCATCGTATGAAATCTAGAATTTCTTCGATAAACGTATTCATGATATAATGTACATAATAACAATATTAAATTTTATTATAGAAATATAAAATGTATCGCATTTTTAAAAAATATGAGTAAATATTCACATGAAATAAAAATTAAATGAAAGTGAGGGACTATAATAAAAAAATATAGGAAGAAGTTAACAATTACAATACTAAAAAGTTTTAAAAAAGGGCAATTTTCCAAAAACATTTTCGTGACTCCCCACTTTAAGAACTATTATTCTAAACTATTTATTTTGCCAGGCACTGAATTTTATAGTCATTGTGTTATTTAGTTTCCATGTATGTGATCCATAAATTAAAATTTAATTGTGCTCATAATAGAACTTTAACAAAGGATACATTAGTAGTTAACAGTTATATAATAAATTTCATAATGTTCCTTAATTCAGCAAATTAAAAAATAATAGATAAACAGTTGTAATATTCTGTCTACATACCTCTGTACTCCAACAGGAAAAGAAAATCAATGGCTGTTCTATTGAATAGTATTCAGCACGAATAAATTTCTAATAATTATTAAGGTTAAAAGATAAAAGCAATTTTAGGAAACTTACGATAATGAGCATACTTCCTCCCTGAAAGAATTACTAAATATTGAATAAAAAATTACCATTTGATACCAAGTTTATGCGTCTTGGCAGCACATAACACATAAAAAAAGAATTGAAATTATTGTGGACAAAAACGATACTGTATAGGTAATAAACAAGAGTCAGCTATGCATTTATTTCAAATTGAACTTTATTAAAATTTATTGGCTTCAAGTAAATGTTTGCTTAAAAGACATCCTTAGCAAACAAATGTTGTTGGTTGAACCTTAAAGTCTATTATTATTGCTATTGCAACTTACGGATCTCAACTCAATGCTGGAGTTATTTTTTAAAAAAAATCTCTAATGTAATGAATCTCACTAATATACAAAATAAATCTCCATATCACAATTTATGAACCGATAAAAAATATAAATTACATGAGAAATGTACTTTTTCAATGCCAACTTTTAAAAGAACTTCTGAATGATGGAATGTTTATCCACCAAAGTAGACCCCATGCTTAATTGTTTCCTGGGTCAACTTCAAATTGGGTTTCGGTCTGCAATCGCAACTTAGGAAAAAAGGCATTCCAAATTAAATGAATAACTTGTCCATTAAAGAAATGATAAAGAGATTTGCAATCAATATTCATAATTATATCTCCAAGTTATGAGTTAGTCGGGTCCAATTCAATAGTTAAATCGAATTCGCAAAAGTCGGGTTACCACTTTGCTCACAAATACATTTAAATTTTGCTTCATTGGGACCATGGATTAACAAAAACACAAATTTAGAAGAAAAGAGTTTTCGAAGAATGACTGTTCCTTATACAGTCAACCCATTCCTTATACAGTCAATAATCCATTTCCACTCTCCGAAATATTCCAGATTTGGAAGCAAGCCATACATCTGACAAAATTCTAAAATTCTTCACTTTCCCCCTGGTCAAAAAATTTTTAAAATATGCTTCACAATAAAGGGAAAAATGTTGAGGACAGGGAAGATTTTCCGCAATTAATATTAGAATAGACGAATATTAAAGCCGCATTTTAAAAACAAATCGGAAGAAGATTAACCAAAAAAAGTGTTGACAAAAAGATAAAGCAGAGGTTGAAAATTAAAAAAAAACATGAACAATAATTGTGAATTAGAATGTTCTTTTAATATTTCTGAACTTGTAGAATAGAAAACTGAATCGAATCACAGGGCGGTTTTGTAGTGACTCTATCTTGATAAGTAAAGCCAAAATAATAGCAGAAAATTGCAAGGACAATGCTAACAACGTAAAGGCTGAAACGAAAAAATCAAGAAGTCTTTGTATATTACATTTAAATTCTTGAACCCTTCTTTGCCCCTAGAAGCCTCGGTCCATCGAACAAGTGACGAATGTAGGTGGAAATGGTCTTCCGGCCTCTTTTGATTTAAAGATGGGTTGTCAATTAAAGGCATCTTCCCCTGCAGTGTCAGATTGGCTTGCCCCCACGCTTGGCCGATCACCGCCAAGTGATCGCCAAGAGGAGACGTTGGGGGGGGGAGATTTTATTTGGATGCTGAAAGAACACAAATATTGGACAGTGTTTTTTGTTCAGAACTGAATAGGCATGCTCAGAAGATTTCAATTTCACGTCGTAGATAAATGCGAGAGTATTTTAAAGGTTATTTCGAATTTGATTGATAATTTTGAGAACATTCATTTGATTGAGGACTCTTTGAACATCAATTGATTGAAATGATGTTTAAAAAACAAATTCGTTTTAATGTAGGCTTCTGTTAAATTTTCATTGAATTAACAACATTCAAAGTGTAGATAAAGGATTTGTGAAAGAGTATGTTTAAATAGTGTTATTGAACGAAATGTGTTTCATTTGCTTTACTACTGAAAGAATGCGTTGCCGAAAATATTTAACTAGTGACAACGTTAATTAATTTTGAAGTTGGGTTACCGAGATTTGCGAATATGTCATGTCCACGCCTACATTAAAGAAGGTTTATCTTTTTTCTTGTTTATTGAACATTTATTGATTGATGATTGATTTTTTTAGGCATGCATTTGATTGATGATTTTTTCATTAATTGATAATTAATTAAGCTGGTTAAGGGAAGGTACAGAAATGAAAGTTGTTAAATTTTGGTTAAATTGATAACAGTAAATATTCGGTTGATTCGGGATCCAGTGGTAATGTAGCACGTTAGACTTCAAAAAGGTGAAGATTTGAATTCAGAGGTATAGTGCATTGTAATCACTGCTGCTCTCAGAAACGAAGAGATTTGATGAAGATTGTAACATCTCATCGACAATCGGGTTAGGTTGTGAATGTTTCCCATGTTTTCACCAATATGTCATGGAAATGCTGAACTGTTAACCTGGAAAACCTTGTTACAGGCAGAGGATTGTTCAAGGCCATACCATGTGGAACACGTAATCCCCGATGTCTCTCTATCATAGGAAAAAAAGTCATACCCGAAAAAAATTTTCGGCCTTCCTTTTTTCCCTTTTTTACTATAAATGCTTGTGGGACTGATTGGTCGAGTGGCTAGCGCTCTGGCGTTCGGTATCACAGGTTTTGGGTTCGAGTCCCAGGGGCGCCCTGGATGTTTGTAGTGGTTCAGAATCCACTTTAAACCGTAGGTCCCGGTCTAATATAATCGTAGAGCGTTGCGGGGCATTGTTACTCCGCGTCCGTGGCTTATCTTCAAGTTACACGTGCCCCTGGGTAATGCAAAGTGAGTAACGTCTGTGCAGCACTTGCCTTAAAGCATCCAAGACAGCTGCTAAGTGTTTGCCAGCTGCATTAGAAAAAAAAAACTATAAATGCCTGTCAAACAATTTCAGAGTCAAAACCTTCTATATAAAAAAAACGGTTATTTATTTAATGAAACTTAAAAAAATACAAACTGCAGTCATATTTGAAAGGCTTCAGTTACATATTGCTTAAAAAAAAGTAAAAACAAAACAAAATTTAAATAAGGAAGTGTGTTTTAGTCAACAGTATTCGAATAAAGGCCCCTGTGGATTTTTAACCATTCGACTGCTGAGCAACTTGATAGTCTTTGCCAAATCTACTGTTTAGCTGATCTTCAGTATTTCACGAAGCAGTAAATTACACAAACTAAACGGAAAAAACTAATTTCATGTTAAGATATGGTCAGCGGCAAGAAAGCAATTTTTTTTTTATGCACGACAAATAAGAATTGTAAATAAAGAGACGTTAAAAGCATCGTTAGCATCAGTTAATCAATTTTAAGTAAGATTCAACTTAAGGAAAATCTAGAGAAATATAATTAACAATTTTTATACACAATGGGAAAAATGACGAGAAAATACTAGCGCTAAAATTTTAATTCCTATTCGAAGAATTTGGATTCCTTGGAAATGATGAATTAAATATCGGTATTTTTAAGCAGAAGTTATGAACCTTGAAAATCATATGTAACTTTGAGATTTGCATAATTTAAATAATCAGAGCTTCTAATAGGGAGTAACTCCCTTTTTTATAAGTTTGGTTGACAAGATACTTACATAAATAATGCCATAACTTTAGTCTATGTGTACTTTATTCAATTCTATTATTTTCAAAGGCCCTTTGATATGAGGTCAATCAAAACAGGACTGGGACATGTGAAGCAAATGCAGCTATGCTCAGGATGCACTTACACATCATTCACATTCTGCCACCCTAATTTGGGATCCGTCCTCGAATGCAGCACGGGGCCTGAATGGCCGAGTGGCTAGCACTCTGGCGCTCGGTACCACAGGTTTCGGGTTCGAGTTCCGGCAGTGCCATGGATGTTTGTAGTGGTTCGGAATCCACTTTAAACTGTAGGTCCCGGTCTCTTTAGCCCTCGTGCGCACCAGATGATCGTAGAGTGACAAACCAAATCGAATGCAGCACAAAATCTTTCCCGCTAAAAGTTTTATTTTGCTCACCCTAGTATAGACACGTTTCAGGATAAGATTGTAGGATTTCGATCCAAACCCTTTCAGTTCGAAAACCTAACGGGCACTTCACAAGGATGTTCCAGCCTCCATCATAATTATCTCTTAAACAAGTGAGTTTTCGCTTAAAATTGCTTGCGTTGGTTGTTTTTAAACTCGCTGACGAACTGCTACATCTTGTTAATAATGCATCGTCACTATCATGTCACAAAGAATCAATCCTAGAAGTTGCAGTAGTAAAAAATAAGTGAATAAAATAATCACCATTATGTAATTGATATATAAAACAGGTATACGATGGTTGATATTTTAATTGTCCGTTTTGGAATTCAAAATGTTACAATGATATTAACATAATTATTTATTACCTGGAAATCATTATCAATAGTGGTAGTTACTTAAGAATGTTACATAATTTGGACGCTTCACATTGTTGAGGACCACAATGATGTTAGAGTTTAATATCTAGATCAAACATCCCTTTCATAAAGTGATAGAAAAATAACTCTTCCATTATCAAATTTGCTTACATCAATCTTATAAAAAAGGCGTTGAAATAAATTCTCAATTCAAAAGTTTCTTGTTATTTTTATGAAATGCTTTATTTTTGTACTAATGATATTTTTGTTCTTGACTATTGAGGGGAGAGAGCTCATATTTCCCTTACATATATTAGAAACAACCCACCGATGGACGATGCGGATAGGACATTGCTTTCTTAGTGGCCTTTTTGGAGCAACAGCCCCTCCCATTCGCATGTTTTAGGCGAGAAATCCCGCGAAAACTCCCGATTCAATATGATTGTAGATGTGAGACATAGTACATACAGACGCTGTCACAGTTTTCATCAAGTTTGAAAGTTGTGACTGAGATGGATTCGAATCTCAGTTGAGTACTTTTCCACTGAGTTAACTGAGGAAAGCGTGTACAACTTTGGTGTCGTTTTTACTAGTTGATCCATCTGTAAACGTATTGCACAAATTCTTTCGCATGTAAAACTGTTTGCTAAAAAGTAATACTCATTTATGAATTAAAGCTCCTTTTTGTAGAAAATTTGTTTTCGACCCATTTTGTTTATAATCGATTAAGTTTTCTTTAAGAGTAATAATAAAATTTTTTACTCCAGCCTTCACCTAGTTTTTTGATTTACGGTTTTCCTAAATGTATCTGAAAAATATTTATTCAATCGGTATACTGATATAGTATAGCTGATAGCTATACTATATTAGTATAAAGTTACATTTATTCAATCTATATTTGGTATATCAGTTATACTACTATGACAACATTTAAAGTAGCCATGGGACTAAATTGTTAAAAGTCCTGCTTTTTGGAGAAGTAATGTTTTCAAATAATTAATCCATTCATAAAACATGTAGGATGCTCATTGTTATGAATCTAAGCATAAAGTTTTTTTATATATCACCTCAGGTAAGATAAGAAAAAAAGTCAATGAGTTCTATACTTTCTAAGACTTAAAATGTTGTTTGATTGTTGAGGATCAAGAATAGTCCTAGCATGGTGAAGATTTCCGTGACAGTAGCAATGAGAAAAGTGAAACAAATGGGTGACAATTGAAATGTGCCGCGCGAATGAGGCCAACTGAACTCAGATTAAGGATGCACTGAAGCGCATTGTTTGTAGTCTCGGCGATTCTCATGAACTTCGACCAGAGATCGATCCGTGGCTATTTCAAGCCAAGAGGATCTACGCTTTGCTGGTCCGACACACCTCGCAACGGTTCTTTTCAGACTTCGGTCCATTGTTTCTTTTTGTCAGGAGTGGCCTTTTTGTCATCCAGTGCAATGAATGCTAAACGATACATTCAAGTCCCTTTTTCTTATGCCATTTCAACGACGAATTCGATATTGCCCATCTTTGGACTCAACTATTTTTCTTAACAAAATTTTGATAGTTATTGAGGGGTAGTAGTCGATAATGATAGTAGTTGCTAAATGGGTTTTCAGTTTTTTTTTTATCGGTTGTGAAATCATATCTAAATAATAATTTTTTTTTCTTTTTTTTGCATGAGCTATTGCTGTGGTCCTTGCTCGGATTTTTCAGCAAGTCGTTCATATAGTTTTTGAGTTGCGTAATAACTTTCTCAGAATAATTACACTTTAAGCAATTGGGCAGTATCTCAAAACTAAACTAAAACCCATTTTTTATTGTTAATAAAGTATACATGGCAATAGCAGTATGTAATACAGCTTCCCATAAGACCATAAGAATATCTTAGTTTACATTGGATTCAAAGATTTCATATCTCATATAAAGGTAAAGTGTTTTGACTTTTGCTCACAGGCCTACAGAAAAGTAATAATGGTTATGTTTACGTTTTATCCTTTTTTATAGTGAAAAATTCTAATATGCAATTTAGTGAATATTATCTGCAATGAATCAATTCTTCAGTGGAGGAAAATACACTGAAGTGACAAAAGTCATGGGATAACAATATGCAAATTTTCAGATGGCAGTAGCATCGCGTAGAACAGGTATAAATGCGCAGTGCTTTCGCAGAGCTTTCATTTCTGTTCAAGTTATTCATGTGAAGAGGTTTTCACGTGATGATGATCCGCACGAGGGAGACTTTAACAGACTTTGAACGCGGAATGTTAGTTGGAGCTAGACGCATGGGTCATGCCATTTCGGAAATCGTTAGGGAATTCAACATTCCCAGATCCACTGTGTCATGAGTGTGCCGAGAGTATGAAATTTCAGGCTTAACATCCCACCATGGACAGCGCAGTGGTCGACCGCCTGCACTTAACGACCGAGACCGGCGACGTCTGCAAAGAGTCGTAAATTCTAACAGACAAGCAACACTGCGTCAAATAACCGCAGAAATCAATGTGGGACGTACAAGGGACTTGTCTGTTAGAACTGTGCGGAGAAATTTGGCTTTCTTGGGCTATTCCAGCAGAAGACCGACTCGAGTGCCTTTACTGACAGAACGACATCGCTTGCAGCGACTCTCGTGGGCACGTGAGCATATCGGTTCGTCCCTAGATGAATGGAAAACCGTGGCCTGGTCCGATGAGTCACGATTTCAGTTGGTAAGAGCTGATGGTAGGGTTCGAGTGTGGCGCAGACCCCACGAAGCCATGGACCCAAACTGTCAGTAAGGCACTGTTCAAGCTGGTGGTGGCTCCGTAATGGTGTGGACTGTTTTTTCATGGCATGGACTTGGTCCTCTGGTGCGACTGGACCGAACATTGACTGGAAATGCTTATGTTCAGCTACTTGGAGATCACTTGCAGCCATTCATGGACTTCATGTACCTAAACAACGATGGGATTTTTATGGATGACAATGCGCCATGTCACCGGGCCACAACTGTTCGCGATTGGTTTGAAGAACATTCTGGACAATTCCAACGAATGATCTGGCGACCTAGATCGCCCGACATGAATCCCATCGAGCATTTATGGGACATCATCGAGAGGTCTGTTCGTGCCCAAAATCCTGCACCATCAATGCTTTCACAATTATGGACGTCTATCGAGATAGCATGGCTCAATATTCCTGCAGAAGACTTCCAACGACTTGTTGAGTCCATGCCACGTCGAGTTGCTGCACTTCGCCGGGCGAAAGGAGGACCGACACGATATTAAGAGATATCCCATGACTTTTGTCTCTTCAGTGTATTACGCATGTATTAAAGTCTTGCTGAAATAAACTCAAAACACTCCGAATACAGTTCTAATACTCATTTAACGAATACAGTGATTATATCTGCTTATTTGTGGTTCTTTGGTATAATGTGCGTTAAATAATCGGTGTTAATAACTTGTGTTAAATAATCGGCATAGAATAACAGACATTAATTATGCACTCGGTATCTTTAGCATTATTATAATAGAATATATCTAGTCCCGCTGGTTATCGTAACCTAGGTAATAGACACCATTCATTTGTATATAAATAGAACAGCTCAATAATCCTTGCTTCTACTGATAGACGTTGAGATATTGTTAAGTAAAATGTGATGATATATTTTGGTCAAATCGTCTGAGAAAAATTACTAGAAATAAAGTCTGTTCTAAATCAGATATCTACCTAAAAACCCTCAATGAGATCTTTTGGAACGTTCAACTAGAATTTTCCAAAGATTTAATGGTTAAAATATTCGTAATTAATCTTTATTTCGGGCAATTTTTCAAATCGGAAGTTGTCCTAGACAGTTTGATTTTTTTAGACTTGCCCATTTTTTCCATCATTGACATTTTCATGCTTTAATTCCTCGTTTCTGTACCGATGTAAATATATCTGACAGATCCAACTCGAATGTTGTACGTCGCTGAGTATTGCTGAATAATTTTACTTAGCATTGAGTCTAGGAGTCAGAAATTGAAAAACAATTTATTCCTAATTACATTTTTATTAATTAAATATGAATGTATATTACAAAACGCATTACATTTCATTATGTGAACAACGACAGCAGGAAATATTTAATCTACTTTGGTTATATTTAATAAAAAAAAAAAAAATCAATTCTGCTTATTTGCACTTTCGTAAAATGCATAATAGTTCATATTTTTTGAATAGGTTATTCTTCAAGTTAGTTTTTTTATAGTTCCTTAATCGTCCAACAGTGACAATCTAAACGAAAAAAAAACCCAGTTATGTTACAATGAACTTAAATATTGGCAACTTTTTTTTTTCTAATTCAGCTGGCAATACAGAGACAGTTATCATTTATGCCATAAAACGTGTAACTTGAAGATATGCTATGGACGCGAGTAACACTAGGAAGACAAAAAAAAAAGCTTTGTTCTGAATTTCTTAAAAGTAATTTATTTGAAGAAGTTATTTTGCTCAGCTAAAGATTGGCCAGTTAAAATATCACCAGAAACTGAGTCGTGACCGCTTGAGTTGGACCATTTCAAATAATTCATTAAGATTAAGTAGGTAAATTCTTTACAATCGTCAGATTAGCTATATATACTTTCTTCATTTTTTGTTATGTGTAATATAAATATGGAGGAACTTCTCTTGAAAAGTTCCCCAGAAAGTAATCCCCGTCGTGTTTGATATTGAATAGAACTGAAATTCTATGACAGTTAGAATTCTGAGAAAGAAGTCATTTGCTTTGCATCTGATTTCTTGTTCATTTATTTGGGTTCCATATAATTTCCTACACTAAGCAAATCTAGATTGAAGAAAGCCTGCTTCTAAATAGAAAATTCCCATTCTTCATAAGAAAAAAGGCCCTTACAATACGAAGCCTTTTAATTCTTGTTCAACATCGGCATCAATTGAGTCATTAATTACAAAAAATACAATTTTGGGCATTCCTATTCGAATAAAGCAAACTCATTTCAACCGCACACAGAATATAAACATTAAATGAAATCTATATATTCTCCTTTTTTCTTGATTACTTATCTACTTTTATAACAGTCATTTGTCCGGCCTCGTAATACGTAGTGTTATACGTATAATTCAGTTTTAGTATGATGAGCATCATTAGCATGATCTCTTTTGATTTTAGTGAAAGAACTAAATGAGACGTTTGTTTCTTTCGTTAATTAGGAAATAAAACTATGCCTAGATCGTTGTTTTATGAGTTTTGTGCTACATTAATGAGTTATACTAAATGAACTATTTTTTATTAATAAACTTGCGACAGAAATTCTATGAAACAAAAATTTTCCGATCAATATAACTTATTGCTAGGAAAATTATTTTATGAAATATCCATCCTAGCTGACAAGTTTTACGAGATGTTCTTTAATAATTTTACTATACGATAAATTTTAATCTATTTTTTAAGGAAATTGAATGAATCAGTTTTAATGAAGTAAATCAGTTTGTCGAAGTACTTTGTTTTGAGTAATTATTCATTAAAGAAAATATTTAAGCAACTGAGTATTATTTTTTCTCTAAATAGAATAAATTTTTAGTTAGCTGCAAGCCTTCTAGTTTTGTTTGTATTATTATATAATGCAAATATATTTGATTCAAAAAGAAATAGAAAGCCGTCTGTTTTACATTAACGCACAATGAATAGTTCTAAGAAATCCCTTTGAACAGATGTTTTTAAAATTATGTTCTATTTAATTTCTATGTTTCTTTATTTAGCATTGTTATTTTCAGTTATACAAGGCTAATTTAATATTCCGGAGTATAGCAATACTTTCGTAATACATTATTCAAACATTTCGGCAATTTGAAATTAATTTTAATACCTATTTTAAGTATCCCTGAAATAAAACGTTTTTACTAATAGATGATATCAAGGAAACTCGTAAATAGTACCTTGCGTAATAAAAGGCAGCGGAAAATCCACTCATTTTAATTTCATGCACCACTATTCGAAAAATCGAATTTCCTGGTAATTATAATATTTTGAGTAATATATTCTCTGATTCCCTCTGCAGCTGTCCTCGACAATGTTCATTTTTATTATCGATTTTTTTTCCTAACTTTCATTTGAATTTTGGAAAATACTGATCAAATGTATAGCATTCATTTCAAAGATCGAGCATTGCAATTTTGCCCATCCTATACGATTCATTATTGGGTTATGTTTCACTAAAGTTCTTCTAAATGACCTTATGACCAGGCCTCGCTCGTACTTTTATTCCTAACTATAGATCACTAACTCCTAGACTCTTTCATCGAGTCTTCAATTGTGCTAGTACTATCCAGAACTAAATTCTCTCTTCGTACTTGCGACTGACTGTTTGAGGCAGCAGATCATACTTTTCCACTAGTCTTATAGGCTTACAGAAACTCATTTTATTTTCAAACTGTTCAACAGATTAATGTATAGATTCAGAATGGAAGCTATCTTAGGATTCTTAATTTATGATACTGAATTTTTAGTACCATAGATTGAGTTTAAACAATTTGTTTTATGTCCTCAAATTTCTCAAGGGGACTTTCAAGAAGGAAGATTCGAAATTTATTACAGAAATACTCGTATATTCTTTGTTTCCTTTATTTACTATATTTATTAGATTTCTTATGAATCACCTTGGGGCTCGATCATTTCTTCACGCTGGAGACATATCTGAAATCCCTTAAGGAAACTCTCAGGTGCTGCTATTTTGAAATGGAATGCCATTTAGAAATATCTTAGTGTACTAATATGCTTTTGTTATATTTCCATATTATGTCTATTTACTGATGGCAATTTGTTAAAAAACTTTCATAATATGACACACTACTCTCAATTTCTAAGGCACTCCAACCATTCAAAATGTAAGCGCTTATTTTTATTACTTTCCCCTTTTCAGAATCGACACTCCAATGGATGAATTTTTAATTCTTTTTGACTCTTAGATGAGATTTCATTTTCATAGAATAGGCAACATTCCGCTAAAAGGAAAAAGCGCATTTTTACATGGCGTTCATTCTGTCAGTTCTCAGCTAAGTCAATGCATGTGAAGTGAGAGATAAGATTTGAAATTTGTTGATAACGTCGTTGGAAATGTATGCTAAATTTCGACTATCAATTTCAATAGCCTATCAACAAAAACAAACTCAATAGAATTTTTTATATTTTTGTAGCGACGCTACATTTGAAATCCTATCTCTAACGGAGCTTGTGTTTATATAACTCAGCGCAATAAATTATACATTTAACATAAGGAATTAGAGAAATTTGCTATACTGTCAAATGACGTTAAAACTCTAAAAATGGATTGTAATAATTCTCATTAAAAATAAGAGTGAAGGCTAAAAGAATATGTTTTCATAATTAGGTAGGCTTTTAAGTTTAGATACCTACATGAAGAACACTTGATATATAAAATGTCATACTTCTTTTTACAGCTATAGGAAAGTGCTTCTCAAGAATCCCATACAATTGCAATCAATTTAAGACACATTTTTAAATGGATTTTGTTAAGATTTTTGTTTCTGACATAAACTCTGAGAAATGCACAAAGAAGAAATGAAATGGATTCTGGCAGCTTTGATTTATTTGTTTTTTCATATTTAGGTTTGAATTATATATTTATTTTTGAAATTAGAGTTAGGCAAAAAGGCGTTATGTGATGACATTTTAAATAGATGTTAAATTAAATTGTTTTGCACATGGGATTCCACAAATTATGTTTTTCTATAGAATGATCGATTTCAGTAGAATGTAAAATATACTGAAAATTAGTATCAAATTTATGTTTTTCAATATCCATTGAATCTTAATAAAATGAATTGCTCCATTTTTTAAAAACCTTTTCAAGTGAAATGATGTCTTTTAATCTGTAATAAATTGGGAATTGATTAAAATAAAACCTTGAATGTTTGTTGGAGAGTCCATGTCCTACTCTTTCATCGAAGTCATTTTTCTTTTTAAACGGGTCAATTCGATTTCACTAGGAAAAAAAAGAAAGGAAAAAAATCTGGGGGAATTAATATTTTTGAAAACTTTTGATTCCTTTCAATTAGATCGGATAAAAGAGAGTTAAATAAATTAACCATATAAAAAAATGGTAAGTGTAATGGAAAAAGTAAAATTAAGTATTCAAAGAAATATATTTTAGTTAACCCCCTTCCTTTTTATTAAAAATTCTATTTGAAAAGAAATTAATTCAACAATGCAATTCATTATAATAGACACGGAACTAACATAGTAATGTATAGTTCGACCCACTTAAAAGTTCCCCCGAAAGGCACTGTATTCCTATCATGATCTGTCGGTTGGCTGTTCGTGCTGTACATAAGTGGAAGCCCACCGATATTCAAAGGAATTACTACCTAAGGAAACTAAAAGCACTGTAGCTTCTTGACGAATGAATACTTAATGAGTTTCATCCTTATTAATTCATCCTTTATCAACAATTTATTTTAAACTAATTTTGAAGTGACGTCAAATATGAACTTTTGCCACTTTGCCTTGGGAAATGCATTCATTTTACTATCGAATTTTTCTACAATATACAAAGGTGTGTCTTTCTGTGCCGTGTGACTCGATTATTTCTCAAAGGATATCAAAAGATTCTACTATCACTTTGTTAGTCTTAAAACCACTTTACAGATTAATCAGCCTATTAAAATGCACATTGTACTACCCACCAACTGAAATGGATTCAACCAACGCATCTTAATTTTGTTATAACAATAAAAATATGCATCCCCTCCAAATGGATTGAAAGTTTGAGGCCGATTAAAATAAAGGCTTGTAAAGGAAACATAAAATATCAATTGTAACTTAAGTTGCCCAATATTCATTTGTTTGAGTGGTTGCAATGAGGGTAATAATTATTTAATTTTTTTATGGGAGCGTCAACTGGATTTGATGTCAGTAAGAAAGCTGAAGCAGACGTAGCATTAGGAGTGAATATTTTTATTTAAAACAGAATTCAGAGAATGTAAAATCAAACTGTTTTGTTCTAGTGAATGTCATTCTAATAATAACTATTATATGTATGCAATAAACTGGATACCAAGTCTTATCTTGGGTCTCCCAAGGATCTTTCGAATTGAATCTTTCCGGAACAGTTCCGTGCTGCAGTCCCCTAACTCAGCCCTGAGTGGTGCGTGGGACTAATTAGACTCCCTTTGGTCAGTGACCTTCCACTCTTAGAGGGATCGTGACTGGAGACAGTATCGAATATTGATGGGCGCGTTAAATGTCAAAAAGGAAACTGAAAGTGGAGGAGACCTCAGTGAGTGGGAGGCCATGTGTCAAAACGCAATGAAATAGTGCAGCCGTCACGCAGCTACCTTCTTTTTTGTAATCAATAAAATCCGCAACTAACACTTTAATTGCACCGATCCACCCAGGCTGTGTATCTCTGCTTATTCTTTATCAATCCCTTTTTTGCAGCTTATGCAGAAGGAGGGTTATTTTCTGATTAAGTTTTGAATGATTGTTACGAATAAGTAGAACACCGGTAGGAATTATATTCATTTTCCACACTTATTATTCGTTAGTTCTGAAATTTGATTTCGAATTTGGATCAATTTTCACTACTTTACTTTTTTTTATTTGTGAAAGATTTCCGAAATTTAGCCCGATAGATGTTTTGATAAGATAGAAGAGGGACTGTCTTCCTCAGGGAAACACCCCGTCTGAATAGAAATCTAATGTCACTTGTTTTTCAATGTTTAAAATAGCAATGTATTCTTCTTTCTATTTGAATCAAATTTTCGAAAATTATATCTAGTTTCTAATTTAACAACAAATTGTAGTAATTTTTGGCCAAAATGTTGTTGACGGATGGAGCGTTAGAAGTTAAAATTGAAGAAAACAAATTTTCGAAACTTTTAATTCATTTCTTCCTATAGTGGTATTGGTTTATAGGGTGACAGGTTTGAGGGTCAGAGAGGGCAGTTGGATAGCACATTGGGTTTCCGAACAAGCAAGCAAAGCCGTACCAAGAGCTCCATGACATGGGCACAATGTATAGCTCTAATGGGACATATAAAGGAATACACATTTGGGGTATGACTGGGTTCAGAAGCGAAATGAAAGTTCTGGAAGTTTCTTGTGGAAATATTTCAATTGACAGGTATATAATTAAATAGATCATTAAACAGTACATAAGTATGTAAATCTAAATCAATTTCTTAAGTAATAATCATTAGTATTAAGTTGTAATTTAATTAATTTTCATATATCTATGCATATTCCACACAAAAACACCAATTTTAAGATTTGTAAAGGCCAATAAAGAAAAAAAAAATGTGGTTTTCGATGCCTTACTTTTTTGCAATATCAGGAATGCCAATAATAATGAAAAATGAAACTGGAATGACCCACTAATAAAGTTAAACACGATGAGCAGATTTTCTATTGGGATTCAAAAGTGAAGGCAAATACGCTCTTTCGCTTGGGATTCCTTATTAATCTTAATCTACAAATGTAAAAAGCCTTTCTAGCAATAAGTAATAATATGTAAGACGGAAAAAAAAATGATTAAAGAGAGAACTTTTGAGGCAGATCTTATGTATTTGGTTATGCATATGGACAATCAAATAATTTTTTATCATCCCCCTAAAAATGCGCACCTTAAGCAATCAGTAGAATAATAAGCTCATCATTCAATTAATTTTTTTAATTACTTCGAAGCATTTTCTTTTTATCACTACTTCTCTTTAAATTATTTTCCTCTCAGAATATATTAATGCGATTCTAAAATAAATAAGTACTCAAATGAAATCCTCTAATGCAATGGATATTTCTAAAATACTCAATTCTTTTTTTTATTCTCACTGCAACTTGTTAAGCGACTCCTTTACAAGAGTTCTTTTACAAAGTCTTGTTACCTTCTTACAGATTCAGTTTCAACACATAATCCCTTTTATCTGTAACACGTGTACGCGACTCCTTTAATTTATCTTAATCTTCCACATTATAGACGAGGAGAAGGTTGAAAAAAAAACCTTGCGTGTAAATACGAGGCACTCTATTAATCATTTTTTTATTATTGCTTTGCAGTGGAGGAAAGAAAATCACATTTAAATGGACTAACGATTGTGCCAAAGTTGGTACTTCTTTTGGCTTTGCATTTCTCTACTTATTTTGGCTTCAAGAATAGAGCTAAATATTAGATATTTTAGAAATATTTTTTTAAAAAATAGAATGCTACCCAATGTTCTGAATGTGGCCCAACATGAATTTGTAAATTTTCGTAAACATAGAGAGGTGTATGTTTATTTATTGTGGGGTTCCAAATTTATTTTTTTTAAACTACAACTGCATTAAAAACTTATAGAATATAATGAAGCTAATGAAGTTTAAATTTTATTTAAATATCAATCTTCATTTTCTATTTTTCCCCTAAGATATTTTAGTGATTGAAACATTTTGACTTGCCCAATGTTTTTTTTTTATTTGCGCAATCACATCTGCAAAAAAAAAAATTAATGCAATATCCATTTAAAATATTCTCACATAAAAACGCCGAAGTACATTTTAAAAATAAATAAATAATTGAATAAAAATATTTAATCCCAAACATGAAGAATCAGGTAATAACCCAACAATAAATAATTCAAACTACCAACCATCAGTGGCATTTCACTTCTTATGAATTAGGAAAAATATTAGTATGCTGCAATATATTTATTTGTTGGGGTGTATATCTTAGATTGCACATTATTTCTTAATTTTTTCTTAATAACTTGTATTTAATTAGTATATTTCATGCGCAGCTGATTTTTTTAATTAAATCACAAGGAAGCGAAAAAGTTGAACACCTCTAATCTAAAGGGATTGCAGTGAGCACATTATTTGCTCCATTCATTTGGAGTTGGGAATAAAAATGATAATAACAAATTTTAAAAGTTTTTTAATAAGATTGTTTTAGGGAAAGGAGATTTGATTTATTACATATAAGTTGCCATATTTTTCATGTATTAAAATTTTCGTTATATTACTAATGTGCCCAAAAAGTGAGACCAATTTTTGTTTTTTTTCAAAAACGTTTTATCTATTCTTCCAAATTTATTTCATCGCTTTCAAAGTAATCCCCCCCCTGGACACAATGCACTTATACCAACTTTTTTTCCAATTCTCATTGTATGCTAAAAAGTTATCGGCAGGGATGGCCTTCAAAGCGCGTGGCGATTCAAGTTCAAGTGACGATTGTCTTCAATCGACTCAAAACGGTGTCCCCTAAGTGGTCTTCTGAGTTTATGAAATAGCAGAAGTCGCACGGTGCCAAATCAGGTGAATACGGTTGTTGTGGAAGGATATGGGTTTCATTTATGGCAAAAAAGTCACGAAGAATCAATGGAGTTTGAGCTGGCTCATTATCGTGATGTAAAAACCAAGAGTTGCCTTTCCATAAATGTGGCCTCTTTTTGCGAATAACTTCACGCAAACAACGCATAACACTCAAATAATATTCCTTGTTGCAGTTTGGCTCGGCGGAAGGAATTCATACTGCACTACACCCCGGTAATCAAAGAAAACAGTTAACATGACCTTTATTTTTGAGCGACTTTGACCTGCTCTTTTCCGGTCACCTTTGTTACGATATTCGCTCGATTGATCGGTTGTTTCTGGGTCGTAAGCATAAATCCAAGTCTCATCTCCAGTTCTGATGCATTTCAACTTGTCCTGATAGTCAGAAAGCATTGTTTCACACACTTCAAAGCGACGATGTTTTTCAAAAAAAATTCAGTGTTTTTGGTACCAATCGAGATTTGACGCGTATGAGGCCCAAAACATCTTTTAAAATGGAATTGACTTATCCTTTTGAAATTTCAACATCATCAGCAAGGTCTTTAATTGTAAATCGACGGTTTGCAAGCACCAAATCTTAAATTTTTTGGACGTGAGCTTCGTCGGTTGAGGTTGATGGTCGACCAGTGCGCTCTTCGTCTTCAACGCGTTCTCTGACTTCTTTGAACTGTTTATATCAATTGAAAATTGTTTTTACTTTTTGGGCACAGTAGTATATGCTTTGTTTTAAGGAAGTATAAGAAATGAAGAGAATACTGCTTATTATTTACTTTATTAAGATGATGCCACGTATGGGGCTTGTATTGAATTTGTGATCCACCATGGACAAGGGAATCTAGAATTTCGAGTTTTAGAGTATACATTTTTAATTTTCACCTTTTGTTCAATTCTTTTATATCTAGTATTTTAATAGCATTTTGATAAATTAAGATAAAGCAGCAGCAGCGAGCATAAATCTCAAAGTTACAATACTAAACAAGATGTGTTTGATTGTTTTAATTATTTGCTTAGTATATATAATACTAAAATTAAGGGCTAAAGTTTTTTTTTTCCCCAAATATCAGGAAAATATAATTAAAATACAAAGAGCATAATGAACAAAACACAAAAAAGAAAAATTCAGTATTTGCCCATAAGTCCACTCGCTTGTCTGTATCGTCCGCAGACACCTTCAGCAGATAAGGCTGGACAGAGGGACAGATACTGAGCATCCATTTAATCCTTGGAATCCCAGAGGGGACAGCAGGGTGTTGGAGAAATGCCAATTCTAAATAAGGGCTTGTCAAGACAATCATGTCCTGTAGCTAGGCGGAAGGATGCAACAGCTTCACTTATGGGAGCATCTGGGACATACTGCAGAAGATCCAACCAAGGTTTATGATCGTTTCTACGTTTAAGTTCTTGATAGGATGTTTTCTTCATAATTTTACGTATGCATTATGTTATGGATTGAAAGGTTACAGTTCCATTGGGTAGTTGAAGAACTGATGCACCCTTTTTGGCAAGACAGTTCTCAGCATCATTACCAGGGACTCCACAGTGGGATGGAATCCACTGGAAAATAAAGTTATCTACTCGTGCTTTTAGCTGGTAAATTAAAGATCGGCATTCAAGGATTCTATTGTCACTGTGAAAAGGTGTTGAAGATACAGAAATTATTGCAGCCATTGAATCAGAGAAAAACATCACCTTTTTAAAAGGAACAGGGCGACAAATTAACTATTTCTAACTATTCAGTATTAACTATATTGTTTCTACCTCTCTGTCAAAGGGAGAAGCATTTTTACCAACCGGGGTATAGAAAGAGACAATATTACAATAAACTCCTGCACTACTATAAACTCCTCAATGTTAATGCTGCAATCCATCCTTGAGCCGTCCGTATACACATGAAGCCAGTCATTTTCAGGGTATTTTGTATAAATAGTTTCTAAGGCAAGAGATCTTAGAATTGTACTGTTAGCATTACTTTTTAATAAAGGTTACATAATATTTGTGTGATATACCCCCCAGAGGATTTCTAAAGTATTTAATGGATATGGGAGTTTATGTGGGATACTGAAGTCTTCCAAAATATCTCTCAGCTGGAGGGCAATTTCCACAAAACCGACTTGAGTTTTAAGATGTCTTGGCTGTAGTTCAGGTTTCCATTAATGGTTTTAAATGGAAAGAAGCATTGAAATTATGCTAATTATGTGTAAGGAAAGCCGGATATTTCTATGGATATTGTATGCTTTTTACGATAAGCAGAGTGTTGTACATTGTGAAGACAATAGATTGATGTAAAAAAAAACACCTATCACTTAAGTGTCACTATTAGTGTGATGCTACAAATATGATCAATGCAACTCAATATTGATCGTAACCGCATTCAACTAGACTCGCGATTGTGATAAGGGAAAACCCACATTAGAAACCTAAAAATTTTCAATTTTGTGATAGAAAATAAGCATATTTTTCTAAACATAAAAAAAAAATTATATAGGTTTCATTAATATTAATAAGAAAATTATGCATTTCAACTAATGTATACATGTCTTTGAAGTCCTCTCATGCCATATGTCAAAAGCTGGGTTTTTTTTTTTTTTTTTTTTTGTTAGTCTTGCCTCTACAATAAATATTTATATTTTGTAAAAACTCCAGAACACAGCAATATTGTAATTAGCCGTAACTGTATTAGTTTAAAGATTTCGTTTGTTTAGGTTTGAACAATGTAACGTTGTTTACAAGACTTTTGATTCTAAAATTTGCAGTTGTGAAAATTTTCGCGTTATTTTGTTTGATTTTTTCTTTTGTTGTGCTTATTCCTTTCTTGACTTAAACATGCAAGAAACAAAGCTTTGAAAATAAAACTGTAGGCTATAAAAATGTATATAAATTACACATGCTATAAAAATTACATATATTAATATAATCATAACAGTTAGTTAGAAGAAGATCAGAGAGAGTTTTTTTCTGTTATCCAGGAATTCTGTAAATAAAAGTGCTTTTCTGTTAGCATTATAAAATAAAAATATGTAATATGCTTAATATATTTAAACACTCTTATTTATATTTCTAAATATCAAATCACTTTTATATGTATATTATAGACTCTATTATTTTAACAGAGATTTGGAGTGTTATGATGAAATATACAAATTTTATTGACCTATGTTATGAAGAAATAAATTGTGATTAACTAAATGTACATAAATATTTGTTATTGTATGTTGTCAATTAGCGACATTTCTTCAAAAATATCGAAAATGGCATATCGAAAACTTTGAGTGTTATATAATGCATTGGAAAAGGATCCTGCTGACGTACATTTTGAAACTTGTCCAAACATCATTTTCCTGCATGTTCATTATTCAATTCCTTCAATTAGCTCACATTTTCCTTATATATATCTTGTTCAAATTTTCGATCTTTAAAAAAATACTCTTTATTCATCCACTCAAGTTCAAATAAATTTTTTGAACTTGTAGTGGATGACACTTGATGTTAATACAGTTTTTTCAAATATTAATTCAGTAATTAAATTTAATTAATTAATTTTAGTTTTTTTTAGATTTAAGCTGCATATATCTACCAATAGATGACGCCAGATAAACTTAAAAAAATGAATGAAAATTATTTATAAAGGACTTTCTGCAATATAGTGAGAAAATAGCAGGAATTGACTTAAAAAAATTTTTTTTTTATATTTCTTATTAGTTCTCTGCTTTCTTATTCTGTGAAGATGAATTTCAAAATAATTTCACATATCGAAAATTCCAAAGAGAATTTCAGTAACTGCTTATGAAAATGGTGTGCCTTTTATTATTTATATTCATTTCTATGTGCAATCGATTAATATATATATATTAATGATTGTAGTCAGGTTTTTTTTTTTTTGTTAAAAGTTATAGGCCTCAATTATGGGTGAATTGCACATCATGCTTCTCAACAAATTTAAAAAATATAGATTTGTAAATTAAAATTTAACACACACGCAAAAATAAAGACTGATAAAAACTTTAAATTGCAGAAAGTTGGTATTGAACCGTGTAGAACTCAAACTTTTTTTTGTATATTGTAGATACTAGGCATTTAAATACTACTAAGATACTATAATAGGCTCAAATTGTTTGTTTTTCTCAAAAGGGGATTTTTCAAACTTTTAAGTACTCTTGGAATAAAATCTGTTTCACCAAGGGTTTTTAAATTTTAAGGCTATAAATAATTACATGTTAAAATAATTTTTGTTTGCCTTTGTTACTTTTGAAATTATAGATACGTTTTGAGAAAAAATAAGTTGATAAATAATATCTAATAATTTTAATTCAATAATTAATAATCTTAAGTAAAATAGACATATTTATTTTAAGGTTAGAAGAGGCAAACACAATATATCTTAATAATGGATTATCTTAATATATATCAATTTATCTTAATATATATATAAATTATACTGAGCAATTTTTTTTGCTGGACTTTTATTAATTTAAATTGACAAAAATTGTTCTTAATTCGAGAATTTTTTTTTTCATATTTTAGTGTCATTTGTGCACAACAATGTAGAATGTTAAAAAATAAATCTAAAATGTGATAAAATTTCATTAACATTCCATAACAAATGAATAAATAAATAAATAACATTTCAGTTGTCGTGTCTCGCTTTAGATTTGACATTTAGTTGGATTTTTTATTCTACACCTTTGGAAAGAAAGATAAATAGTGCATATAATGAGTTGCATTTGAAATGTACCCAAAAGAAATGGTCTCGATGCAATACATTCTATACATCATTTCCCCTCGTTTCCCATTTGTTATAACAAACAGTTTCATATCAGATACAAATCGATAAAATAGAACTTAAAAAAAAAATTCGAGGAGACTTTATGAGTAATTTTTTTAAAAATACAAATATTAATAAACTAAAGATGTAAAACTGAAACTGCAATGATATATTTGACATGTATAAAAATGGACAAAATAGGGATTCTAGTGGTAATGGTAAATATAGGATGCGCTTCAAAAGTGTCGAAAAGAAATAGATTTGCTTAAGCATTTTTAAAAGAAGAAAATCATTTTTTTGTTCTAGATTAAAATTTAATGCAAAAAGTAAATATACATCAGTACAATAAATTTTGAAGAGAATTGTTACCGATATTCATTTTGTTAGGACATATCGTATTAGAAGGAGTTCTATTTTGTGCATATGTTAAAGGTGGATTTAAATTCCTGAGCTGTGTTTTAATATCTATCTATAAATGTGCTAAATTTATCTATAAATATTGTAAATTTCTCCCGTAATTGCTATGTATTTAGCATATTTTAACTGTTAGATTACTATTAAAAAATTCAAAAGAAACGATTTAAAGGAAGTGTTATTCAATTTATGCAAAGAATATCTTCATATACATTAAAAATATTAACTTGCAGCGATCTATAGACTATCATAAGCTTTAAATGCACTTAAACAAAATGGTAACCGTTATAAAGTGCATACAAGTTGAATCACTATTAGATTGCGTTGCTTTGATTACTTTAATACCAATCTCAACTCCATTGAATTAAATTTGGAACTGCATCTCAGTTGTTAAATATGTTTTAGCTGTTGAACAGGGTTCGATTTACCTCACCCATTCCAGGAAAGGAGCTGTACTTAATATAACTACCATGCTCTGTACTTCAATGTGTTTAAAGGAAGATTTCAGTGATGTCTGAATTGTTTCTTGTAAATTGCTTTGTATCTAACATAAAAAACAGGAAAAAATTGGGAGAAAATTTTTTAATTTGGTGGAGAAACAAGAACCAGACATAAAGTATTAAAGGATTGCTGCATTTTGCCTATGTTAAAATTGCTGCCATAAATAATCACACACAGGCTGGCACCACAGGCTTCAGGTTCGAATCCTGGCGGTGGCATGAATGTTTGTGAGTGGTTCGGAATCTACGTTAAACTGTAGGTCCCTGTCTAATTAGCCCAAAGTGTGTACAAAATGACCGCAGAGCGACGAACCAAACAATGTTTTGTAATGGATACAAAACAGTATCCATATTTAAATACGCATGCATTTATTTCGACATATTATCCTTCCGAATTTTCAAAGGAATTAAATATTGGATGCATTGAATTGAGCTTTAAATATATTGTTTGAACTTTGAGATCTCTTTCAAGAAAATGTATTAATTTCTCAGTAGTAGCAGCAATATTTGGGCAACTATGTGGCGGATAGATTGAATTCATTTAATAGTTGGTTTCATAGTAAGGAGGCTTTTTGCCCTGTGAGGTTCGTCCACATATTTCTTTTAAAAAGGATTCTACAGGAAATGTAACATTTTTCAATAAACTAATTATTCATAAAGACTTATTAAGTAGTATAATTTCAGGCAGGCTAACAAATACTTTGACCTTTTTACAAGCAAGTTTAACTTCCCGCAATTGTGTTGTGCAGGGAGTATAGTAACGGATTACATTTTCTTTTCCAAACAAAAAAAAACTTGCATCAAAAGATAATAAGTTAGCATTCAAAATAACTCTAACCTTAGGACCCCATCCAAAATTTTAGAACATTGTTTGTTTAAATGAACAAATTTAAGAATTGTTTTGTCGACAATGAGTATGGAAATCTTTTCTTAATGTAAATAAGCTTTTAAAAACTATGCAAACATTTGTTTCACCAACAAAACTTCTCTGTATTGTTATGCAAACACTCCTGAAAATGAAAGGGGCTTGAACGTCCTGAAAAGGTTAATGAGCTGTCATGAAGTTTCTGGTGATCAATCATGTTTCAGTAGTAAACCGTGCGGTTTCTGTCCGTAGGAGGAGCACATATTAATTTTCAGGTAATTACAAATCCTTTTTTATTCTACTTCTTTGAATCTGACCATAAGAAATTAGAAAAGATATTGATGCAAAACTCTATTGGCAACATTTAATAGCAAATAGATTTCATTTCCTTCCTAGCCTAAAGTGATAAGATGTCAACAGCAAATAGTTGAAATGCTATTCAATTCTCTTCCCTAAATACCCCCATTTTGTGAAGTTGTTCTTTAAATGAAGGCGGAAATAGCCGGCAAAAGCATTGAAGAATATTTGAAACAAGCAATTTTTCATTTTCAAGATAATTAATATTGATAATTTATTTTGATTAAGTTCTTCTGTAATTTAGGTTACTTTTGAATCAAATAAAACTAGAGTTGGTGATCAGGAGTGGTACTCAGGATACAGAAGTTGGTAGTTGGTGATCTGGATACAGAAAAGATGGTATGAGAGACATCTTTCTACGGAATAAACCTCAAATGATGCGTCAACTAAGCTGATTGATTCCTCGTTTGCCCAGTAGTAGACAGAGTTGGATTTATCTGAAAGTCATGCATCTTACTACTCAGACCATTCATTGTTCTCTCAATCGAACTGCAGCGCAAGGAAGGTGTACTCTCATTTATCGATGCTCTGTAAAAGGTTTTTCTATTAGTGTGTCTTGCTTCATTCGAATAAGTGATTTTATTTTAAAATAGGTTGCTCGATTCTTATTGATTTTGCTTATTAGTCTGTTTAAGTATTAGGCTTATTACTATGTTTACTTCCGTATTCTGTATGTTTATTATTTTAAGGTAAGTAAAAAAATTTTTTTTTAAGAATTCCGAATAAGAAAATATATTTTGGCAGTTATTGGATATTATTCCCATTTCATACAAAGCAATTAATATAATGTAGTATACCTACTATACAATGGTAAGTTATTCGCCTAACAAGCAATTGTTGCATATTTTTTATTGGATTTTACTATTTGCGCAAAGTTAAATTTTTCTGTTCTAATAACGAATATCATCAAACTATTTCTACATGCAAGGTAAATTTGAACAAATTTCATTGCCGCTAATTATAACTATTTAGTGCATAAACAATTACACGGCACTATGTATATAGTGTAGTAAGAAAAAATAAGGTTAAACGATTTAATCAGCTTTATATCATGGAAAGTAACAGGTGTCGGAATTTCCACCCAGATAATCGAACACTGACCCCGTGGGAACAATTTATCTCGCGATATCTGCCCCCTGTGAAAAAGTTCTCTCCATTTGACTGACGAACATCCAAAATGGAAGGGGAATGGAGACACCCATTAGTATTTCATTTCGCAATAATAATTAAGCAGATAAATTATTATTGCACTGACGCATTTCGAGAACTTAATATAATACATAGCAGGAGTTTTAACATTACATACTCGATTATCATTGATATTAGAAATTAATCCAAATAGAACTACGAAGTTTGGTACAGCAGTATTCCGAAAAAATTTCAATAAATGACTGATCATCTTTTTTTTTTACTCTTTTTACTTTACTTTTATTACGTTACATCTTTATCATTAACATTTTTTAAATTGATCATCATAATTTTAAATTGAAAAGTCAGGATTACTTTTTATGTTGTTGTTGTAAAAGTCGTTGCAGAAAAAAAAAATAAGAAAATTCTATTTTGATAATGCTTGCTTAATTCATGTGGCATTTTTTTAGTGCAGTTAAGGAAAATAGCTCAAAGTATATAGAATATCAAATTACATAATTTGTTAATTTTGAGATATTTTTTGTGTGATTAAAGCCAGGAAGTCGGCTTCCTGATTGCCTGGACCCCAAAGTGGGCAGGAACCCACTGGAGGACAATAGTTTTTTAAGTGATGCCAGGTTTTCAAGATGATAACGGCAATCCAATATGTCTTGGGTTTTCGGATTATTGTCAGAAACAATATCTAACAGAGCAGCTCTAGAATCCCAGAATGAACTGTGAATTTTCTTGTGGGACAGAGCTGTGCAATTTCACCATCAAACGCAGTACCTCGTCCAACAGGGACGTAGAACTCCGGCGTTAGGGCTATCAGACAGGAGGTAAAGATTCTGAGCCACTCTGGATCGGGGTAAAGAATGTTTAATATTTCTAGAGCAATGGCTCTCAAAATAGAAGTGTCTGTATTACTTTTTGTTATCTTTTGTCCAAATCAAGATTAATGCAGAAAGATTTCAAATGCACTTGATTTTGTGGTGGAATGAGTAATTCTGGTTCGTGATTTAAAACAAGTGAATTTTTTAGCTGGAGGACTCCCTGCAGAAAGCCCGTCTGAGTCTTTAAATTTCTGGTCAGTTCTTGTTTGACTTCATTCCAGAGAGAAAAACTTCCTGGTACTCTGATTATCTTTTCCCACAGTATTAAGGCCTTCTCCTGAATAACTGTTCTCAAGGGCTTATCACCAGTCAACATGAGCATGGCATCTATCGGGGTGGACTTTAAAGCTCCAGCAACAATTCGTAAGAATTGATTTTGGATTTTTTCAAGAGAAACAAGAACATTTTATCCGCCCACAACAAGTGGTTCGCAACAGCATGTCAAAAGGGGGAGAATGAACGTGTGATAAGTTTGGAGCAGGATTTGTCCTGAACAACCCCATCTTGCCCCAGCAAGTCGTTTGAGGGCACTGAGCCTCTTCATGGCACGGTTAGAAATATCTTCTACATGGGGTTTCCGTTTGCGATCAAACGTCACTCCCAGATATTTAAAATTAAATATTCATATATAAATATAAATACTAAATATACTAAAATAATTCATAATATACACATATACTAAAATAAATGGGCAGAATTTCAAATTACTAATTAGGGCTGAGAGGTAATAGCAGAATGGGTGTTCCTCTTGTGGACAAAATTTGGTGGAGATTGTAATAGTATAAAGTGAACTTGAAGAAGAGTTAAGAACAATAACGTACGAAAAACTCCCCGAGGATGTTGAAGGATTCAGATTTTTGAAATAAATAATAAAATCAGCCGACAAAAACCAGTTTTACAGGTCATAATTTTTTTTAAAAATATCTATCGATTTCTCAGCAATTTTTCATTGGACGTTTTGAATTCATATTTGAATAATATGAATAACACGTAAAATTTGAATATACGTATACATTTCTAAATACCTAATAAATTTGTCTGGAATTTTTTTAAAATCTCTGGATTTACGAATAAATTTGTCAGAAATTTTCATTTATGGGTCTGACAAAACTAATTTTTGAGTGAAACATAAAAATAATTCCAACATAAATCACACGGATATCGCAAATTCCAGTTCCAAATAATTGGAACCTATTTTGTGACTTTTCCATCCAAAATTCCTTGAGCCAGAGCTCTGATCTTTTCTTCATAAAAGCTTCGTAAGCAATTGGGGGATTTGCGGTCCCCTCTGTCTGCCGCAGTTTCAACACTAATTGGCAGGCGAATGTTTGCTCTGAGATGGAAACTGCGTTAGCCAGTCAATGGTACAACAATTTTCGTATTTGCTAATCCCACGAGACGATGCATTCATTTATAAGACTGAAATATGAAAGTTCTTATCATTTTATAGTATATAATTTTCTCTATAAGAAATTCCTCTTCCTTTTCCCTGACCACCGTAATTTGAGACGCCCTCCAACCCATTTTAAGCCCATGTAAGCTTCGACAAAGTAAAAATGAATCATTTCTTTTGAATCTGTAGATTGCTTCGAAATAGTTCATTCATGTAAACCTTTCTATTTGGAAAATTCTTATTTTGAATCTACATATTTATTTGAAGCTTACATCCATATAATAGCTTTGCTCTTTGATACAATGCCATTGGGTGGTACCTCCTACCCAAACTAAACTCGGTACGGGAAAATGGAGACAGTTCTGGGTAGCGCCAGAAATCTAAGTGAGGTATTAAAGAAATCAAGCAGCCCGATGCTTGACACCGAGTGTTTCTTTACTTAGCGATTTGTAGAAAGATTTCTTGACGGCAAGGAGGAATATTTTCATGGGAGAGGCACGAAATTCAAATCGAAACACGCGAAAACATTTCTTCAATATTTTGTAACAATAATAAAACAAATTGAATATTTATCGTTCAGATGAAATTTATATTTAAGTTGTATATTAATGCAATAATCAGGTGATTTGTTAGGTCAAGTTTTACTTTGGAGTGTTTCGTTTTCGCATAAAGACTTTTACTGTGACTTTTTTTTTAATAAAGGAACTATTTAAAGGAGATTTTAAGTAAATAATGCATCAAAATAATTCTTCATTTATATTTTGAATGTTTAAGAACATAACATTTTGTTATTCGTTAATATTTGAAACAGATGCAAAAGGAACGAACATTTATAATTTAAAGAAAACACTTTGAAATTTTATTATATGTCATAAAAGTCAAGAGAATTATAAGTTAGAATTTTTGTTTTCTACCTGAAAACTTTTATTACAAACATTTCTATAAAACTGTAAGAATCATTTATCATTCAAACGAATAATACATCAAATATTACTTCGATTTATTTTATTCTGTAATAGTATCAAAATGAGATTTTTCCGCGTATTAAAGGACAGCTAATTTTAATTATTTATTGTCGAAGTAAACGACATCCTTTGCTACTTTTCAATGAATTTTGAAAACAACTCATTATTACGAAAGCATTGTGGTTTAGTTTTTTGCTTATGTTTTTATTTGTTTATTGCACTAATACGGAATCATTTTTCAAACGGATCTAAATGGTTGCTAAATTTTATTCTGAGCGTTTCCGTTGAATTTCACAAACATTTCAAAATAAATAGTCTTTTAGAATGAAATATATTATTTCAAAATTAACTTAATAAATTCTATTTTTCACCAATAATGGAGTAAATGATTTGTTAAATTCTTGTTTATGAATGCAAGAATTAATTTCGTTTTCAAAAGGGGAGTTCATTTGGAGGGCAAGACTGAAATTATATATCAAGTAAATATTTGTTGTTTATATAAATAGTTTATTTGAAAAAAGAAATTATTTTACTTAAATTTCATTTTATATTGTATAAATTTGATTACAACAATTGTATAAATTTGATTATCAACAATTCTTTAAAAATGTATTCATTTTATTTTTAAATATCTTTAGCATATATATATATTAAAAAATAATTTATTTCTTTACTTTATTTATGCACAAGGTAGAACTGCAATTATTACTTTCTATATTTAAAATTAGAGAATATTGAAATAGTTTTGATTTCCAAGCGAAACAATCCAAAAAATTTCATTGGTACATTTAAAAATATTAAATGTAATTGTAGTAATGCTTTATTTTATCGTTGTATTCGATAAAACTAAATATATCAATTAGACAATTCTAATTTATAATTGTTTAGTAAGAATGCTGCATATGGAACGAAATTTTATAATTTATAGAATACTTATTATTTTAATTTTCAACAGGTTTGATAATAGTATGTGCTGATAGCGGTAATTCGAAGCTATTTCATCATTCTAGAAATATCTTTATAGAATTCAAAATACTTTTTTTACTATGAGAAATGTTTAAATTTTGTTTTTATTTATTCTTGGTATACGCATTGCAATATTTATTATTTTTACTTAATATTTTATTTATTATTTTTAATGATAATTAAAATTAAAAATTTGAGATAAAAATTTAATTAAAAATTTGAGACAAAAGAATTAACGTTGAAAAGCATTTCGTAATTGAATGTGCAAATGGAGGAACACATTTCCTTTCTTTAAATAATGCGATAAATTATGAAACCGTCTTGGAAGAAGTAACTTGAATTATTAAAATAAATTGTTTTTATTACGAAACAGCGGCATCCAAATTTAAGAAAGTTCCTAATGATGTTGCTCAGTTATTAGGAAAAAGAAATGAGTTTTTATGTGCTTCTGCACAGGAAATCGGAGGGAGCGTTAGTTTGCTTTAATTCATTATAATTTGCTTTCATTTATCTTTTAGTAGCATACTGTTTTAATAATTTAGTTAATTGTTTTAAAAGCAGCAGAATTATTAAAAATTATAAATCTTTTTTATTTACAAACTCGTGTTTATATACATAAATTTAATAAGCAAACAACCCTAGAAGGCGATGACTTGGCATATCTTGCAAGAATATACTATTCTTTGATGTGTCTACTTACGTGCATTCTTTTTTGTAGCCTCCAAGACCCTCTTTGGATGAAATATGAATCCACTTTGTTCCATTCTGAAATGCAATTTGATTTTTTGTCACGAATTTTATTCACAAATTTCTCTGAAGAATCTCACAGCTGTTTCAAATTTGACAACCGCAATAAGATATTTGAAAACTTTGTTTAACAGGTATGATTATCATACATTTCCAATTATTTGCTATTTGAACACGATTTTTTCTTTCAATTCTAATTTAGCAACACTTGCATAAATTTTCTTTTTATGATATTAATCTATACTAATGAATGCTTCGAATCAACCAACTTTCAACTCCACATACCCAGATCATCTCTATATTTGACTAGTAGTATCGAATTGCTGTGTGTGCGTACTCATGCAGCTGCGGGGCCTGAATGACCGAGTGGCTAGCGCTCTGGCGCACAGTACCACAGGTTTCGGGTTCGAATCCCGGCGGTGCCATGGATGTTTGTAGTGGTTCGGAATCCGCTTTAAACTGTAGGTCCCGGTCTGTTAAGCCCTCGTGAGACCGAAAGATGACCGCAGAGCGACAAACCAAACCAAACCATGCAACTACACGTGATCTCTTTATACTTGAAAAGAGCAACAGAACACGCAGTTTTCATTTTACATCAGTGAAATATCTGCGAATCCCCTAATCCATCCATTTTTGGCTGATTTCGCTGATGTAGGTCTCAGAACTTGTCCATTCTATTCACGCTTTTGAAGTGAATGAAAAAGGATTTAACGATTTTTTTTAAGAACTCACTATTCAAATTTTAGTAATAAAAAGGAATATACAAACATCCTATCATAAAATGTGTTGTTTCTTTTGTGCCTATAAATTTGTGGTACTTTATAAGTACCGATACAAGTGATGATCTTTTTCAAATGTGCTCTTTGAATGATGATTTGTGGCAGAAGTCATTTGAGTAGCTTAGCTGGCAGTTCCATTGCGCCTTTGAGGGGATAAAAGCGCTACTAATAAAGGCGTTCACAAGGAAAGATAAAATCTGTTCAACTGATTTACACAACTTTTAAATACGTCGAAACATAAGCTTGTAATTTATTATGGAATGCATTAGATAAAAAGATGTGTTTAAATATATAAAATAGATTCAATAGCCCCTAAAGGCTTTCTAAGCTTGCATGTGGGGAGTTAAGTTGTAATATTTCTGTACAGAAATAAAACAGCTTAATAGAAACACTTTAAACACAAATATATGAAACAGAGCACAAATGTAAGCTAAGTTTCCTTAATATACACTCATGTCCATAAATTAAGGATAATGAAGTTCAGGCAAAGAAAGAGATAGACGCAAAACAAATTTGACTTATTTGTAAAGTCTATTTATTAAACAAAAGGTAAAAAGAAAAAAAAAGATGCTATATGTTTGACATAATTAATAAAAATTGCGATTTTTACTCCCTGGAGCAAATTTTAAAAAAGAACCTATTTACAAAAAAACAGTATAACATGGTTAGTATGATGGTTAATATGGAGTATGTCTCCCGGACGATGCAATACAGGCCTTACAACGCCTAGGCATGCTGAGTATCAAATTATCAATCTGATCTGGGGGAATATTACACCACTCATCAAGCAATGCCCTCCGAAGTTCCGGTTGACAGGTGGGAGGGGGTTGACGGGCTGCAATTCGTCGGCCAAGCATATCCCACACATGCTCTATTGGATTCAAGTCCGGTGAGTATGCTGGCCAATCCATACGGGCGATATCCTCCAATTGAAGGCATTCATCTACAATGTTTGCACGGTGAGGACGGGCGTTGTCATCCATAAACAGAAATTCAGCACCGATGGTGCCCCGAAACAAACGTGCATGTTGTTCCAGAATGACATCCCGATAGATGTAGTCTGTCATCGTTACACTCTGAACATGCAGGTCAGTTCTGCAACCAAGAATAATTCCTCCCCAAACGAGCCATCCTGCACCACCGTAACGGTGTCGTTCAATGGTGTTCTCTTGGTGGTAACGGGTACCTGGCGCTCTCCATATGAAAGTCCGGCGAGAATCAGACTGCAAACTAAACCTGGACTCGTCGGAAAACATCACACCAGACCACTGTTGCGGTGTCCACAATGCATGCTCTCTACTCCAAGTTAATCGCAGGCGACAGTGAGTTGCGGTAAGTGGAATACATCTGACAGGCCTACGAGCATATAGACGAATGTGCCCTAAGCGTCTGTACACGGTCTGCCTTGAAACTGTCGTACCGGTAGCTGAAGAGAGCTGACGAGACAGGTCTGATGCTGTGCTCCGTCTGTTTCTTTTGGCAGTAACTGCTAAATACCGGTCCTCATTCGGTGTTGTAACTCGGGGGCGACCTGTGCTGTAACATCTACTCACATTACCATCATCTTGGAATCGTTGCCAAAGCCTACTCTGGGCGATTCCAAGTTCCTCGGATACTTCCAGCTGGGTACGTCCACATTCCAGTCGTCCGATAATTCTACCACGTAAAAAATCATCCAAATGCTTCCTTTGTGCCATAACTATGCGGTTATTGCACTGAAAGGCTTTTAAAGCGCTTGTGAACAATTTTACTTCTTTGACACCATTCCTTATATACCCCTCTCTTACACTCTCGTCATTGTGACGTACTATCCGAGCCATCTGGTGGTTTCCTGTCATTTGCATATTCTTCTTCAAGATGTGTGTTATACTTCTGCAGGTGAAATTTTTATTTTAGAGTTCAATTTCTGTGTGATTCTGAATTATCCTTAATTTCTGGACATGAGTGTAGATAAGTGATGTATACAAAGTTATGTAAAATTCAAATGTGCACTTCCTGTTTGAAATTGGGCTAGGATCTTGAAATATCTCTGTATTGGATGAGCGTTTTGAAACCAAAAATCTTCAGAAAATGCAAAAACTGAAAAAGCGTTTTCTTCAGGTGGTCTATGAAATTCAACATCCCTTTTCCGATAGAAAAAAAATATTCAAAGTTAAGGATTTGGTTTGTTGCTCTACGCTCATCTTGTGCACACTTTAGGCTAAACAGACCGGGAGCTACAGTTTAAAGTGGATTCCGAACCACTACAAACATCCATAGCACAGCCGCGACTCGAACCCGAAACCTGTAGTACCGAGCGCTCTAACCACTCGGCCAACGGTGTAAAGGAATATTTTCACATCTTAAGCAGATTTTGGAAAATTGTTTGGAATAAACGCTCAAAAGGACTTTTTTAACTGGATTGCAATATGTCATTTAGATTACATTAAATTTATTTCGAATATTTAGATAATTGATCCAGCTTTTATATATTTCCAAAAGTTTGAATTGAAGGATTTCTGCGTCTGAAATCTAAAACATTAGCGCATAAAATAATTGTTTCTAAGCTAATTTGTATAAGCGAATATATATAAGCTTTTATATAACTTGGAATATTATTTCACTAGAATGCGAGTCAATACTGCAAGCGCTAAAGATGAATGAATTGTCTCATAATTTGAATTGTTCCATTGACACGTGAATTTGATGAATGGTTATTGAAAACCGCTGACTGTGAAATATCTGTAGAGAGCATTTTTTGTTGATTTTTGCTCTTCAAATGCTCATCACTTTGCCCTCTAAAACAGCGCCATGGTCTTTGGCACCACAGGCTTCAGGTTCGAATCCTGGTGGTGGCATGAATTTTTGAGACTGGTTAGGAATCCACATTAAACTGTAGGTCCCGGTCTAATTAGCCTAAAGTGTGCAAAAAAATAACCGTACAGCGACAAAGCAAACCTCTGAAACTGCAAATATGTAGCCGATTCAGAATTGTTCAACTCTATTAACCAACTATCCAACCTTATTATAACTCGTGGTCTACTGTTCTAAAGGCTCATGGCATCTCTCTCTCTACATTTGGAACTCAAATTGCATTTCATTTATAGATTACATTACTATAGGTTATTGTAATTATTATAGGTTACGTCATGTGATTAATAGATTACTAGAAGGAAATCCATTATTTCACAAGAGAAAAATCTTTTTACTAAAAAATCCATTTATACTTCTGTATTGTAAAACTAAGATCGTGAGACCAATCGCTTATTAAATCGATTTTAGTCAAATATTTCAAGTCATAATCATAATAGCGCTTCATCGAGATTCAGGGAGAATTGCTACTGTTTTTGAAATCCTGTCATTCATACGCACAATTTGAGTCCTGAGGATTTTCCCATTCAGATCAATCTGCTTTTATGTGCCAGAAGGAGATTTTGAACTGGTCTGGTGGATTCCGAACCACTACAAACTTCCATGACACCGCCGGGACTCGAAGCCGAGACCTGTGGTACCGAGCGCCAGACACTCGGCCATTCAGGCCCCGATTTTGAACTGGAGTTGTGCGAAATAAAATAAAAGGTTTCTCTTGTAAGAAGTTGAATGGAAATCCAACATTCCATAAATTCTCGAAAGAATATTCTTCGCGCAATTGTCTTCGCCAGTCTAATTAATTATTGCAATTAGTTATTATTTATCAAAGAGAACTGGTGTTATTTAACTTTAATGAATAATAAAAAGGAAATAATTTTGAATTTTTATGAAGTAAATTATTATTGAAATAATTTTTTTCAATCTAGATATTCATTCCTTGTAATGATTTTTCTCGAAGGTAATTTGACGGTAATAATCTCATTCATTCAGCAAAAAGGATCGAATTCAAAAAATATTCTAAGCGACATCCTTTCTCGAAAAACATGACATGAAAAAAGCATTTTAATAAAAAATCCTGTGTGTATTCGTCAAATAGTGTTTCTGATAATGCTGGATGAAGTAAAACTGGAATAATTCTATTCATGTTTGTTTGAATGACAGTTACTCTATAAATATTCTAAGCGACATCCTTTCTCGAAAAACATGACATGAAAAAAGCATTCTAATAAAAAATCCTGTGTGTATTCGTCAAATAGTGTTTCTGATAATGCTGGATGAAGTAAAACTGGAATAATTCTATTCATGTTTGTTTGAATGACAGTTACTCTATAAATATTCTAAGCGACATCCTTTCTCGAAAAACATGACATGAAAAAAGCATTCTAATAAAAAATCCTGTGTGTATTCGTCAAATAGTGTTTCTGATAATGCTGGATGAAGTAAAACTGGAATAATTCTATTCATGTTTGTTTGAATGACAGTTACTCTATAAATATTCTAAGCGACATCCTTTCTCGAAAAACATGACATGAAAAAGCATTCTAATAAAAAATCCTGTGTGTATTCGTCAAATAGTGTTTCTGATAATGCTGGATGAAGTAAAACTGGAATAATTCTATTCATGTTTGTTTGAATGACAGTTACTCTATAAATATTCTAAGCGACATCCTTTCTCGAAAAACATGACATGAAAAAGCATTCTAATAAAAAATCCTGTGTGTATTCGTCAAATAGTGTTTCTGATAATGCTGGATGAAGTAAAACTGGAATAATTCTATTCATGTTTGTTTGAATGACAGTTACTCTATAAATATTCTAAGCGACATCCTTTCTCGAAAAACATGACATGAAAAAAACATTCTAATAAAAAATCCTGTGTGTATTCGTCAAATAGTGTTTCTGATAATGCTGGATGAAGTAAAACTGGAATAATTCTATTCATGTTTGTTTGAATGACAGTTACTCTATAAATATTCTAAGCGACATCCTTTCTCGAAAAACATGACATGAAAAAAAGCATTCTAATAAAAAATCCTGTGTGTATTCGTCAAATAGTGTTTCTGATAATGCTGGATGAAGTAAAACTGGAATAATTCTATTCATGTTTGTTTGAATGACAGTTACTCTATAAATATTCTAAGCGACATCCTTTCTCGAAAAACATGACATGAAAAAAGCATTCTAATAAAAAATCCTGTGTGTATTCGTCAAATAGTGTTTCTGATAATGCTGGATGAAGTAAAACTGGAATAATTCTATTCATGTTTGTTTGAATGACAGTTACTCTATAAATATTCTAAGCGACATCCTTTCTCGAAAAACATGACATGAAAAAAGCATTCTAATAAAAAATCCTGTGTGTATTCGTCAAATAGTGTTTCTGATAATGCTGGATGAAGTAAAACTGGAATAATTCTATTCATGTTTGTTTGAATGACAGTTACTCTATAAATATTCTAAGCGACATCCTTTCTCGAAAAACATGACATGAAAAAAACATTCTAATAAAAATCCTGTGTGTATTCGTCAAATAGTGTTTCTGATAATGCTGGATGAAGTAAAACTGGAATAATTCTATTCATGTTTGTTTGAATGACAGTTACTCTATAAATATTCTAAGCGACATCCTTTCTCGAAAAACATGACATGAAAAACACATTCTAATAAAAAATCCTGTGTGTATTCGTCAAATAGTGTTTCTGATAATGCTGGATGAAGTAAAACTGGAATAATTCTATTCATGTTTGTTTGAATGACAGTTACTCTATAAATATTCTAAGCGACATCCTTTCTCGAAAAACATGACATGAAAAAAGCATTCTAATAAAAAATCCTGTGTGTATTCGTCAAATAGTGTTTCTGATAATGCTGGATGAAGTAAAACTGGAATAATTCTATTCATGTTTGTTTGAATGACAGTTACTCTATAAATATTCTAAGCGACATCCTTTCTCGAAAAACATGACATGAAAAAAGCATTCTAATAAAAAATCCTGTGTGTATTCGTCAAATAGTGTTTCTGATAATGCTGGATGAAGTAAAACTGGAATAATTCTATTCATGTTTGTTTGAATGACAGTTACTCTATAAATATTCTAAGCGACATCCTTTCTCGAAAAACATGACATGAAAAAAGCATTCTAATAAAAAATCCTGTGTGTATTCGTCAAATAGTGTTTCTGATAATGCTGGATGAAGTAAAACTGGAATAATTCTATTCATGTTTGTTTGAATGACAGTTACTCTATAAATATTCTAAGCGACATCCTTTCTCGAAAAACATGACATGAAAAAACATTCTAATAAAAAATCCTGTGTGTATTCGTCAAATAGTGTTTCTGATAATGCTGGATGAAGTAAAACTGGAATAATTCTATTCATGTTTGTTTGAATGACAGTTACTCTATAAATATTCTAAGCGACATCCTTTCTCGAAAAACATGACATGAAAAAAGCATTCTAATAAAAATCCTGTGTGTATTCGTCAAATAGTGTTTCTGATAATGCTGGATGAAGTAAAACTGGAATAATTCTATTCATGTTTGTTTGAATGACAGTTACTCTATAAATATTCTAAGCGACATCCTTTCTCGAAAAACATGACATGAAAAAAGCATTCTAATAAAAAATCCTGTGTGTATTCGTCAAATAGTGTTTCTGATAATGCTGGATGAAGTAAAAACTGGAATAATTCTATTCATGTTTGTTTGAATGACAGTTACTCTATAAATATTCTAAGCGACATCCTTTCTCGAAAAACATGACATGAAAAAAGCATTCTAATAAAAAATCCTGTGTGTATTCGTCAAATAGTGTTTCTGATAATGCTGGATGAAGTAAAACTGGAATAATTCTATTCATGTTTGTTTGAATGACAGTTACTCTATAAATATTCTAAGCGACATCCTTTCTCGAAAAACATGACATGAAAAAAACATTCTAATAAAAAATCCTGTGTGTATTCGTCAAATAGTGTTTCTGATAATGCTGGATGAAGTAAAACTGGAATAATTCTATTCATGTTTGTTTGAATGACAGTTACTCTATAAATATTCTAAGCGACATCCTTTCTCGAAAAACATGACATGAAAAAAACATTCTAATAAAAAAATCCTGTGTGTATTCGTCAAATAGTGTTTCTGATAATGCTGGATGAAGTAAAACTGGAATAATTCTATTCATGTTTGTTTGAATGACAGTTACTCTATAAATATTCTAAGCGACATCCTTTCTCGAAAAACATGACATGAAAAAAACATTCTAATAAAAAATCCTGTGTGTATTCGTCAAATAGTGTTTCTGATAATGCTGGATGAAGTAAAACTGGAATAATTCTATTCATGTTTGTTTGAATGACAGTTACTCTATAAATATTCTAAGCGACATCCTTTCTCGAAAAACATGACATGAAAAAGCATTCTAATAAAAATCCTGTGTGTATTCGTCAAATAGTGCTTCTGATAATGCTGGATGAAGTAAAACTGGAATAATTCTATTCATGTTTGTTTGAATGACAGTTACTCTATGTTTGCTTGGAATATTCTTTAAATTCTATGGAACGTAAACTTTGGCAAAAACAAACCCTAATCGGAACTATTACACAGCTAAAATACACAGTTGGCATAATAAAAACTGAAATTTAACTAATAATTCCTTTATTAAAACAATGTTAAAAAATTTAAATACTCGTAAATATTTTAAACGATCCTTATTGGTTCGTTTTGAAGTCCTAAAAATCTGTAAAATAAGTCTTCTTTTATACATCAAAGAGTCTTTTAAGAATCATTTCAGAGATGAAACGAATAGTTTGGGAATGAAATGATTTGAAATGGTTTGAAATCTTTGCAAATGCGCTTCCTAAACTCCACCTTTACACTCGCTGTCGCATGAATAAAAGATGTGTGGCATCTTTTCCTGCTCATCGCAGAGAACAATACCTGTGGGAGAATCTCACTTTGAACTTAAGCCAATTTCCCCCTCCCCTGCCTAGCGAGAGCGACTCATCGTGTGCCTTCACTCCGCTCAAATCCCGGCGCCGCGCAGGTCACGCCACTCGCCGACGCACCTCGCTCGAACCGTGCCGCAGCGCCGACGGGACCCCCGCCGCCGAGCCTACCTGGACACTAAGCCTAACGCCGTCATGTGTGCCGGCAGCCGGCCCTGCTGCTGACACCTGGGATTTCGCTCGTATCGCAAGGCATTCAACAGCGCATCGTATGGTGCTGGTAAGCAGCTCTTCCATACTATACTTTCTTAATGCAGATGCTTTTCACTTTGTTAAAGGATTCATATCACTTAGTTCCTAGGTGATATTCTTTTATTAAGTTAAATTGGAATCCATTTGTGTTAAATGGAGCTTGTAGAATTGATCAAATATAGATAGTAATTTGAAGGTGTTACAAATAATTATCGTAATAATTACAAATAATAACGAACCAATAATGATCGTTTAAAATATTTATTATTTAAGTTTTTTAACATTGTTTTAATAAAGGAATTATTAGCTAAAATTCCGTTTTTATTATGTCAATTTTTAGACTTTTTTAACTGTGTAATAGTTTGGATTAGTGTGTGTTTTTGCCAAAGTTTTCGTTCCATACAATTTAAAGAATATTCCAAACAAACATAGAGCGAAAAAATTTGTGTTAAATGTAGCTTGTAAAATTGATCAAATATATACAGTGATTTGAAGGTCTTTTTATATGCCTATTGCTGGAATGAATAAATAGGCTTCTATAGAAGAGGATTTTAATAAATATATTACAATTTCATGCTGTTTAATACGTGTTCGTGGGAGTTGAGGAGGATTTTTCTACTTTCGATGGTTGGCGAAGAATGTGTTTGATTCATGTCAACGAATGGATATATTTTCGCACCTATGGCATTTTCTAAAAGGGAAATCTTTAGTACATTCAAAATTTCAATTGTCAATCAGTTGAAATTCCTTTTTTTGAATCTAGTAGAATCGCCTTCTAATCGAATCCAGTGCTTCTCGAGAATCCTGCCTGTAACGAACAACAAAAGAAAAAAAATCTATTTGGATTAGGGTTGGGGAGATAATGGATGAATTGGCATTGGAAAGATTTTTGTTTATTTCATGTCATGTTTCGATTTGAGTTAGAAAAGCATATTTTTCTTTGGTGTATATTGAATTTTACATGCGTTCTTTAAAAACAGAAACTGGGCTTACTTAAAACTGGACAACTAACCTCAACTAATCAACTTTAAATTAACCTCATGGTACAGAAGTGCCTCAACTGTGCATAGATGCATATGCAAGAATATTAAATATCCTGAAAAGAATCCATTTAGTTCAAATAGATTTAGTTCTAATTATTTTATTGAGCAATTAAAACGAATGAATGACCCTTTTGAGCGTCGTTTTGGCCATTTATTGTGTATATAAATGCGCTTCCTTCATATTAAACTGAAAATATGTTCTCTCAAATACATGATGATATTGGAAATAATTTGAATAGAAATTTTTTTTTTTTTTAACTTTTAGATGTTTGCAAAATGAGTCGCATTTCTTTTTAAAACACTATTCATAAAAACAAGTATATAAACGATTCTATAATTGGAATGATTTCTAAATAATCCGATTTTAACATTATTAACTTATTTTTCCTTTTTTAATTGTTATGATACATTTCTAAAAAAACATAGCTATTGATTTTGGTGCCATTTTAAGGGAAATGCACGTGTTTCTATAATGGCCATTCATAAGGCAAATTGCATTCGATTTTATCAATAATAACGCAAAATGAAATAGGTCTTCATTGAAGTCCAAACGAATGAAATTTTGTTACCTTTAAAACTATTTTCTATTTAAGGATAGAAAAATAATGCTGTTGGTTATCATTATAATTTCAAATGAATTGTTCTTTATCATGAATGCAAATTTATTTTCAAAAATATCTCATAAATTTTGAACATAACCAAACCATAAGAAGTATTCAATTTGCAAAGTAAAACGGTAAACAAACTAATATCCCATTATAAAATATTCGAAAATGTTGCACAAAATGAATAATAATTCCAAATTTTTATTGTTTTAAATTGTTTCTTATTATTTCGCGTGCGTTAAAATGTTAATGAAACCTAAAATATTTCATTTGATTTCAATTCGGAAATCTTTTCTAACTTTATTCTACGAATTCATTAGTTTTTCACATCCAACTACATCTTTCCTATTTGATTTCCCAAAGGACTCTCGCAGAACAATTTGAAGAAATCTGCTTTTCAGAAATTGCTTTTTTCATTAAGGGAATCATTTGAATAGAATTGGATAACAAACATTAATTTCAAAATTGAATTGCGCAACCACTTTTCATAATAACGCACTTTGATTTATTTTTTCAGCTGAAAAAGTTCTTTTTTAAGAATATCCAAAAAATAATAATTATAATTTTGCAAAATAAAATATGCCAAGTATTTTATTTAATTAAAATTATTCGAACGCGAATATTTAATAAGCATCTATGTATTGCTGTTTTATGCATCTCAAAATAGGGTTCATTTGGGAACTTCATTTATTTTATACTAATATCTAGAAACTAAAAATAAATAAATATTTTATGGAGAAACTTTAACGCACGTGAAATAATCAGAAATTTGGTTCAAAAATTTAAAACAAATATTCTGAAAAATTTTCGATATTTATATTAATATCTAATTATTAAATGATTAAACTTATTACCAATTTTGTCTAAAATTTTTGAATATTTTATTACTGGATATTAATTAGTTACTTTGCGCATTGAATAATTCTGACGGCTTGGTTAAATTAAAAATTTTAAATAGATATTTAACTGAAATAATTCCATTCTCAACTAAACAATTAATAATATTTTATTGCAGTACTAAAATGTAAATCGTCCTTACTGTGATTGATTTCAATCAATAGTTAAATTCGTATAGCAATATTTGTCTTTAATACTTTTTCTTTCCCTCAGTTGAATTTCTCTTCAGGTACTGTAATATGCTTTCAGAAATCATATTACAATATTCACACTTTTACTAACTAAGGACTTTATTTTTCTTTTCTTCTTTCGTAATATCCTTATTGTCCTTTTTATATGTTCGAACACTTTATTGATTTATATGCGTTGTTTTCACATCAGGTCAAACGTTTTCCTTAAATTGCCCCTTTTAGTATTCCCAGCTTATTATGGATTATTTTAGGAATTATTTAGTGATATTATAGTATTTATTATCTATTCTCATTTACCTATACTTTAAAGTCAATGACCATGAAACTTAAAACAGTTTTTGGATTCTGGAAGCCATCAGCAAGCACTGGGTATTTTCAAATTAGAAATGTATGCATTGAATCTATTCAAGTCAATGATTTGCTAAAGTGTGCAGTTGTCAATATTTGCATCCCCATTCTGTTATACTTCTAAATCACGATGCAAAAGCATCATTTGAATTAATTTTATCACATCGATACTCCTTTAAGAAATTAAACTGTTCTGGGTTTCATGTATTTACATTGAAAAATGTCTTAATTACAAAATCCGCCCCTCATAGAGATATTTATTTTTATAATTTTAACAAATCTTTGCATAGTACAAATGTAACATACAACAAATGTAATCAAAAATTCCAATTCAAAACAATGCATAGACTATTATATCATTCACGAGAACACAATAACGATACAACAACAACTGTTCTTTAGCATCCAAACTCTTAGATGGCAAGTTCTATAAATTCTTTCACTTTAATGATATTAAGTCATTTGTCATTGATAAAAATTGGAAAGGCCAACAAATTTAATTCGGTATAAAAATGTCATTGACCTCTATTGTCAACCATTTGACTTTATCAATTCTTCCTCTTATATTAAATCATTTATTTAGTGGCACAAAATTGAACTATTTAATTGAGTGCCAAAATAATATATCATCAAAGTTCTGGAAGGGAAAATTGTAATTGTTATTAGTAGTGCTCCCATCAACTTTTCGAAAAATTCTCTTGTAGAGAGCTTTAGAAATTTTACAAAATTAAAAAGACTTTCAGATTGACAGCGAAAAATATCTACTAAGTCCATAACATCATGCTCATACATTCCTGAAAAAAACTTATCAACTTTTATAATTCTTCGAATTTTCTCAAACGATATTATGTCATGCTGTTCATTGACATGAAACCGATAGGCGACAGAAAATTGCAGTGGAAAATGAAAAAAAAAAAGTTTATTTTTGATAAAAATGCTATTGACTAACAGGATGTTTTAAAAGGCAAAAAGCTTTAAGGGTTTTTAAAAAATTGCCCAAAATGATTACGAATGAATAAGGATAATTAACACTAGTTCGCGTTTCATTTAAATGAAAAGTTTTGTTTTACTCAAATCTCTTCGCAACTGAATTATTGGCTACGCCATTTGAATCCTTTCCACAACAATTTTAGTGAATTGTTAATTTGTTTTTAAAGGAAATTATTATCCCAGTATGTTGAAGGCTGACTGTTTTGTATTCCATCTGTTTTTCGTATTCCAATTAACAAGTAAATGTCGAAAAAGCTTTCTCCAAAACGGAATTGTCATTCTAAACAGTGGTGAAAAGAATTCCGATTTTAATCGAAGGTATTGATTTTTCGAAAGAAATCATACTTCCGCAACCCAAGATAAATAGACCGGCAAGAGTTTCTTTTTTAGTTTTGGTACTTCCTTTCGAAATGCACTCAACTACTTCCATGAGACATTTGGACCACCCAGTTGACAGTAGCTAGTCGAAATGGTTTAGTTACGCAAATCACGCTGTACCACCACTTCACTGTTTTTTTTCCCGTGATGTGCTTATTTTTTCAGCTTCTATAAATTTAAAACTGTTCATTCGTTATTTTTAACTAGTCTCAATTTGCAAAGTTTTCATGCTTTAAATTACTTCACAATAATTTGTTATTAACCTTTTCTATATTAGAATTTGGAAAATAAACTAAACTTGCTTTTATATTTCATAATTCTCCATTTTGAATTTTGACAAAGAATTTCAAGAACATTACAATAAAGCTTTTCTCTTTGGATGGAATAAGAAGATAAATAATTTGAATTCAATATTTTGTTAACTATGCATTTTTTCACATTTGATTTTGAATCCATGCTTTCTGATTCTTCTCTACTATTTCTATGTCTTCTAAACTGTATGTCTTTTTATATTATAATTGAAAACGTTTTCAAAAGTTCTTTTTATCCGCCAATCAATTTTCTAATGGCATCATTTTTTTAGTCTCCAAAGAATGGATAACTTACTCTTAATTGTCCATTTGCTACGAAATGCGATCTGATTTAAAGCGAAACATGTATTCGAGTGGCCTGGTTCTTTTAGAATTAGCTTGCTTTAACTTTAATTAATTAAAATAATAGTTTTAATACTAGTATAATTTTCTAATTCTAATACTAATGTAATTAGAAGTACCATTTATACTTAAAGCAATTCGCTCATTGCGGGGGAATTCTCGTTTTCGTGTAAGAAAAATGCAACAATCCCTGATATAAGGACTAAATGGGCTATGAATTCGAAGCAAAACTATTCAAAATGAACTTTTTTTCTATTTGGAGAGATCATTCAATTTGCAAAAAGGATGCGCATGTTAATGCATTCTAAAAAGATTTATTTGGAACCTCCTCATTAAAACGCTTTCATTTGGTGTCCAAAATTGAAATTCCGTACATGGTACAGAATATTTCCATTGAATAGGTGTCGTCTTTTCTGTACAGTTAAAAATTTTTTTACCATATACCTTGCAGCAATCCTTTCCAATTTTGAGAATCCTCCTGGATTCAAAATATTTTTCTTTTTTAAAGTGATTTTGATTCACAACAACAGGGATTAACTATTACAAGCCATAGAAATACAACAGTTTAAATACATTTGGCGCATATATATTAAATAGTATATTTTTTCCATTTTACTTTAATTGACGAATCAGTGTAACAAAATGAGTTTTAAATGCGCAATCGTTAGTGTGCAAATATTTCGACGCCCTTTGTTGAATTTAAATATTAATGCAAATAAATGTTCAATGAAAAGTAAACGCCACGACTTTTATTTTATCGTGCGTCAAGTATGAATTATGACTGTCAAAAGGCCTTTTTATTCATTCCATTATTTCAATTAGGCTTTAACCAGTATACTTACTTATCGCCTTCCTATGGCAATCAACAACACAAATAAAAAACAGCCAAGGTATGGTTTTTATTTGGAATCTTGCAACTGTACTGACAGCTCCATAAATCAAAGCACCCGAATCTCAGCGATTAGATAGGATGTCGCACCGTTCTCCCTTTAAATCAATTGTGCGAGTTAACACCACCTATCTAACGCAACAGAAAAAAAAAAGCAAAGGTTGTCTGCGGTCAATGCGTCTTTTGTTCGAATGTTGAAAATAGAAACTCTGCGCGCAATAACTCCCTCGTCTAGACTCGCACGTGCTATCGTCCCCTGATAACAAACAACAATAACATCACTTTTATATCGAATTAGCTGATCGGTTGACATTTTTCGTTGTCGTTTTGAGCCACTGAACAGCTTAATATTAGTGTAAATTTTTAAAGAGAGGTTTTTTTCATTTGGAACTAAATGATCAAGGATTCATGAATAAAGGAGGCTAAAAATTAATAGTTACAACAATCATAGCCATGACCTGATTTTTAGGTCGAATTAATATCTTTGTTGACATTCGTTGCTGTCATTTTTGTATTTCTCTTCTGTCCCAGTGAATAATAAAAATTTACTTTGTACAACAAGCCATTTGAACAATTGTTTTGGACTCTCTTCATAAACGGTAGCAATAAGGATTTTCAGTCCCTTCTTCCGCAATTAAAAGAATTCAAATTAACGTCTTTGTTGTCAGCTTTTGCTGTTATTCTAGTTGGTTTTTCACTTTTACGTCAGTGAACGATTTATTTGAAAAAGAATTCTATTTAGACAGTTCCCTCTATGCAATGTCTGATAGTTACGGGCTCTGTATTGCCGACAATAATAATAACAGTCCTTGTCAGTGGCATTATTTTTATGGTTAACTACTTATTGTGTCTTACTATAGTTTTAAAATTTATAAAATCTTCTTCGAGAGTATTTTTCGGAGATATTTCACCCTGACATTCTGAATTGATTTTTGTGTTGATATTTTAAGCTGTATTTTTTTATCATTTTATAACAAAAGAGATGAAAAGGCTGGCTAAATTTCAAACAAAAATCTTAACAATTTTAAAAGCTTATTATGCGCATATTCATCAAATTGATTGCGTTAATGCAATTTTGGTTTTCCTAACGTGGAGTTCTCCTTAAGAAGAATTCCCGGGAGGAAGGAAGATAGTTTTTTTCGAATAATTATTTCATACTAGCATATATATTTATTATAATACTAAATTTCAGTTTCGATCAAATGTACTGTCATTGTTCTGCTACAAAAATCTACAATATTCTCAGGAATGGTGACATTTTCTTTTTTTATAAGAAAGTGCCTCAAATTTAAGTCTGTTCAATGGAAATCCAATAAAATTCACATTTAGGGGATCAGGAAGATAATACTTTTCACTCTTCCCTCTCAGTGATCATGTTTAATTATTTCATTATATTATAGTGATATTTGACGTCTTTCTCACTTAAAATGATTGTGATAGAATATTTCAATTGCTTTCGTAGTGCAAGGCTTCTAAGATTTGTTCACAAAATTTCCTTTCAATTTTTTTCACAATTTAATATCTCGTAATTCTTTTCCTTGCAAATTTCATTTAGACGCCCAATTAACGTATTTCATTGCACTTAAATATAGGCTGGAAAGGAAAAATTTGCCGAGCAATCTGTCGAAAATGAAAGTTTAATTTTGTACCCATTTTTGTTCTTTAAAAAAAATGTCCTGTGTCGTCGTTTACTTCGAGATGAGGTTATACGCTACTACAACGGCAGATTTGTTGCAAATTCAGTATTATCAAGGTACATCACATTGCAACGATAAGGAATTCCAACCTTAACACATAAGGAGTTCGAACCCAAAGGGAGACCCTTCCAGGCCAACAGAGATACAGAAACTTTCAATACGGCATGGAATTTCTAATAGAGACCCTTCAATTCGGAACACATTATCCAACAAGATACTCTTAATATTAGTTGTTCATTTTCCATATGTGTCTTACGACATCGCAGGCAGCATGTCTGGCTAGTGCTGAGTTTGATTACTGCCGATGGAGTGAATTGCACTGTTTTGAAAACCAACTCCATTCGTAGCTCCTGATGGGAATTGAACTCAGTAACAATTTATTGAACTCTAAATAGTAGTAGTAAGATGAGAGTGCAAATGTCCAGTATGTTCTTCGTTTCTCTAGATTAGTCGTTTACATGCATTACAGAGAACAATCTATTCAATTCAAAAACTGTTTGCCAGTTTCTGAAAAAGAAATTTTTAGAAAGTCATTTTTGTTCATTCGACCATTATAAATGGTTCCACACTGTTTGCTTACATTACCCTTTTAAATAAAAAATGAAACTCTCAACGACAGTTCGATTTATTTCGGAAATCAAATCCATTCTGGTTACTATCTCTGGGAATGAGAATGCATCAGAAGTTATAAAAACTGAAATTTAACATATCTATGGTTTCAAATCATCATTTTATACTTCACACCCTGATAGCGCAAGTGCCCCCATATATATATATGAGCCTCATGTTCCACTGATGTATGCCACAACAGTGCGGTGATGACTTTTGGGGGTAACTGCCCCGCACTTAAGTGCATGTTGATTTTGTAATGTTTCCTGTTTTCGCAATTACTTGAGAAAATAGCGAGAAAAGTTCAACTACTATTAAAACAAGGAATAAATGTAAGTTATGATACAAATTATTTTATCAAGTTTTTAAAAAATTCTTTAAATTTTTAAGTAATTTTCTATTTAATTATTAGTAAGAAAATGAGTCAGTTTAATCTACGATTACTCTTATTTCAGTATCTTAAAGTTTCCTCTAAAATTATTGAATATTATTAATTTTAATTCTCCTTCAGCTTATCGTGAGTATTCATTTTGAATCTTTATCTTTTAGAATTGTCTCTGCTGCATTTGCAATATATATATATATATATAGATATATAATATTATTATATATTATATTCATGATTTTCGCAAATGACTTAACTTAATCAAAAAAAAAAAAAAAAAAAAAGGATAGATAGTCAATTTTATCATTCTTATAACAGTAATCAAACTAATTTGGTTCTTTAAGTAAATACATAGAATCTTACAAAATTTTCTCAAAGGAAAACAATTTGCATTAAGTTCGATGAAATTTTGCAAACGCCTTCTAACATTTGTGAATCAGTTGGAAGGTATTATTCTACATGGATTTCTACACAGAAAAATTTTAATTTTTCCCCCCTCTCAGAGAAGATTTCCAATACTTAAAATTATTATACAGAATCAAATTGTTTTTATGCTAAGAAAAGGTAAACTTTGCAAAAAAAAAAAAAAAAAAAAATAGTTCTCATTGGAACACTAAATAAGTATTTAGCGACATTTACTGAATTCCTTTTAATGAAAATGCGTTTTCGTTAAAGATAAGGGAGTTTCCCCCCCTTTAAACGCCAAAATACTTTAAAGTCCGCAACAATCTCGAAACCAACACAGATCATCCGTTACTGTCTCGCGTAAAAATTCCCACCTTAGATTTTTTTTTTTTTTTTTTTTTTTTTTTTTTTTGATGCACTGATAAAACTGAGATCTCCATGATTGAAACACGAGATCATTGTATATGTTGCTCAACTGATTGTGTCTTGATGGATGGTGTCTTATGTTTTATTGATGGACTCCAGTCTTCCATACAGACGATTAGTCTTCAGAATAAGAAATCTTATTTTCGAAACAAAACCAAATCCTTTCGGGTGTTCATTTTTAAAAGTCAGTGAATTTTTTTTCTTCTTGCCTTGCTGTTCTTACTTAAGCTGTCTCTCCCAACCAGGTGCTCCGAGTAGCTTGTATTTTGACTAGCAGCAACAATAGGGAGGCTAAAAGTAGGGTGGATCCCTTGAGTAACGGACGCATGATTCAGCTCCAACCCCTCTAAAAAATAAGGGGGCGATTTGTGGTGCTTATGAATCTTTGTTGCTCTGCCATCCAGCTGGTAATGTCAGGCGACTTGTCCGACCATCTGTTCGGTCGGCCACACCTGCTCGACTTCTGCTGGGGTTCCTTTTCTTCCCTTCTCCGAAAGAGGGAGGAGTGCCTAAAAGGAAACAAATCAGGTAGGGGAAGTTTTATAAACGGATATCAAAATTTCACTTCAAAATTAGGATGGAAAATTCTTGCCTTCACAATTTCCAGCCTCTCCTGTTAGGATGGATTTCTGTCAGTGGTAGCAGAAATAGTAAATATTTCTTAGTATGAAATATTTTACCTATTCAGGATGTTAATAAATTATTAGATCCCTTTTAATATCATATGAAAAAAATGTAAAATATAAATAGAAGCTATTTTTTTTTTTACTAAGACATATAATTATATAGATCATGCAGTTTAATTTTAATAATTGTCTACGAGTAGAAAATGAGAGGGCAAAAATGTTTTCTACCGATGTCATGGTAATAACTAGGATGAACATAAAACAGAAAGCTATACGTGTCATTATGGTTAGCTCAATTTAAACCAGTAAAGTGAAAAAAATCTATCGGTTAGAATACGAATTTCCACTTTAAAAGAACGAGTACTAATTGATTTTCAAATTATTTAATTTAAAGAAACGGGTTTTATAAAGGTTCTTGAGGATAAGGAAAATACACGTTTTTATAACTTAAAAAAATACTTTAAGATCGTGTTTTGCACCTGAATTTAAGCTGAAGCTCTCTTCAAAATTCTACAAGTGAAACTGAACTAAAGTTTACATGTCTATGGTGTGGATGAGTATGATAAATATCTAGGCCAGAAAGATTTTCCGTTGATCTTGAGGAGATGGGGAGAGGGGTGCAATGTAGTCCCTGAGGTTTCAAAATGCTGTAGAAAAATGTGGCCCAATGCAAAATGATGTCGTTACAGTAGTAAAGAACACCAGAATCAGTTCATAAACAACAACAGTCAAACTACTAGCTTAAAAAATATATTTGAAAAATTTGATATTGATTACACAATAATCCTTAAGATAAAGGAAAAGAAAAACTCAAAATTCCTTGCTATGCGTCTATGTAAAAGTATAATATAACTGATGCAAAATAATTCCCAATTTGCACATTTTTTGGAGGATTGATTAATTTGGGCCACATGTATATAGAATTATGGAATATGAATTCCAGAGAGCTTGAAAAGAAAAAGTAGCAAGCTGAGCATCAAGATATAGATAGCTGAATTGATCTGTTTGCAACGTAAAGAGCTGAATATTGTAAACATACAGGAAATTTGTTGCAATAACACGGTCCCGAATACTAGCACTTCATCATCAGAATTTTAAGGGAAGATAATCGTGTGCTCCATCGGGATAGTGGAATAAATAGTGGAGTCAGTCTTGCCGTTCCCTTTTTACTAGTAAACGTTTATGGCCAAAAGACATGGAAATCATTTGTTTTCTACTATTAATTTTTTTTCATTCGAACTTAAAAAAAATTCCAAAGGACTTCCCTAAGACAACTGTGTTCTAATGAAACATGAAGGAAAGCTCTTTTTACATAATTAAATAGCTTCGTTTTTTCCTGCACTATTAACAGGCAATTTCCATTTAGATGGTTTCCAAAACAAAGACACTTTTGAATCCTAAAGGCGTCGAATACCCTCATTTCTGGAAGGGGTCTGCATTTTCCTCCTTCCGTTAATGGCTATTCTTCCTTTAGCTGATCTCCCGGGCTGTATGTTGTCGTTCACGAAATCCCAACAGGTGAGGGGGCTTCTATCATGCATGTTAACACGGCCCGACCTGATGAAAGATGTCAAACAGGTCAAAAAGAAGCCTATGGTCAGATGGAGTAATTACGGTGGGGGAGGATGCGCCTCATTCTCATTTCAATAATTATTCCCACCTCCTCTGGTGTCACGATTTGCCCCTGGGGCTGTTCAGCAAACTTCTTTCCTCTTGTCCTTTTCTTGGGTTCGAGAATGAACAGGGTTCAAATGACATAATCATAGAAAAGTCTCCCTATTCTTGTATTATTATCTGTCACTATTTCCAACGTTTTTGTATATAGAAACCAACACTGTAGCTGAAAAAGCTAAACGTCACATAGTGCAAAAATGACTTATTACAACGGTTCTTAAAGTAACAAATTATTCCCTTTTTTATATTGATACCTTTGATGAATTGATCTTTTTAACTTTTTTTTAGGAATGCTGTTTATTTTGTCCTTAAAATTTTTTTATGCAAATGTTGTAAATAATTTTTTTCAGTTTTTAGTTCTTGCAATTAATGACACATATTTTTCAAAGATGGCTTTTTATATTTATACAATAAAATACAGATTTCCTACAACGTTGTTTTTTCACATCGATTGCAGGGAATTCGCAGAGGGTGGCGAATCCAAAAGTTTGCTCTGTCGTACCTTGTCTTTCTAGTCAAATCGAGGCGGGCGAGTCAAATCTGGGAGAGAAAGCAAGCCTACGAAATTTATATCGGAAATGAATTCGTAGACTGGACATTTATTGCGTTGGGCTCGAGTAGAAGATCCCCCACCTCTGAGAGGGTTGTGCACAATTTGGGTTCAGTGGCCCACAATGGTGCTCTGCGAAACGAGGATGCACCCTGAGCAATGTTGAATCTGTCAAAGTACCATTCAAACCATCCTATATTGACCATAATATATAAACCACTATATATTGTAGAATTCTGGGTCTCACTTAACTTATTTTAAATTCCCATTACCGTGAATTATTTCTCACCTTTAATTATTGTATTTGAATTCTAAACCTAGTTGAAGTTACCATTTTCATTTGATGATTGCATGGGGTCAATTTCATTAATTCTTTCCAACTGCTCTGGAACACCATTGGATTTAGACGAAACTAACATTTATGGATTTCAATTAACACCTTATTGATTACTTATTAGCTAAATACTATAAATGATTACCTGCTTAGGAAAGATTCCAAAGTTAATTAATATCTGACCACTTTTCAAACCAGCTAAATACTTGCGTAGAAAAAAAAGAATGCACTTGGATATTTCGGAAACTGATAATATCCTCAAATGTGCATTTGTTTTCCTCTAGAGGCAGCAGTTCGAAACACTCGCCATTCAATTGACTTTGTAGAGTTCGATTTTACTTGCTTTCATTTATTCATCTTATCTGATTAGCCCTTGTCATCTGTGAATTAATTATATTACTATGAAATAGTCTAGTAAGGAATATATTTTAAATATTTGTGCGCATTTTTTTGGAATAAAATCAATTTTGATAAAATTGAGTAATTAACATTATTATAAAATAATGCAATAATTAACTCTACAAATAAAAAAATCTAATTTTTTAAATGAGTGTCTAAATAATAAATTCTAATTATTTTAGACAGCAGGGGGTTGAGTGAATGTGAATACTTATTTAACAGATTGTGCGTTGCATATTTAGTGAATACATTTCAATGGGAATAAACTTTTCAAAGATTTACATTCTTCTACCCTAGAACTATATTGTCATACATGCAAGCATAGAGGATAGATTTGAATTTTTTAGTTTAATATATTTTATTAAAAATTCTTTCAATATTAATTCCATTTTAAAAATAATTTTAACTTAATTCCAGTTCTTATTTATATAACGAATCGTTTCTCAATTTTTTCTTCAGGTTCAGATTTAGTCCTTTGTAGAGCAAATGTTTTTTTAATTTTCAAGTATTTTTCCAAAAAAATTTATAACTTGGAAAATTTCTGTTTTCGATCTGGTTATATTTCCTCTTTCACAGTTTTTATATACTTAAGCTATAGCTGTGAAAATTTTTTAGGTTCTATAATCGATTATCGCACAAGAATTGAAAAGCCATGATCTCTCAAATAAACATTCAATTCAGGATCACTTCTGTTAGACTCATTTCAAGGGATAATATACAAGGCCACGTTTTTCTTTCTTTTTTATGGTGTGCTAACTGATTATATAGAATTATGAATATTTTAGAAAAATGGTTTTCAAATTTACAGTAACCCTCCTAAAATATTCAACTTTCTACGATCCATTTTGTGAAAGGATTTTTCTTTCGATATTTTTTTGGTAGTTGAAATGTAGATTCTTCTAAATTTTTCACTGTCTCCACGAGAAGACAGGTCCTCCAGCATTCCAAGAGGCATTTTAGGAGGCCAGACTCGTTCAGTAAGTACCCAAACCCATTGAGAATTTCAAATCAGTCGGTCGGATTTCTTAACTTGTTTTCCCTTGTGTTGGATTATGGACTTTCTTCAAACTGAGAGTTGAAATCTTGAAGTTTTTGGGATTTGTAAAAAGTTGTTAGAAATATTTAGGGGGAAGTATTCTTTATAAATATTAGATTCTTCCCAATTGGAACTAATGGAAGAGCGAATGATTTGGAAATTCTCAGATTAAGCAAGGCAATAGTTTTTAAGGTAAACAAAACATTCTATAGAGCTGTTCTATTATATAGTTCTATAGAACACAGCTATACCGTGCATGTAAAAAATTGCATTTTTAACTAATATCTATTAATCTTGAAGGTAGTATGGATTGGTTTCTTCTTCACTCAATTTGTTGACGAGGTGGTATATAAAATAAATGCTTCAACATTTTCTAGTCAGTGAGGGTTGATATTCTGTGCTATTCTACAAAAGTCAACCCCCAAATTTTTTTAAATGTTCACATATTGAAGAAAAGGTATTTAAAAATAAACCCTTGCTTTTTTAAATTATAATTGAAGTTCTTTGGAAATTCCAAGTATCTTAAAGAATTGCATCCACATTTTATGAAAATTTTCAACTGTTTTTGATACTTAGGTATATTTCATAATTCAATAAGACGGTTGGGGGCGAGTTTTGTATGAAACGTTTTGAACTATAGAGCTGAAAACTACAGATGGATATTTGAAAAACAACCGAAGGACGTATATACATTAAAAACTTGTCAAAACAAATCACTTCATTTCTTTTTTGTTTTGGGAAATTTTAAAATGTAGTCTCAATTAAATTTATTATTATATTCGTGTATTAATCTATCTATCTATCTATTTATATGCGTATATATATATATAATATAGATAAGTAAAGAATACAACAAAAAAAGCAAAGTAGAATGAGGGATGGACTAGAAACAAGACCATTTTGCACAAAAAAAGTACATCGGTAATGTCTAAACGTATGTCCTCATAGCATTCGCAATACAAAAATCGTGAATTGCAAAAGAAGGAGAAATTGCTCAAACTCCGATATATATTGAATTTGGTTGACAATTCGTGAGTCTAGGAGTAAATGCGCTGTGTCATATGGAAGAAAACTCCTACCAGGCAATCTGACTACCGATACGAGGCCTTTGAAACGCATTGCCATTCAGTGTCTTAGTTGCGACTTCAACGGTCCGTAGAAAAGCTTCTTCCTTCTTTCACGCAAGCTGCACACGTTGGTACGAGACCATGAATCAGGAAATGAATGTATTACAAAATTAAATTATGGTGGTAGTTGAAATATATACAGTGGACAAAAATGGTATAGTTTTTAGAAATAAACACCGAAAACAGTTTTAACTGGTACTTAATTTACTTAATAAACACATACATATTATTTTTTCTTAAAAAATAATTATACGCATTTTTAAGAATAAAATTTCGTTTTATAATGCTAAAAAATATATGCATACATAGGATTGTTTTTTATTTTTTAAACGTTATGCAGTCATTTCGCAAATGTAATTCATACATTTCCTAAAAGACATCTAAAACGATCGTTGGAATAGCTATTCTTATAGTTAAAATTGTCAGGGCTCCTGTTTCTATTGCTTTGAGAGGAAAAAAATTATAAGGTCGTGGATTACGTTACAAAGAACTCGGTAAAAAAAATTACTGTAAATTTTCTTAAGTGTTTGTTATGTTATAAAAAAGAAAAAAGTATTGGTTCAACATCGAATCAATTGCTATCTGATAATCCAAGGAAGTTAAAAGAAAGATAACAGAGGGGAATTTTTAATGATTGTTTAATAAAGTCTTTCTGAATTCACAAGAAATGACTGCTGATGTTACTTTAACATCGGTAACTAAAGTCACACCTCAGACTAGTAGAAATGCCCTTTATAAGGGAAATATTTGTTGAAGAACTCCATGTATTAGTGACATAAATAGGCATAAGAAATGACTGCTGATGTTACTTTTAACATCGGTAACTAAAGTCACACCTCAGACTAGTAGAAATGCCCTTTATAAGGGAAATATTTGTTGAAAAACTCCATGTATTAGTGACATAAATAGGCATAAGAAATGACTGCTGATGTTACTTTAACATCGGTAACTAAAGTCACACCTCAGACTAGTAGAAATGCCCTTTATAAGGGAAATATTTGTTGAAGAACTCCATGTATTAGTGACATAAATAGGCATAAGAAATATGTTTGCAGAAGAAAGAAAAAAAAAACAGTAGAGTTCTGAAAAAATAGAATTTCTTTCCCTTGAGAGCAAGTTTAATATATTTGGAAGAAAGGTGAAAGCCGAGTACTGTTGTAACCAAACAAATTACAATCAATTGCCAAACATGGTAGTGGACACGTAATGAATCGGGGATGCGCGTCTTTTAATGGAATCCGTGAAATGGTGTTTATTGAAGGTTATATGAATGTTATGCATTATATGAATGAATCAGTATGTCGATGTATTGCGAGATAACTTATTAAATAGCACATTGAAAGTGGAATGGGTGATTCATATTGTTTTCAACAGCATTACATTTGTTTTGCCAGCATAACGAGGATGTAGTTGTTATATAACATACAAAATTTATGGAAAATCCCTCCAAAATCGGAGGACCGAAATTCTATTGAGGCATATTTTGGATGTACAAGTGGAAAAAAAATATTTTAAGCAAAATTGATCTTAAGTAAATTCTCTAATTTGGAAAATGGCCAAAACTCAGTATAGGAAAAAAGATCGAGAGAATGAATTCCCCCACGATTACCGACTAAATGTAAACTGTATGCGTAACTAGATGTAAAATGTATGCAAAAAAAATATTAATATTATTTTGAATATTTCCTAATGTCTTCCCTATTTTCTTTCTTAAAATAATTAGTAGTTTAATATACATAGAACTTGAGTTGTTTCCAAGAATATTATTAAATTCAAATAAAGAGTTTCTCAAGAGAATTTCGAAAGCTAGATATTTTACGCTCCTCCAGGGTAATTGAATTCTCCTGAATTTATACAATTTAATAACAGTGTCACTCTCGCAAGAACCACTCACTGAAATCAAAAACTGGAATATTAAGAAATTACCTTTTGAAAATCCCTATGTATAAAACCTAGCTATAATTTTATTAATAGATCATGAGATGTAGAAGTATATGTATTAAACAGAAAATCTCTTAAATTCTACTTGAACTGCTTATCAAATTTTTGCAAAAACTTTTTTATCTTTGAAATATCGAAAATGCATCTTCATGAGTTTATTTTGCTTTATTATCTTACCTATATTTAAATTCCAATAAACTAATATATTAACTAGTTTATTACTAATAATTAATTCTAAATTTATTTCTTCATTAATATTTGTTCTTGGATATTTAACTGTACACAAAAATCGATGTTCATCAAATTAAAATGTAGGATCTGGCTTATTAAGATGTCAAAAGTCTCTTAAGAGGGGTTTTGAGGTTTGTATTTCTATGGATTTATCTTTCTCTTGTTTCTATTACGTTCGAAGAACTAAATAAATAAAAAAAAAACATTCAATCTATCAGTGTATTTTTTAACATTATTTCGTCCCCAATAAAGACTATACCTCAGTGTATTATCTGCATCATGCAAACCTAGGAATTCCTTTTATACAAGAGATCCTACAACGCCTCATCCACCCATTGATTAGTAGTCAGTCATACGTCAAAGATGCATTTGTGCGTATCCGAGTAGCATTAGTAGAAGTAAAAACAACCCTAACACACCATGTCACTAACTGGTGATAATTTTTTGTTGGATTTTTTTTCATCGAATTTCTGATAGAAGTCGTTGATTTCCTCACCGCCGCCAGTAGGTTTTACTTTGCACGGTTGGTGTCCCAATCTAACAGTGTTCATAATGACAATCGAAATCGGTAGTGTGATTAATTGCCCAAGCGAATCCTATTTTCGCTACTTCAGAAACCCCAAAAACCACCTTTTTGTAAGGAAAATAGAAATTCATTAAAAACGGGTATATATTTTGTTTTTTCTCAAAAAGAAAATTGTGTGGTAAATTTTGTTTTGCTGTCTTCTTCATCGTCCTTTGTACGTCTTGGGAAATGAGAGCTCCCGGGGTTTTATCTTAATGATTTTGGTTTATTTAGTTGTTTTATTATTGTTAGATTCGTTCTTCCTCGTGACTTATGGTTTTTATTTACGTGAGGCGCTGAACTTTAACTTCCTGGTGCATTCCGGTTCGAGCGTTTAAGCTGTTCGGTTTCTGAAGAAAGACATTAAAAAACGTGTTATTTCAACTAACCTTTTCGCTCCAGAGAGACCTTCCGTGTACAACCGCATTCTTGGTTTTTTTTAGGAAGTGGAACCAGGATTAATTGCACCCAGAATAAGGATCAATTAAATAATTTAATGAGTGGCTCGAAATGATTATCGCGTAATAAGCACCCGTTGGTTCCCCCTTTTTTTGAGCATCTTAAAAATGTCCAGTGGACCGCCATTACTATGATTATGCTCTGGTAATTAAGTTTTACTAACTTAACCTTCCTTTAGAGAATGGAGTTGTTTTTATTTATCAACACCTTAAGGGTTATAAAAATGTCCCAGGGAATGAAACATCAAAACAAACAGTCATTTTTCAAACGGTCTTTTTTGAGGAACTGGCTCGTTGCAAATGCTTTGATTTATAGGTTCGATATCTATTATTTGTTTAGCTGAGAATAAATGTTTAAATGTTATCGTATATCGGGTTACAGTCCTAATCTTCCTAATCATGAGCTGATGCGTGATCTCACAACAGACTTCCAGTTGTATCTTATGGAAAATAAGTTCTGAAATACAATATCCCAGCTGCAATCTTTTTTCGGCGGAGACGATTGGTATTATTTATCCACCAGTTGCTTTTCGTTTGCACATTTTCCGATAATCTCCTTACTTCGTATGGTATTTTCTTTTTTCATTCTTAATCAAAATCTGTTGAATTTTTTTTTCTATTGTCACTTTAGAGATTTCTAGGAAAATGAATTCCTAATGTAATTTTCTTATATATGTACTTGCATAAAGTAAAATGGAATTTGATTTTTTTTAATACAAAACAATGTTTCATATAAATTTCTGTCTGTTATACAAAAACCGAAATTCTAAACAAGTTAAATGTAACTAAAATGTGAATTAAAGGAGCACTAGCAGAAAAAAGAAAATCGTTTTGTGGTATCAAAACTTTGCATGCGAAAAATCATATTACGAGCAATCCTTAGATAATATTAAAAACTGAAATCATTCGATCCCGTTACCTGAATCAACAGAACCATCACTATTGTTGATTGGAATTCGTAACAAATTGCCAGTTTTTGAAAATATCTAACGTTTGGGTCGTTTGATTCCTAACAAACTTCCCTTATGATATAATATAATCATGTTTTAAGATATTAGACCATTATTACAGACGTTCGCAAGTCGATTATTATATTCATTTTTATTACATTAGTTTTCAAAACCCCAAACTGTTGAAAAAAATCTTTTAGAGAAAATGTATAAACGTATTTTGTATTCAATGTAAAAGTTGTTAAATGTTCGAAGTGTGAACACAACCGTGTGTTTATTCCGTTACCAAATCGACGGACTGAGATTATTGATAACATCTTCGTTGACCACTCATAATTACTGCAGACGCTTTAGTAATAGCTTCGCCATCCTCGCGATGGTTCCATGAAGTTGCTTTTCTTCGTGTATTACATAAATATGCGCCGATTTCTCACAAACATTCTAGTCAAATGCAATCCTTTCTTTCTTATCTAGGGAATGTTACAGATTCTTTGTGGTGTTATCTCACTAACGCCAATTCTGCTTGTTGACTTTAAATCAAGCAGATAAAAAGAAAATTCAAGGATGAAATCTTTTTCGGAGTTATTAGCCAAATATGAAATAAACCATATCAAACTTCAAATGATGATTTTTCTGACCTAATTGAATCGCATCAAAACCTGTAGTAGTTGCACCATTACAACATATTCAATAATAAAGTAACATTCGAATAAAAAGAAGCCACGAAACTGATCCTTTACAGTCGGCTGGATGTCGAGTTTCGAGGTTTTTCTAATTTGTTTTTAATTTTCGAAATTATTTTGCCGGAGTAACGTTAGATCTTTTCTCTAGCTCGAATGTAATAACTACTTGGTTTGGGAATTGGATGCTCAAGGTTAAAATGTTTCGGAAATTGAATTGAAGCGAAAGAGAAATCGGGTTGATAGCTAAAAAGTTTTCTTTAAAACAGCAGAAATAATCGCACATTGTAAATAAGTTACTCTTAAATTAAAATAAAAACTTACTGAAATTTACTTCAGAAGACTGCATTACTCAGAAAAACTCAATTCATTTCAGAGTTTAAATTTTTTTTCTTTTTAGTTAGCTTCATGTTCACTCTCTGTGAGGGAAAAGAGGGTTGCATATCTAGTACTTTTGCATCAATATCAACGATTTAATATGGTATACTTCGAATTAAGAAAAATGTTTTGGTTTCTCACAATTGAAGAAAAGATAACTCCATAATGACTCCATAATTAGGAAATAAAAGTTTATTTATGTCAATTTTGAAGTGAATAGAATACACACCTAGAATAAAATTAAGAGAAGAATCAATCTCTGGGTTGTCAATTTTCAAAAATACAAGTCAAAAAAACTAATGTAAATAGGATTTGTGGACATAATTACAGGTTATATATATATAGCATAATCTGGCTGTTCTGATTCAATGAGGAAAACCGTAATTGGATACATATATTTTGATTTCTTAAAAAACGAATTTTTATAGCAAAAAACAAAATCGAAGTTAAAATAAATTACGAATGTTAAAAGGATGCATCATTACATATTTTTAAAATGCTACGCAAAATACTTTTCAACATAGCGTGTTTGTTGATGAAACGAACTATGTCCCTTAATGAACTAATATTGTAACCTTTCCAACGCTAGGCAAGAAACTAATTGGGCAAAGTGAATTTATAGGTGAGGGAGGGTCTAGCAGAACCCCGCAACTGCGGCCGAAATTCAAATGAGGACATCTGATCATTAAACGAGTGAAGGAGTGGACCGCCTTGAACTAAAAGGAAGCCCCGGGTTGGCCTTTCTGTATGGATGGCGCTTCCTCTTAATTGCAAAAGCACTGCTTCGTGACCGAAGGCTGCAAAAGAAAAGATCCCTCGCCAGAAATCACGTCCGACCTGCCTCAAAGCGTGCCAGAGATGCGCTCTTACCTGACGGCCTCGCTTTTTTGCTTGCTTCCTCGTCCATTCAATATTGATTCTTACTTTTTTCCACTTTGATCTCAATAAATAAATAAATTAATTATTTATAATTTAATAGCAATGCAGTAGGACAATTTCGCTCATAATATCCAACTGGTAAGATATAGTTAATTTATAAAGGGTTTTTATCGGTTAAAAACCTGTTTTCGAAAGTTTTTTAAACCTAAGGATTCTTTTTCCCCCCATTCGATGTTCTCCGTAGAATACGAATTTTTAAAAGTTGTCTTTCATGGGCTGATTGACAGCTTTAAAATAAAAATTATTTAAATAGGAGTAAAACATTTTATTCAATTATTAAATTAACATTTACTGTAAAAAGTTTACAATTTCTTAGTTTTAATAATTGTTAAAATTTTTAATATGTAAACATCTATTTGAATGCAGTAAATACTGGCAGATTTAATATTATTAAAAGGTGTATTAAAAATTTAAACCTGGTTAATAAACTACAGTTAATTTAATTCATCTAAAAAGAAATTCGATTTCTTAAAAAATAATTAAACTTATAAATTCCGAGTTTCAGGGATGCTGATCCACAAAATGATTTCAGTTTTTAAAAGTATTGAAGTTGAAATTTTTCTTTCCGTGCCTTTTTTCGTGATCAAGGCATTGTAAGGCAGTAGTTTTAATGCATTTTATTTTAAATAAAAACATTATATTTTCCATACTTGGAAACATTCATCAATAAAAGTATTCGTAACAAATTGAATGTAGGCATAGCTAATATTTCTCTATTTTTCAAGGCTATATATTACTAAATAATTTTCATTGAGCAAACACGGAATTCCCTTTTTTGTTTTCTGGTTGTAAAATCTGTTTTAAGCAAAAACAAGAAGTGTGTATGGAGATTTCCTTCTCGTCTGAGACACGTATACCAAGTTGTCTCGCATCGTTATCAGAGTGAAGCACTTTTTATGATCAGATGCAATGCGTCGCTTTAACAGTAGGTATTTATACATATCGCTATACTACTCTCTCAGTCCGTACACTAATCCATTTATAGTACTTTGTGCACAACCTTTTGAAATCCTTTTTACTCTTGTAAGAGGTTTGACATTATCTAGAATGTTACATTACCTTAAAATTACCAATGCATTTCCAGTAAACTGTCGTTGGGAACATTATAATAAAGAAAATCAAGGAAATATTCAGCATTAAAAGAGCTTAGATTTCGAGTTCGATGAAGAGGATGACCGTACCCAAAACCACTTCCTTCGAAGCACCTATGACTCGCCTTTTACCGATCCATCTGGCTGTGGGCCGGTTTTTTTTACCCCCTAATTCACAAACAATGATTTTCACTTAAGACTAGTGATAGCTTTAATGAAATTAAAGATAAGAAATAAATATTCTCTATTTGCAAAGCTGTATAAGAACTCTACTAGCCATAAATTCCCCGTGTGATTGGAATTATTTTATACTTTTATTAGTTTTGTGAATGTATTTAGTACAATTCCAATCTTGCAACACCAAATGGATCGCTGTAAGCACATGGCTTTTCACTCAAGAAAGTTAAAAAATATATGAATTCCATTTATATTGAGACTATCGGTTGGTAATGCATGATTACTACGTCAGACTAAAAGTAACGACAAGCATTGTTTTTGTCTTGTATAAATTTATTTTGTGATTGATATATACAACTTGTCTTAAGCAGAGGTTCTGTTTATTTTTCTTCAACTATGTTTATTTTTCTTCAACTATTTCCTGAACTAATTCGCCACTCGTTTTGAAAGCAAGACGAGTTCTGTGGAAAATATTTTGTCAAGAATTGCTTGTTTATTTTTCATCAGTGGATTACTATTTTAAGAAAATAATTTATGAAACTGTCGGATTAAAACTAATAATTTTACTGATTGAAAATCTGATTATAATTTATTATTATTAAATTTTCGTTATAGTTATCTTTTCTGCATTTTTCGATGCTAATGTTATTTCATAAAGTAGTTGAATTTATCAGACATCCATAGATTAAATATAGTACATAAGACAATATTAAAAAGGACCAACAATATAGTTCAAATATTAACAAAAGCATAATAGTGTTTTATACAACATTTTGATTTGAATAGCTTTTATATTATTGTTAATGCAAAAATTTCTTTTGCGGATTAATGTTATCAAGAAAGTTTTGTATAAAGAAATGTAAAATGACTTTACATGTAACTTTGTATGTAGGTAAATGTTAGTTTGAGTGCTTGTTTTTCTAATTCAAGTTAGCTTTGAAAGTTGTTGGGTTGATTTTTTTGAAGACAATAAGAACTTTAAAATGTACTTATTGTAACTTTATTTATGGAAAGGTAATAAAAAGGATTTTGAAAAACCTATATTTATAATATTTTGAAATACTTCAGAAATTCCGAGTTGTGTATCACGTTTATGAAAATAGTTGAATATGAAAAAATCGAGTTGTGAAAAGGTTTATTGTAACATTAAAAAATATTTGTTTTTCCCTCATTATTTTTTTCTGTTTATTACTTTAAACGATACTTAATTCTTTCGCATTTATACTTGAAGTATTGCAACAATCCAATGAGATAATAAAAATTTATAATACAAACTTGTTAATTAAATGATTCAAAATCAATGACAGGATTTTGATTTAAATCAAGTTAAGCATTTCAACATGAAACTGTTTTTGACGCAAAATCTGTTGACACACTCGCGAAATCTTGACCTCAATTTTTTCTGTCTGGGCATTGTGTTCAAATAAAGTACCAAGTAGAGTTCATTTTTACCTCGATCACGTTCATTAAGGTTTAGCATTGGAATTAGAATTAGTATATATTATATTTGGTTGAAAAATTATACAATAATTCAATAGGTGTATACAAAAGCTTAATTCTTAATATTCATAAGTTAGCATTGTTAAAATGGGTACTTTTGATATTCTTTGTTGATTTAATAAAATTTGTACTTCTTTAGAAACTATTTACATAGTTTTAAATTTATTGATGGCATGATTATTTAATAAAAGATAAAGAGTATTTTTAAAATGATAAAATATTAATGAAACTTAAGGAAATATTGAGGGTTGATTTTATGAAAAAGTATTATATAGTAGAGGGAACGCAATAAAATTAATTTCTTCTGTTTTGTTGCTATAAATAATATCTTTCATATATTTTTTTTAATTTTCTGGGATCGCTGACAAAATCTACAAAGACATAAATCTTAATTTTTAATAACAATGGCTATGTTTAAGAATCGATTGTCTATTAATAAAAATTTATTACCTCCAATTCTCGTTTCTTTTGACATATCTATATAACTATTCATTTAATACAATTGTAATAAAAATTACAATAAAGTATCCCAAGAACACTTTTAGACGTTTCAATCATTTCTGTATACATTTAGCAATCCTATTTATGAATTCAATAGATTTACTCAAGACTCGAATAATAATTTTGTTTTTATCTTAAACTGTTGCATTCCTATTTATACACACATGTGTACACATACCCTCATTAAAGTGCTGGTCCGGGCTTTAAATGAAAAATGGTGGTTTAATGAGGGTCTATGTTCATTTGTTAAGCACCACTTCAACTTTAATGAATACATTTCACCTTATCTGTAAGAAAGTTTAGCAATTCTATTATTTATCCTCTGTGACCTGAATGAAGGCTGCTTTTGTAACATAGTCCTGAGTGTGATGAGCCATCGATACGCAAGTGGGGGAGGAAAGCAATGGAATAATGATTGTGTACGAACGATTTTCACCTGAAACTGTGAGGCGTGCCTAGCACACACCCTAGCATCTAACCTCTGACATCAATGATGTCATCCCTTAAGTCAGCACCGCCTAGTTCCACCTCTCATCCATTCAAGTCGCATCTCCACCTATCTCATTTCACTCATCTCAATAAAATTTACATAGGACTCGGTAAACGAAGCTCTTGAAAATCCACTTTGGAAAATTAGACGAATATTTACTATATGTGCCAATCAAAGCTACTTATTGGGGATAGTGGTGGTTACAAGAAGACATCAAAAAGGGTATTGCGGGAATATACAGAAAATTGCCATCGTTGTTAATGTTAGATTTTTGTTAGGATTTTATATTGGGAAAATTATTGAAATATCTCATTTTTTGGAAAATTCATGAATCTACATGTTGACTTAAACAGCCATTTATTTCAATGTGATCAACTACAAGAAAACTAAGGAAATTTAGTGCATAAAAAATTCCATTTACATTATTTTTTTCAGAATTTTGTGATACAATTGTTACAAAATTTTCCTTTACTTATCTGAAATAAATACTAAATTGTGAACGATAAATATCCCTTATTGGGGAATAGTCTCCTTGTGATTTACAAGAAGACTATCCCTTATTGGGGAATAGTCTCCTTGTGATTTACAAGAAGACTATCCCTTATTGGGGAATAGTCTCCTTGGGATTTACAAGAAGACTATCCCTTATTGGGGAATAGTCTCCTTGGGATTTACAAGAAGACTATCCCTTATTGGGGAATAGTCTCCTTGGGATTTACAAGAAGACTTGCAAATTCAATCGTACACGTAAGCACAAAATTTGTCTCAGATTGATTCTCTTTATCTGAATTTTCACTTTCAAAATTACGAAAATATTTATTTTTCTTAATTAAATGTCAATTGCAAACCAAAAGCTTCAATTGAATTAAAACGTAATCGCTCATCTTGATAAACTGAAGTAGAACTGGCCAAAAGTCTGCAAAATGTTAACTGAAGTTTTGCTATTTAAACGTTTATTATTTTTAGAATAATAAATGCAACGCTATTTTCAGTCATTACGTCACATATTTGTTTTTATTTCAGAGCTAAAACATTATTTATTGGAGGTTCTGTTATAGAGACAATGCTACATTTTAATTTCATCTGTTATTGTGTTGAATTGAAGCCATGAAATTAAATTAATGTAGAAATGGCGAGTAAAAACTCTCTATTGATTGGTTAGATTGCAGTTTATAAACCTTTAAATGGAATTCTCATCTTTATTAGTTAATCATCTTTAAAATGATCATTCTTATTAATTAAATCAACTTGTTCAAAAGTATCGAAATTTCTTGTATTCGAACGTTGCTATGAAATGAAATAGATAATGTAAAGTGAAATCTGAACACTGTGAAACATAAGCAACATGGATAAAAGGGAATATTGGGGGAAAACAGTTCAATTGAAAGTAACATAACTATTTCAATTATCGCTGCAATAACTTCTGATTGGGTTAGCGTATCTTAAAGTTAGAAAAAGGAATACAGTGAGTATAAAAAGTATTCGTACACCTTTATTTATATATGAATCCTTGAAGTAAAATGTTTTAACAAAACTATAAACATGCGAACATTTATCAGGTACTTTACATTGTTTTAATTAAATCAAATGAATCCTTCCGATATCTAGTCACTCGGCCCCCACGTTTTTATCTAACATACGACATGTACGTGAAATATTTTCCTACAGTCAAAATAATTTGATTAATACCTAGTTTTTTTTATATTTTTTGGCTTTTCTGATAGTTTGCATTCTTCGTGGCAGATCGGACCAGTTTTGATAGAATTAAATTCTTCTCGAAAAGTAATTTTTAGATCCCATTTGATAAAAATGGATCTTAATCTTATTTTGTTAACACCCCACAAAGGCTTGAGGGGTTTAATATCCGATGACTGTGGAAGAAATTACAGAAATTTTGGTGTGCTATAAAACAAAGCTTAATGTTTGATGATGATCATTATCGTGTATAAAAACGTAATGACGATTGAATCCGATTTTTGAAACACTTAAATGTAAATTATTCTTTAATTTATCAATGTACATAGGATTTCAATAAGGATAGCAGATCAATTTAGGAGGTTTTCATAGGAGGTCAATTTCCAAATTTCTTACAAAAAAAGCAACCTGAAACATCTGTCATACTTTACTGTAGGAAGAATCTACTTTGGATGAAACTCCGTGTTTAGTTTTCACCACATAAGCAAACTCTCATCGAAGAAGACAACAATTCTGTAAATTTTTTCTGAAAAAAAAAACAGCGCTGTTAGCGTATAAAAAATATTCGTCTTAAATTTTTTAAATAATTAGACAAAAAAAAAAGAATATATAAATTTTCATTTCAAAAAAATTCTAAGTTGGAATAGTTTTGAAACTTCTAATAATTGTTTCCACGATAGGCGTCTTCTAATAAATGCTAAAAATGCGTTTATCCTAATATATTGGCACTGTATTTAAAACGTTAGTTTTAGTAGTTAATGTTAGTAAATATAAAAAAGTATAAAATCTGCCTGTATGTTGTAATGCTACATGAACTTTAAAGTTTGCTAGAAAAGAAAGTTCACCGAGTATTGGTCAAGAGAGAAAAGATGGGAAATTGGGTCTGAATGGACGTGTATTTCGGTAGCTATAGCGACGAAGAAAGCGGCCCCATACAAAAGACTCTTCTCATTGTCTGGGTGAATTACGAGTGAAGGTGCTTTCACCATTTGGAGGCAGCTCAACCAAAGACTCAATGGGTTTTTTAAGTAACAGGGCTAGTAAAGAACTCAAATCATGTTGAATCGAATGGTGTAGCAGAAAAGGGAATAAAAATGCTTTCCGACATTGCGTAAACCAATCCTAAAAAGTTTTCAAATGGGATGGCCAAAACTAACACCATGCAAACATTGGCCTTTCTATCAGTGATTTTTCGGAAGAATTTCTTTTCTATTCTGATAGATTGTAGTTTCTATATGATTTTCTTTCTTACAGCGTGACTTCACCGCTGAGAGTCGGCCGTTCCCTGTCCCCACGCTGGCTGCCCTCGTGCCTTCGTACTACCCGACGCATTTTCCTCAGGCGATGACCTCCAAAGAGGTAAGACACTCTCCTCGGAATACCTCCGAAGGAAGTCAACATTTTTTCAATTTTCTTACCATACATCTCATATTTCACTTTGTATTACCTACTGTGACTCTAACGGTTTAGTGCTTTACTTTATTTTTTTCTCCCTAAAAAGTGATACTTAGTTCCTTATTTTGTATATTGTAATAGTTACAAACTGTTTGAAGAAACAGTCATTTCCCAACTCTAACTAAAAATGAATGAATTTTAAAACACAATTTGGATTTAACCTCGATTGGTGTTGAATAGTTTTCAACTGTAAATTAAAATCAGAATTTTTTCTAATTTTAATGGACAATTCTAGGTAATGTCTTGTACCAAATAATTTTACTGTACTTCATATATATATAATTAGAATACAAGTTTTAGGAAGTTTTAATTTTGTTTGTTTTGAAACTTCCCAATTCCTTTATAGCTCGTTTTAACACAATTTTTGTTCCGACTTGCACCAGAGATGTTTTTTCCATATTTAGTTTCTTTGTTACTAGGCTGGGTTGCTCGACAATTATTTTCCAGTTTGACACTTTTTTTTTCAGGTGATTGATCACTTGAGTATTTCCTCCGAACACGTCCCCATTAAAAACATAAATGAAATCTTAATCTAAATATGCTGCTCGCTGTTTAGGCTTTTCTTTGTATTTCTATTTGTATAAAAAATAAACAGAAAAAAAAAAAAAAATCCTAACAGTTTTCAAATGCTTCTTTGAAAAACATGCAATTATAACTATTATGACAGCCTTGAACTAACATGGCATTGCGTATTATTTCGAATTTGTATTCTGAAAAAAAGGAATCCTTTTTTTCGCAAAGGGAAGTTCAACTGCTCTCTAATAATCGGTCCTTCAATGTTTCATTGACGGATTATGACATCCCACTAGAAGAAGAACGCATTGAGTAATGTGCGCAAATAAAAGGTCCAAGATTGATCTAATGTGTTTCTCTGAGGCTAATAAACTGGCTTTGGGTTACCGATTCCTATCCACGGAGATATAAACCATGTCTTTAATGGATCTCACTAGATATTTGTTTCGACTTCTTAATTTTTACTGCTATTTAATGTCTGTCGACGTTGTGAATCGAATTTTCATTACACTTTATCGATTGGGAAGTGGCTTTTTTCTAGTTGACAATAGATTCTTAAATTTATTAAGTGACTCATTCTCTAGTCTTTATGGCGTTCGCTTTACGGGGCTCTCTGTATTGGTTGTTTAGGATCCAGTAGCTTCATAAACTATGCTGGTCGTTAATCGGCGAACTGCGATCGGAAGCGAATCCTTCTTTCAAATTATGCGTGGTTAATTGAGTTTCGTTTGGATTTTTTTTTGTCTACATCTTTTATTCGTGATGATGTTGGTTTCTTAAAAATTAACAACAGAATCAGGATTTGGGAATCAGGAATTGCAGAAAAAAAATTTAGAAAGAAATTATTTTATACTTTCAGTTTGTTGTAAAATTGAATCGGGTTTCTTCAGCTAAATTGGTTCTGTTGGTAAGTAACTTCATAAATTATACAAGTCTATAATCAAACTACTTACAATTTGAAATAAAAAAAAAAGAAACTACTTTTTGTTAATTATGTTTCATTTTTATTTATTTTTGTGTACATGCATTTTAATAGAAAAAGAATCGGGCAACCTAGAGTGGTTTCACTAACAAAAGATTTCGAAAGAATTTCGGAAAACAAATTTTTAATTTTTTTATATCAAATTTTTCTTCAGTTTTGTTATGTCAGTAAATAAGCTACGTGAAACTAAATACTAACAGTTATACTGGTAATATGGGGGCCTGAATGGCCGAGTGGCCACACAGGTACCACAGGTTTCGGGTTCGAGTTCCGGCGATGCCATGGTTGTTTGTAGTGGTTCGGAATCCACTTTAAAAAAGTAGGTCTAATAGGATCTAATAGGATCGTAGAGCGTTGCGGGGGCATTGTTACTCCGCGTCCGTAGCTTATCTTCAAGTTACACGCGCCCCCTGGGTAATGCAAAGCGAGTACGTCTGTGTACCACTTGCCTTAAGGCATCCAAGACGTCCATGTCTGTGTTTGCCAGCTGCATTAGAAAGAAAAATGCTGGTAATATAATTAAAGATATCGTAAATTATACAGTGTAATATTCCTGTAATTGGAGTAAATTCCTGACGTATTAGTATTTTGTATGATTGGTAGAGGAATTTGCCTTTTTCTTCCCCAGAAACTATATTTTAAATCGTACTTTCCATTTAATTTTGAATATATTTTAGTTGGGTATAATTTTGTGGTAATTTAAAAAGCGATACTCTTAAAGAGAATAAAAGGACCTATTTTTTCCATCGACAAGAGCATGTGAACAAAAAATATTTAGTATTTATTTCCCAACAAAATAGAAATTCTTTTCATTGGATGAATTGAGTAATAAATATAAAAAAATCGTATCTTATTGCAAATAAGAAATCTTTCTGGTTGAAAGAATTCCTGCCTTTCTTTTGGACAGAAAAGCTTAAGTTGTTAAAATGCATCCTATAATGTAAATTGCTAAAGTCTTTTTGGATTTAATCTGTGAGAACCGTGCACGCTTTGCCATTGGATATAAACGTCTCTTAGATGCTCCACTTAAATATCTTTGCACTTATCGATACTTAAAAGGATGTAAGAGTTCTCTTTATATTGTACCAGCCGGAGATCTACTGTGGAATTCAGATAGTCCTACAAAATATTATGGTTCTGAAAATAGAATGATTCTTTTGACTTTCATGTGTGCTTGGTTGCTAGAGATAAAACCATAAGTATGCCTCTTCTAAAATTGAAGTTCAATCAGTGTATCAAAATATGTCGTTTACAATTCACTATCAATCTAGTTAGTGTTATCAATTACAGTTGTAAATCCAAATGCAAATAACAGAACGCGTTTCTGTTTGTCACTTGTCATTGGAATTCTTATTCTGTTAAGGGGTTAAAGATTTGAAAACTTCTAATTAATAAGCATACAGTAAATGCTTAATAATAGTTAGATATTCTGGAAATCAAATTCTATGAAATATCATAAAGGTATTTGAACATCGGTTGGCAAATTGTTCCATAATAATAATATTTCAGTCACTTATTCACATGATATATACATTGGGTACAAAAAGTATTTGCACACATACAGTTTTGTTTGCAATTCATAAAAAAATGCATTAAAAAGTAAAAAAATGGGCATTTTAAAAACACAATAACCTTATTCATCTAAACTAATTTTAAAAAATACAATAAAACAAGTAAAAAAAAAAATTTGCAGTAAAATTAAAATATCTTACGTCAAAAAAGTATTTGCACACTCAACTCAACTTTAGAAAATTTGCATTTTTTTGCTAATTATTTGATAGTCATCCCGCAGTAAATAACATATAAGTAAGACGACTATAAAGGGAGGTAGTGTCGATACTTTATCAGTTGAGTGTTGATTTCAATTTGTGATGGCACCTAAGAAATCTGAATTACCAATCTACTTGCGAGAAAAAATTGTTTCTCTTCTTGAAAATGGCCTAAGTTATCGAGAAATAGGTAAAAAAAGTAAATGTTTGCTTTTCTACTGTTCGGTACATTATAAAACGTCACAAAGAAAGAGGATCTACATCAAATAACTTGCGTTCTGGACGCCCAAAGAAACTTTCACAGCGAATTAAGCGAATAATTATAAGAGAGGCATCAAAAAATCCATTTGTTAGTGCGATAACATTAGCCAATGATGTCGCTTCAACATCTGGAGTTGAAATTAGTGCCCAAAGTATTCGAAATATCCTGCACGATGCACAAATTTATGGGAGATCTCCAAGGAAAAAACCTTTTATTAATGAACGAAATAGACTCAAGAGACTCGAATTCGCTAAGAAATATATCAATAAGCCAATTGATTTCTGGAAAAATGTCATATTTTCCGACGAGAGTAAGTTCAATATCTTTAAATCAGATGGCAGCAAATTAGTTTGGAGAAAGCCTTGCACTGCTTTCCATATTAAAAATGTATTACCTACAGTTAAACATGGAGGAGGCTCTGTTATGGTTTGGGGGTGCATGGCTAGCAAAGGAGTTGGTAATTTGTGTTTCATTGATGGGCATATGACGGCTCGAACCTATATTGATGTGTTGCGAGATAACTTGCCACAAAGTGTAATAAAATTGGGTATCAGTAATTCATACTATTTTCAGCAAGACAATGATCCCGAGCACACTGCCGGTATAACGCGAATGTAGTTGCTTTATAATGAACCCAGAAGACTTGCTACTCTACCACAATCACCAGACTTAAATCCTTTGGGAAAATTGTGGAATTCTTTGGATTTAAAAGTAAGAAAAAAGAAGATTTCAAGCAAATCTGCACTTAAACAAGCTCTTATTGAAGTGTGGTCAAATATTGCCCCTACTGTTACAGAGAATTTAATTAAATCAATGCCAGCAAGATTACAAGCAGTACTAGATGCTAATGGAATACATACTAAATATTAGTTATTTAAAATTTTCGTATGTATTATATTTCTTTTGCATTCATGCGGGTGTGCAAATACTTTTTTGACACGAGATATTTTAATTTTGTTGCAAAAAAAAAAAAAAAAATTGTTATTTATATTATTGTATTTTTCTGTTTAATTCAGGTGATTAAACTTATTCTACTTCGGCAATACCAATTTTTGTATTTCTTAATGCTTCATTTTATGATTTGCAAGCAAAAATGTAAGTGTGCAAATACTTTTTGTACCCACTGTATTTAATTGCTAAGTTAGTATCTAATTATGATTTTTTTTATTTCATAACAATACTGATATTTTTATTAATGAATGATAATTATTTTTATTAAAATAAGGGAAAAAAAAGTCACTGAATATTTGCAAATTATCATTACAATTCTGTAGCGTAGAAAATTTTGTATTAAGCATTCAAAAGGCAAAATTTCCTTTCCTCCAAATCTAGATTTCTGAAATTGATAATCTATGGTACTTTCTCTCTTTTCCCCGAGTATGAGCCGAGAAATGACACGTGTCATTTCCAGTTGCTTCGCTTCGTTGGTCTTCTCACCAATATTCGCTTCTCTTTGACTTGTAGAGATATTTCAGCAAGGCTTTTGTCGCAACACTCACCTTTGTTGTTGAACATTTTATCGTTGGACGAGCTAGTTTTGAATGGAAAGTTTTACAGCTCGAAAGATTCGTTACGAACTAAAAATTGAATTCGACGAGTATTAAATTGGACTTCAGCGGCGTAACAAATGCCTGCTCTAGGTTTTTGTTTTTTTTCATTAATAGTTAGAAAAAATTATTTTTTTCTTCGCTTATTTTTAAAGGCATTTGGGTGTTTGATCATTTTAAAATTACAAAATAAATTAAAAAGGCTACTTTAAAACTTTCAATTTTTTAAAATTCGGTTTTTCTTTTCTTTATCGTTGCTTTGAAAATTTTTCAAAGTTGAACAACATGTTACTTTAAATTTTAGAAATTGATGCATTTGTTTCAAAGTTTTATCTGATGCGTATTAAATTTGACTGAATCAGTTGAACTATTATATGCGCGTGTTTATATATATATTTAAAAGAAATTATATCGAATAACATTGTTTTTATTAAAATATTTGTCTAGTTGGAATTTTTGTAAGGATTTTATTAATTTTTTTATTAATAGATTGATACTTGCATTCATTTGATATTTATTTCAAGAAATTACAATGTGAATTGTTTTTAACTAATACTTATCTGCAAAATTTTTGCGGCAACAATTCAAATAATTTTTTCGATATTTGAGCATTTTTTTCAAAGTTATGCAAACTACTTATAATAAATTTGGAAAAAGGATATAATAATTTCAAAATTTTACCTGACATACAATGAATTCCGACCTTAAAATTTCTATGTTTTATAGTTATTTGTAATAAAAAATTGCTCTGTAAAATCCCATTACAAAGTCCCTAAAATATGAAGCATTGTGTTTAAGAATCGCATCGGGAGTTTTACTCAAATCTGATATCTTCTTTCAAGTCGAACTCGCATTGTGAATACTTGGATGATGGCTATATTTTCAAATACAGTGTATATAGGGTTTCACGTTTTCATGGCGTTGTATTTAAATCTCAAATTTTTATCTCAACATCACATAAGTTAAAAGCAATTCTATCAGATGCAATGATATTACAGCTCATCAATTTTGGCTATATTATGTCACTCAATGTGTAGCTTGCAAAAGTGTCTTAATTTAAAAATTTTATAAAACATATCATTGCTTATATCATTTTCATCGCCACTTTAATTGTTTCAAAGTGAATAAAACCCATATAATTTTGCGAATCTCCATAATTTGGCGAATTTTTAGTTAGCTGCTTACAATTCTTGGCTTCATTATAAATGCATGCGACCTCAGCCTTGGCATTGAAGACAATCCATGTACAGAGAAGGCTAATTAGGCTCTCTGGAGATAATCGAGAATTGAAGGGAAAGTCTAGAGAACTGTAATTTTCCACCCACACGACTTAAAATTCAATTGCGGTAAACACGTTGGAAAAGCCTTTTTTCCATCCTAGTTTGCAGGAAGTATGGCGAAGATGGCAACTTTTGGAAATCGCTAACTTCTATCAAATGGGACATCGCAAACTGAATCATTGTTGTAACAAATAAGATGATGTTTATCGAATAATGTAAACCTATAGAGCTTAAAGGGCAAATTATTTCTAATTACAGTTATACAATTTAAAAGATGTTGACATACCTTTGACTGACAGCATTGATTCCGTATTGGTAAGCAATGAGAATTTCTATTTGCTTCAAATGCATTTAAAATGTTTACAACGATTGGTGTAAAAATAACTGAAGTAATCTAAAACTGTAATGTACTCTGTTATACTTTAATCTAACAAAAATACTTAATTGTTTAAATTACAACCTTATAATGCTTTATAAAAATTTTGGAGTTAGGGATTTCTTTTTTTTAATAATGACTCTGGATTGAAAAACAAATAATGCTTAACAAAGTTAATGTTTAATTATTAAAATTTATTAGAGTTTTTCTAAAGTTTAATTTAATTTCAGTTCCTTCATTCATAGACCTAATCTAAATTTACCGTTTTGTGAAAGAATTTAAAATATATGATAAATATATGATTTATGATATGATTTATTGATATGATTTATGATAAATATTGTATTAGTTTTCACCAGTATTTAAAGGATAAATTTCAATATCCATCAATATTATTTTGAAGTTTGCGTTATGTATTGAATCTTTGCAAACAAAAATAATTTATAGACAGATTGAAGTATTTAAGATGCTGGCTTAAAATAAAATAATGCTGATTATGCGTATTTTTGATTTTTTTAAAAACAATTCTAGTGTTAAACATCTGGTGCGATTAAATATCTAATATTTGTTATCTGATAAAATTCAAATGATTTTATCTGTATAAAATCAATGATAAAAAAAACCCTGCCTGGACGCAGTCTAAAAATGTTGTTCTGCATAATCATTATTGCAATTATTTCAATCATTTGTAGTTATTTTAACCTTTTACTGAAGCAGCATTTTCTACCTTCAATCTTAATATAGATATCGAGCTAAACTTCCAACCTTTTTCGTGTTTTCTGGTAGCGATATATTAATGAAGGTATTAAATCCTTTTCCCCTATGGATATCGATTAAGTTCCCGCCAATGTTCATGAAAAGTGGCTCTTTGCCATTAGTTGTCATTTGGCTGGGATAAGAAGGTAGGTCAACCGTAATCTAAGCAGGTCGAAAATTCCCACGAGTAGAGGCGAGAAAAAAAACCTGCCATTTGTATGCTAAACGATGTGTTTACATATAAATCTCAATTTACAGAAGCTGATAACAAAGACAATCGTTACTGTTGCAAATGAAATGCGCAGTTAAGCTTTATAGATGTGGTTGCATACTAATTTCCGTTTGGTCGCGCTCCATATAGAAGCTAGCTACACAGTGAACATTAAAACCTGTCAAAAAGGTGTCCAAATAACAATGAATGCCTTGGGACATTTAGAAATAAAAACGCTAATTGGGAAAGATGGTCGCATTGTTATTTTTTTTTTCCTTGCCCACTTGCTTCAATCCCTTTTTTTATATAAAGAATTGATGTTATTTTATTCTAACTCTCCAACCGGTAATCTTTCTACACATATTTTTTTCTTGTTTGTAAGAGTAGATATAAATGGAGAGAGAAATGCTATCATTTTAATTGTGGGGTTGGTATGAAATTAAGTAAAAAAAAAAAAATTAGGCCTTTTTTGTGTTTGACATGGAATGATTATAACTAAGAAAATACTAAGAACGTATAAAAAAAACTCTACCTTATTTACTTTGAAGAAATTCATTTCTATGAAGCAGAAGAAAAATTTTTCTATTATGTAAGCTATTACCGTACGTCTTTCTCTAATTCATTGTGTTTTTGAAACTGCTTCAACATTAGCCATTTGTGTACAATCATAAGTTACAAAAATATCTAAAAGGCTAAAATTTACAATAGACTAATAATGGGTATTATGTGCTCTGCAGCTTTAGAAACAAGTTTGTCTTATTTATTCACCACTGTTAGTTAAAGTAACAAAAAAAAAAAAAATTAAATTCCAGGATTCTTTACCATATAATTGGACATATGTTACAAACCTAAAAAAAATTTCCTGAAAGTAATTCAGAATAAGAGTTAAGATGCAAAAAAATTGAAACAATTGAATCGATTTAGCAAAGGCATTGTAAGGTAAAATTGAGATTTCAAAGTTTGCAGTCAGTTGGGGAAGAACATGAAGTTTTCTAATAATGTAGGGGAAATAAAACTTCTATAAATCACTTACTAACTTAACAGCCGTTTGTTACTAATTCTGGAACAACTAAAAATAATGCCATTAAAGTGATTTAGGCCTTAAAATGCGATATAATACCAGTCATTTCATAAAGTTACTTTTTAATGATATCATCGAATAAATTTCATGCAAACACGACAACTACGAATCGATGCATCAAAGGCGTTGTAAGACAAGTATTCAATTTAATTTCAAATCCATCAAAGAATATCATTTAAAATGAAGGCAACAAGAATGATCAAATTCATCGATTGCAACCGCTTTTCACTTACTACTCCTCCATTAACCTAAAAAAAAGTACTTAACCATGTTCAGTACAAAATGATACGCGAGATATACAGGTAATACATTTAATGATGGATTGGGAGAATTTTCTATGTAAATGGGACAAGTGGAAGATTGATTGTGCCAGTATCAGGATGAGATCCATCTTAAGTACAAAACTTTTTGAAATAACTCTTTTACCTTCATCGGATTTGGAACGTCGGATATGTAAATTATGAAATGTGCACGACAAATGATTATTTTAACTGTTCAAGAATTCATTTACGCGTATTTACTTTTTATTCATCGTCAAAACTGAATATTATTTATATAATAAAAGACGTTAAGTATTGTAGTTAACATCATATCGTAGGAAATATTTGTTCGTCAAGAGATTAATGAATATTTTAGATCATTGTGAAAACTACGTTTATTTTCTAACAGTCTCTATATTACTTGAAACGTGTAAATAATCTTATGTGTAGATGGAATTTTATGTTAATATTTTACGGGGATTTTAGATATTGAGTCTGTGTAATTAATAAAGCATGCTTTGAAAGAAACATCGTATCTAGCTATAAAAAGATCAGGGCTGTAATTTGAACCATTTTTAAGGGCTTCTCTTCACTCAGTGATTTTGTATATCTGTGTTGTCACCTATTTAAATCAACCGAAATTTCTGCCAAATAATATATCTAATTCGATTCATGGATAATCTTCTATTCACTGCAGAATTGAATGTTGCGCGCATAACGCTTTGGAAGGGCACTTTGTTAGAAGTAGGCATTTTTTCTTTCGAGAGTATTACCATTTCGTGGCCACTCAATTCTAACTGCCGCTTATTTCTAGAACTGAAAAGAAAACTACAAAAGTAATAGTTTGAGGCAACACTGCTGCCACTTAAGTTCAACTTCCTGCTAGCGGTCGTTTTGAATGGAAGATGCTGCAATAAATAACAATAACTAGAAAAACAAAGTAAAAGCTCTTAGAGGTAAGGAAAGGCGAGGGAGAGTTAAGTAGGAACGCAAAGAATGATCTTTAAGCAAAGAGGGAAGAAAGAGCCAAATCAATAGCCACCTGAAGACAATGTCTGCCAATTCTCAACATAGACCAAAGGTCGAAGGTATGCATAAGGTCGAGGGGGAAGGGGGTAGGGTTCCACTACTGGAAAGCCTTCTCCTGTTACGAGTGTTGCTTTTGACAGCATTCCCCCCTATTGTTACCAGACGGTAGTGCCTCGACCACACCCCACTTGAACAGTGGTCTATCTAAATTCAGAGCCATGACATAAGTAGTAATGAATTTGGCGACTTTGCGCTCATTTGGGGAATTTTAATTATTTGTAAATTTCAACGATGCAAACTTGACAGAATGAATCAACGAAGAAAACTTTTCTTGAATGAAGAAAACTCGGCAGAACAAGAATTTAAGAAAAAAATGAAAAGTACCCGGCTTTTTGCTAGTCAATATCTTTCAGCCATAAAGGGCAACTGCATGGAAGTGGCTATTGGTATTCTGATGACTAGGAGTTAGAAATTTCTGTAAATCCATTTTTAAGTTTTTCAACCAGCATTGTTATAAATGCATAGAAAATCATGAATTACTTCGTAGAAATTTGTAATGTAGCCCTTATATTTATTTTTGAAACTTTAATTACATAAAAATAATGAATGTTTAATTGTTTTTAAACACTAAATCACATTACACTATATATTTCTTATTTCAGAGAGCATAACTTCTTGATCTGCTCAGTGATTTACCAAAAAAAAAAAAATGCTTGAAAAGAAATCAAAGATTATTATGCTACATAATTTTTGCTTACTTGTCATAGAGAATATCTTCGATTTGACATTTTTACTTTTTTGTTCAGTTTGTATTGTTTTGCCTTTGACGCCAAAATAACGAAATAGTAGTAAATCATTGTCATTAACAACAGAAAATGTATAATAAATCACCTTTATTTAACAACAACAAAACAAATCTTTAAAAAAAATATTTTATTAATTGCTATTAAAAAAAATGTCGCAAGTTTCAAAATAAAGTTTTAATCTTCAATTGGTGAGAAAACAAAGTAAATACTTCTAGGCATCCAATTACTTTGAAGAATTGGCCTTTCTTAACATTTGTACCTCTCATAAATTAAAATAAATTTTAAACATTACAAAGATAGTCTCTTTATTTTTCTCTTATATTTTTCGGACAATCGCTTTCCATATTTCTATTATCTTTCTTCATCTTTTTTTCAAAAATCAATTGTTGATCGTTAAAATTATTCTTCTCTTCTACATTACTTAGAAACCATAATGAAATTTTTTATTGCATGAATCTAAGGGAATTGGATTTTTTTTTCTAAATGAATATATGAAAAAGAAGTCTTTTTTTACGAAAATCGCTCTCGAGGGTAAAGAAATAGGGCTTATTACATATTGAGCTCCATAAATGAATAGAATTCACAAAACGACTGTCTCACTAGGGTTGGACTCGATGCGTCTTAAAAAGCTGATCTTGAGTAAATCTGCTGCGTTTGAATGTCTAAATTCGTATGTCGAGGTCAAATTATTGCATGGAAATTTTCAAATCGCAAAAAAACTCATTTATAGTAACTTCTTAAGTCCCGGTATTAGTGTGGTTGCAGTGAATTCCTCATCGCCGCAAGTTTAAGATGACAGACGAAATTATCATAATTACAAAAATTAATTAAAACCAATATCAGAATATATCAGATCTTTTTGTACATCGAAGGCTTTGAGTTGAATGACATTGAACTTTCATGTTCATGATAAACTATATAGCACATTCATGTTCATGATAAACTATATAACACATTCGTGTTCATATAACTTTTCATGTTGAATGACTTGACTTTTTGTACATTGAAAGCTTTGAAAGAAAATGACGTCTTGGCCTTTTAGCCCCTCATTTGAGTGCCAGTGGACTCAACTGGGAGCAAAATAGCTGCTCCCTTTACCACTGGACCATGAATACACCTTAACAGCTTTTAAAATTTATACCTGAATCTTTGACAATCTGAGTGCTATGAACAGAAGAAAAATAGCTTAACTTTACGCTATTTTTATATTTATCATTTATTTGAACATGTATTGATCGATTTTGTTTCTTCAGTATAAATTGTGCTATTCAAACCATTGTTTTCCTTCTTTTTGAAATCATCACTAATGTCTACATCGATGACTCTGTAGGTGAACAGAAAATTATTTCATGAGATAATGAAGATAAAGCACAATTTTTTGAAAGATTCCCATATATGTCGAAACGATGTAATGTGCAAAGTTAATTAACATTTTCAGAATTTGAAACTTTAAATTGTGTAAAAATGTCGGTTGCGTTTTAATTTTATTTATATTTTTTTGAAAACTCACCAATTAATGCCATGGAATCATTTAATAAATAAAATGCAATTTTTATAAATAATTTATAAAGAAAAAAAATAAGAAAATATTTTCCATCTATTAGATATTCTCCAATTTAGGAATTGTTTGCTAATTATTTTTATTTTATTAATAAACTTTATTATAAATTGTAATTAAATGAACTAGTATTTTTACTTCTAATTAATATTATTTTAAATTGTAATTGAATAAAATGGATGATTTTGTATGAGAAAAACGCTCCTCGGAATCCCAAAGAAATTCTGTACTAAACTTCTGTGGGTAAAAGCCCTCCCATATGGATTGACTCAATCAAAAAGTATCGTTGTTTCAAAACAATTGAATTGATTTTCCCCCAAGGCATTCTTTCCTGTCCTTTTTCCTTTCAAATCCTTTGATTTCCAAGTTTGGGTCGTAAAGCGAATATTTCTGCTATCGAATCTACTTGTGAAATTCACATTTAGTAGTGTTAAATGCATATTTTATTTCATATGGGGATCAGCTGAAGTATTTTATTTTAGCAATCTTTCTGAAAAATGAATGCATTCAAACTCTAAATTGCCTTAAGAATGGCATATTCAACTAATTGCCACACTCGGCTGGCCACAGGTTTCTCATGCTGGTCATCTCTTTGCGATTTTCTTTGAATGGTAAACAATACTGGTTTTTTGCGCCTGATTTAACCACCCGAAACATAAAGAAATATAACTTATTTAATTTCTTCCGTTTAAAATCTAATTATTGAAATATTTTAGCTTTTTTTTTCACAAAAGAAAATTATTTTATGCAGCAGAAATCTGTAATGTTAGTAAAAAAATATTTTTTTTGAAAGGAATTATTTTTACAAGTATTTATTGAAATGTTTTCGTAGTATAAAACCGTCTAAAGCAAACAATTTATATCGCTAAAAAAGACACCCCAGTCATTTAAGGCATTTAGTCCCTTTCATTGCACATCAGTAATATTGAATTTCATAAAATACAGTAGTTTGCAAAAGTATTCGGTTACTTGCGTGTTTGCGATATAAATTGTTTGCTTTAGACGGTTTTATACCAAGAAATAATTTCATAAATAATTGTAAAACTAATTCCATTGAAAACAAATATTTTTTTTATTAACATTACAGATTTCTGTTGCATAAAATAATTTTCATTTGAAAAAAAAAAAAAAAAAAAAAAAAAACTTAAATATATCAACATAAATTTCTAATTCGCCATTAACCCTTGATGATTTAGAGATAAAATGAATAGTTAATTTTTAAAATGGAATGGCAAATTATCTGTGCAATAATTAATGACATATTATTTTACGATTATTTATGGAAGATATTCCAAACAAATATAAACAAGCGATGTAAAAAAACTAAGTATGAATGGCCGAATGCATTTTTGCAGGTTTACATTAGGCGTGCCGACTTAGCTGTGGAGGTGTTGGCGAAGAAAGAATTGGCGATGAGATTGGTGGGCAAGATTAGGCGACAACCTCGATGAAACGGGTGTAATTAGGGCTGTTGGTGGCTTTCGAGCCTCTTCAATTTGGAGAAACCTGCCAGTTACCGTTGATGACAGAGCCAACAAACTTCAATGTTGGGGGCTTTGGAGGGCGTGAATTCTATTAAGTAGGCATTGACGCCTTATTAATGTTTCGATGGTCTTTTCCAAACAGAGACGCCAGATGGAGGAACGGAATGGACTTTTCTTTCGGCGCCATGCTCGCCTATCAAAAGGTCACATGGCGTGTTTAAAATAACACATTAGCCATCTCTGTCTTTTGAGAAAAATTCATTCAAAATTCACTACACTTAGTGATCTGTTTTTGTCTCATTTCTTAACTATGATTGTGTGAATGCTAAATGATCATTAACCCGATTCTAGAGTATACATTCTTTGGTTCTAAGCGAAAATAAGAGGGAATTTTTATGATAACTATCACATATAGATATAGTAACATTCTGCAATGAAAACTATTCTATGTACTTTACATTAAAAAGGAGAATATCCTGTAGTATTTTAAAATTTTGGAGGCAATTATTGAATATATTTTTAATATTTTAAGGATTTATGAGCCCTAAAGTTCTAGATGAATTAAACTAAAGTTCAATTAGCTGAATTTTTACTGACATAAGTAAACAAACCAATAAGTGCTTGAGCAAACTGAAGCTTATAAAATTCTGAATGTCAAATGCTTTTATTTAATTTTTTCACCTATTTATTCCTCCATAAAGCGAATTTCAATAACGTATATTTTTTTTTGCAGCATTAGGCCTTAAATATACATTAGTTTTCATGATTCTATAATTTACCCTAAATTAATTTTAACAAGCATTTTTCTGCTTTGCTTTGGTATAATAAAATAATTGATAAATTATATAATAAATAATTTTCTCCGTGAAAGGTCACTTCAATAAAATTTTAAGTATTAATTTGGAAAAATGAAAGCAGGGAGGATTTTTTATGTGGTTTTTAAATAACGCCAAAAATGAAGATATACTTTTATAAATATGTCCTTTAATCAATTAACCTAAAAAAAGATATATATAAATCTTAAATACTCCTTTTTAATTAATTATGAATACCACTCTTTGCAACATTAAATACTCTTAAATGCTTGTATTGCTGTCTAAAATGACATTTATTGAACCTTGCCAGGCCGAATGTCCACCTATTCAAAACGAGCCTGTCGACCTGTCGGTGAACAAGAAGTCGAGCAACCCTAGTTCTCCGTCCATGTCGCCCAGGTTACTTCGCCTGTCCTTCCCGTCGCCGGCCAGCTCCCCGCCTTCCTCCTGCATCGACCTCAGGTTGCCAAACTCCAAGCATCTCACTGCCCCTGGAGATGGTAAGTCGCTTTGCTTTATGTTTCAATTAAAGTTTGCTTAGTCCTTTAACATCCTTCAGAAATTAGAAATCAACAAAATGGTTTAAGATTATTTAGTTTCAGAATTAATAACCAATGGAACTCAATTGCACAACAATAGAAAATCTTTCTTTTTCGAGAGAAGATCTATAGAAAAAGATATGGAAATACTACCTAAAAACAAAAAGCGTTTGAAATCAATCCATCTCGAATATGCATGAAGATAAAATTTAATTCCATGCTACAGTGAAATGTAGAGTGCAAATAATCTTTTTTCTTTCCTTTTCTCATATATATATATATTTAAATTTGTTAATTTGTTTTCATTTAAATTAATTTTTATTTTATTCAATACCTTTAAACCGTTACCTTAACTTTAATCTCTACATTTCCATAATCTGTCATGTAGCAATTGGCATTTAGTAGGAAATAATTCGCCAAATATATTCATTTTTTGCTATTTTCTGTCTTTCTTTGAAAAACTATTTTCAAAGAAAATGTTTATTTCCTTTTAATGATCCTGTTTAAAAAAATTCTCCTCATGGATCATCCTAAAAACTCTCATTAATCTTAATCAAGTCTCCTTAATTAAGTCTTCATTCCGATGAAGCAGTAACTAGTTTCTTTTAATAATCTCTTTTCCTACTTCCATTGAAACTGGCATAAAAGCTCCGCAAGAAGAATTATCTGCCTTTCGACATCCTTCCCCGTCTTCCAGTTGAAGTGTTTCGAAGCCCTAAACTACCAGCAATCAATTTCACACCTCAGCCAAAAGGGATGAAAGCAAAGCATGGAAAAAAAAGGAATCCCTCCATAACATCCTAATCTTAACAATGCCTTCAGTGTTGCAAAAATAATCAAAGAATAATAAGGGAAAGTTTCGAAAAAGTCATCCTTTGAAAGATTCTTTTTCTGAGATGGATTTGAAAAGTTGTTCCAGTTGCAATGATTCCTCCGTAGGGCATTGCAACTTCTTATCATGCTAGGCCTTTGTCGGATCATTTGTAATAGTTGTTTGAATGAGTAGCAGTCAGTGCTTAGTTTTTCATTTAGTTGTTTTTCTGGTTCCTGTTTGACAAGATCGTTTCTTTTGTGGTTTATTTAGCTAAGGATTTTCAGCAGCTACTTTGAATGCTACTGAAAGTGACAAATAGTTACTTGGTAAAGACTCGGTTCTTTTTACCTTTCGAATGTCTCCCGGGTCAAAAAGAGATCTAGAATGAATCGAGTGCTTTTCTTTTCGCTGAAAGAATTATTTTCTATTATATAAAATTTTAACCAATACGTTACCTAGGAAGTTTAATTTTTGTGACCCTAATTAGGATTTAACTATCGCGTTTTCGTTGTGCTTTAAAAAGGCTTCAAAAGTTTTAAAAATTTAAAAAAGAAATTTGATGAGGAAATGTGGCAAATTGGCAATTTCTGTTCTTTTAAAATTAGCGCATCTTTTTGATTTTAAAGAGAATTGTAGAAAAATTACATTAAACTATTTGCTTATGCATGTAATCAACATTTAAATAAAAAAGTTGTTTTCAATATTTTCCAAATTGAGACAATTAATTATAGTTACTATTTTATAAAATGTTGCAAAATTTTCTACTTTAAAACGAAACGTAAAAAATGCTGCAAAAATTGCTTGTGTAACTGCCTAAATTTCTATAATATTTTAGATGCTATATATTTGTTTCCCTTCTCTTGATGCTGTATATTACTATTACGCTATTATATTATTTATTCCCTTAATATACCAACCTGAACTTAAGCTCACCAGCTGGCAAGGTGCTTTAAAAAAATAGAGAATTTCCATTAAAACCTTTTTGTTTCTATTGTATTGACTAAAGATTTTTTATAATATTGAGAAATAATATTCATTTTCATAAAATGAATGGTTCAAATTTCGAATGAAAATTCAGTTGGATATCTTAATTTATTAAAATTGAACCTTTCACTGTAAAAGTTTAATTTTTAAGCCGCTGTACATATCTTAACATTTAGAAAATGAAGGGGAAAAAAACTAAACTCTCTGTAATCGAGAATTTTTGATCGAACACATTTATTTTCTATATTACATAATCGCAGGCTAATTCCCCTGTACATTCTTCTAGAATCTTAAACGGATCAATTCTTTATGCAAGTGTTATTCTAATACAATTTATCCACAATATGCATCTATTTCTAAAATGGTTTCATTTTAACTATTAAACACTACAAATCTGGCATAGATTGGTTTCGTCAGTTGTTAGGACGTGTTTTAGTAAATCTGCTAAATCTAAGCAACTAAATATGTTTGTAGTTCTAACGAATTCTATACCAATCAATTTTTTCAAGTATTAATCTACATTGAAGATCTTTTAATTTACCAATATTCCCCACGGATAGACGATAAAATCTTTAGTCAATTAAAATGAATTAAGTGATAGATTATAGCAAAGGGCTAAAAAAAAAATCCTTCAAGATCGAGATTGAAAATGATTCGCACTCAGCCGATTGTTTTCTGTGCGGTAGAAACTCTTCTTTTTCCTCCTCCGGTGTTAGTGCACAGGCAGGAAAAAGTGTCGTCGGATAAGGAACTGCGAGTATTGGCAAAAGTGAAAGAAAAAGTGTTTAAATTTCGCTCACGGACGGTCACTGATGGCGCTCAGCCGTGAAGACCTGGGGGAAGAAGGAAATTAAGTAAGAAAACCGCAAAAAAAGCGTTTCTTCGGATGTCCCAAGGTCGCGTCAGGGCGTATCCGGGTTGTGTCTCATTTGTCAAACATCCCGGAACTGAACACTTTTCTTTGGCCATTGGACTTACTATCAACATCGCATCATACCAGAAAGCAAGCAAAACTTCCTTTTGGTTTTGTTTTAAAAGGCCTCTTCATTCACTCATACATAGGTTTAGGATGTTTTAAAGGCTGGGATCGCATCCGAAACTGACAACAAAAATTAATTTGGAATCTTCTAATTAACTATTTAAACAATTCGGGAATCAAGATGGGAAAAAGACTTTTTATGGGACTTTTTTCTTCATTAAAGGTAATTAAATGAAACCATTTCTGTAAATGATATTTTTTAAAATACTATTTTTATTCTTTTTAATCGGAATAGATTTGTTTTCACAATATTTTCTTTTCTAAAATTACTTTATCATTCAAAGGAAATGAATTTCTATTAAAGAAAAAAATCCATTTAAATTAAATCTTTGTATAAAAAAGTCTTTTTAGTAATAAATGAAGAAATTTTTGAAAATATATTACGTTTTAGGAAGTAATAAATGATTCAGAAGCAATTTTGCAAATTCTTCAATAAAGTCTGTGGCTCAAAAAGTAATTAATATTGACATTCTCTTACAAAGTTGCAGCCTGATGGCCAATTGGCTAGAGCTCTGACTTTTGGTACTACAGGTTTCAGGTTTCATCCATGCCACCGCCAGTTTGTGTATTTGTGAGTTTAGAATCCACTTTAAACAGTAGGTCCCGGTCTAATTAGCCTAAAGAGTGCACAAAATGACCCTACAGTGACAAACCAAATCTTACAAAGTTATAAAGAGAACAGACATTTTCAGAATTTGTAAGGAAACTGAGACGAACGAACAAAGAAGCAAATAAAGAAATCTAATAAATATTTATTATTATTAATGAAAAAATATTCTGTACAGTCAAACTGCGTTTTTCACCTTCAAAAAGGACTGTTTCAATGATTTTTCTTGACACTCTTCACAAAACCACTAAACTTTTATCTTTTAATGTGAATTTATTGATTTTAAAATAGCATATGCATGATATTTTAAAAAATATCCTTGCTTTTAAAATTAAAAAAACGATATTTTGAAAAAAAAAAAAAAACGATATTTTGAAGGTTTTTTGCAGATCTTGCCTTTTTGATAAGCTAACAGAAAGAAAAAAAATTTACTGGGATTCTGTTAATTGAAATGTAAGATAAAAATTTGCTTTCGAAAAAATTCAAGGTCATGTTAAGATATCAATGGAATCTTAATAGGTTAAATTGATCCTCTAAAAAGATATTTCCTGTTGAACGTATGTTGTTTCCTTCATCTTTTGCCTGCATGAACAGAATGAAAAGATCATCTTGACTGTCACATTTCTATTTTTATGTTTTCATTCGTCAGCATACCTGTATTCAAATTAAAAAAGAAAAATTTCCACACTTATTTAAAAAAATAATTTTCATTCAAAATCACATCTGGTGACTGGAATGTAATACAGAAAATTTGACAGAATTGTTATTCAATCCAAGAAGCAAAAAATATTTTTCACATTATAAACGGTGCTTATGTACTTTCTGTTCATTTATATTGTCGTAAAAATATTCTTTGATTTGACGTTTGCTTTCTTCAAAAATCTGAAATTCAAAGTTTAAATTGCAGTACAATGCCTCTATATTGGAATTCATGCAACATTTATACGCCTTTTTGACTTTTAAAAATTCGTACCTTGATTTACATAGCATGAATATTTTGCAATCCATTGCTATACTACCCATCAACAATGAGTTACACTTGACGAATTTTTGTAATAGTCTAAAACAAAGTTTATTTGACCCGCCGCGTTAACTTATTCGTCAGAAAAAAATTGGAATCCGCCTTCTTTAAGTGAACAAACAGAAAACATTATATAATATATATATATATATATATATATATATATATATATATATATATATATATATATATATATATATATATATATATATATATATATATATATATATATATATATATATATATATATATAATATATATATATATTATATATATATATATATATATATATATATATATATATATATATATATATATATATAAACAACCTGCAAATCGCTGTAATTTAAGAATGATAAAAAGAAATAAAGCCAAGGAATGTGTCTTACTTATGTATATATATCTAAGTAAGGCACATTGGAGCATGAAACTATCAAATTATTTATTAAAATCAACCTTACTAACATTCATATTACGCACATAAAATGAACTAGCAAAGAATAATATGGAAGATAAAAAACTCCTAATAAAAAGGAATGAATCCTTGGCTTTATTTCTGTGGGCAGCTTTCTTAAATTACAGCGATTTGCAGGTTGTTAACATATTTGTAATTGGACTGAAGCCCCGTTTCATTCAATCTGATGAATGTTTATCTCCCATCGCATAATCCACGATTCACTAACTAGAACTATTTGCTTCTGTCGCTAGTTGTCGTCTACTAATAGATTTTCTAAATTCTTCTGCGTTCATCGCAACCTGAAACTCTCCCTAAATGCACTCGACGATACTCTTGATCGGATTCTAATTGTATCGAGTATTAACGCAAAAATATTTCTCATTTGTTTTAATTCTAGCTTTTAAAAAAGATCCAAACTGCAGGAATCGAATGGAAAGTTGAAAGCAACAATCGCAGAGAGAAAAAACTGGCAGAAAAAAAAAATGCAATCTCGTGTTGGCCCGATGACTGATGTTGTAATACGCCTCCCCAAGTAATTTGTACAAAATTCAGCCATCATACGATGTTTGTGAGAGCAAAGACCGTAATCAAATCCAGTTCACACACTTTTTCATCGATTTGACGTGATAATTACAGAAGAGCATTCAATTATCAAAAGACATGTCCGTTAACGAGGAACAGCGCTTTATTAAGTGGGCTGTAGACGAGAAAATTTGTTTGTGCTTTTAATAAGGCGCTTGAAATGGCATGACATATTTGATCCCAGAACTGTCAAGCGATTGGATGATTGCTGTTTGGCGTGATCGTCTGTTTTTAAAAACATGCCGAACAATTTGTTTTCTTTAGAGTTTTGTTCAACAGATGGGGCAAAACACTTCCAGTGATTTTGAGAATTAAACCACCCCAATTTTCACATAATTCTATATTTTTCTTGGAAGACAAACATTCTGTACCTTAGATATTATATGTAATTTCTTTTATTAGAAGAACTGCGTAATAAATTGGGGAAAAAAATATTTTTTCGAGGTTTGTAATCCGCTTCTAGTATTAAATCCTTAAGATCCCGTTCTGATGTCATTCATTCAAATTTGAGAATTAAATGCAGATGAAAAATGCATCTCATTTTAATATCTCAAGGTTCTTTGATATTCGCCAGAGATGCGGTCTCAGTGTAACCTAGTATTACACCCACAAAAGAGGATCGGCTATGTCTTCCCAGAGGAATTTCTTATCAAACTACCTTTCTTTACATATTGTATAGAAGAAATTCCTCCAACCAGAAAAGGACTTTTTATTTAGCACACTATGTCGCTGTCTCTACCAAGTCTACTCACTTTTTAAAGTAGTAGTTGCAGCGCATATCGCCAGAGGAATCGGACCTTAATTTCCTTGTGCTCGTGCAGGCTGCGAGAAGGACAGTCATGCATATTATAAATGTTAAAGTACTTTAGAACATCGTTATTACATGGTAGGTGTCTTAAATCAAAAATGTTATTCAGCGCATTTTGGCGTTATTTGTATATCCTTTTTAGGTACCTTCGTAATATGCTTCAACTGCGTGTTTCAAATTAATTCAACATTATTACATTTATACGCAAATCAGATTCCAATTTTTTTTCTTGCTCAATGTTCGGAAATTTCCTTTAATCAAATTATTTTATAATTTCTAACACTACTCATTTACTTAAGAATTCTCAAACATATCGCATCTTGACAATCGAATCCAAAAATGCGATGTAATTGAAGCAGGATTTTATGAGCTGCTTTGAAATTTCATTGATTTTACATGAAAGTCATTGGACATTAGAAATTGTCTGGAACGAGATCCTTTTTGCATATCGAAATAAAACGCAAGAATTGAGAGCACACCTGATGCGGCAGAGTATAGACTAGTAGAACGTTTCCAAATGCAAAGATTATTTCTTTCTTTGTAACGCTGTTTATTTAGCTATTTGATTCTAATAATCCTTCTTAACCTATCGAATGAATTTTGTCTGTAATTTTCCTGAAATGTCAAGAATTATGATTGAGTTTATCCATTTTATTTTTAGTTTCCGTTTCTGGTCTATTAACCCTTGTTCGATAAGTTATCCTGGTTTTAGATATGGTATTTATTTAGTACATAATTAAGCACCCAATAAGAAAACTGTTTGATAAAGCCCTCTTTCCCATTTTGACTTGCAACTAAATCTCATTACTCACATATATTTTAATGAGAATTCGCATCCTATCATCAGGAAGTGTTTTGCTTTCCTAGAAGCGGAAAACGAGGAAAAATAATTTATGATGCGTGTGTATTAGCACATTCGAATTCGTTTCTAAAAACTAAATAAAAGGTCAATTCGTTTTGACCAGTCTTGTTCAACATTTTGACCCATATAAAATGGAGACCAGTGTTGGATTCGTGAGAGAAGTTCCCCGGGGAACATCCTCCGAAGGTTCTGCAATGTAATTTGAACTCAATAGGCGGTCCGCTTTGAGACTTAAAAGGAATCTTAAATAATCGATGATTTGTCATGTGTTCGAATAAATCGAATCGTCTGTAGCGGAGGGTTCTTGTTTGAATTTGATTTATTCGAAACCCATTTGAGTTAGACTGCGTGAGATTCGAATAAATTACTTCTCTCGGAGATGTGATCAGGTTCGTGTTCCACTGACGACTTGTTTTTTTGGCGGGGAAAACTTAACACCTTTTCTTCCCCCTTGCTGTTCTGAAAAGTAAGAAACTGGATAAAAAGAATGTATTTTGAAGTCAAACAAGTTGTGTCCAGAACATTTTGAAGTGTGTATGAAGAGAATTTGACTTCTTTCTAATTAGGGTTTCAGTCTATTTCTCATTACATCGCAAGACGAAGCTATTTTGGATAATACACTAGGATATTAAGATGGCAAGTTGGATGAGACATAACCAAAGCAACAACTCTTTACAATAACCTGCTTTCTAGACACTTCTGCGGTGGATTTGGAGAAACCAAATGTTTAGTTAACTCTTGTGGCTTTTTTTTTCAAACGACCCCTTTCTTCCTTCAATCATTAGTACGTTCACTCCTTTAGTAGTCTTCTTAAACATGTAATTCCAAAAAGTTTGCTCAAATTGTGAGATCTCGGTTTACACAGAAACGTCGTTCATTGTGTATCTAATTTCATAAATATAAGCAAAATTTAATTGGAGATACAGTAATGCTACGATCGCAAGTATAACTAAAATTCTAGTTTGTTAAAAGTTACATCTGGAATCTGAGCTTGTATATAGATTAGATTTTCACTTATTAACAAAAACCTGAAAAATAAAAATGCGTACGAATATTAATGCTCTGAATTGCAACATATTAGCAAAGATTATCATCCGAAATAAAAATCAATGTCTTGAAACAGTTTTGTTAACATATTAGAAGAATTTACTGTCATAAAAATTATTGTATCCAAGTTTGTTACAATTGTTCTGAGAGTTTTTTTACCCTAAATATGTTTATTTATCAATCTTTGAAATTTTAAAAATAGGTTGAAAATCTTGGAAATAATATTTTTCATTTTTAATTCAAAGAAATAGAAAAAAGTCTCTTCACCATAATAATTTTTTTAAAGAATTAAATGGATTTAAAAGTAATTGAGGGAATTGAAATGGAGGTTTAACCAAACCCATTGAATGTATTCTAAATGCATCTAAAAGTTCTAACCATAATAAAGTAAAATAATTTTTCAATGGAATGTGATTCCATACCTTAAGCGTAAATTTTGAATAACAAAGAGTATTTCTGCATTGAATTCGGCGTGCAATACCTTGCTTTTCGAATCTAAATTGCTGTAATGAAGCAATAGCATCCACAAATAACCCGCGGAGGATTTGTGTGAGGAAGCATCCACTTTGACACCCACTTCACCAAAAGAGTGGCGCACGCGAGCTTTCTTGCCACAACGGAGCCTTTGTCTAACAATGGCTCTTAAGCGACACAACTTATGGCGAGTGGGATGGGTGCGACTACTTTACTGGGCTGTAGTTGACAAGATATTGTTAGAAAGGCTTTTTTCTTTAAAAGCTGCTAATTATATTCAATTTTGAGGAAAGTTTATCAGACTTTTATTTTATGTATTTATAGTAATACTGTACACGTATTATTCCTACTAATGTATCACAAATAATGATGGAATATCATCACAATCTTGTTCACATTTTGTAGAAATATGCTAAAAATTTGACAACTATTTATTTAGCTATATAGTTACGTGAAGAAAGCCAATGGCATATCAGTCGACATTAGATCAATAGTATCTTCTTTCTCCAATATTATTAGCAATTTAAATCTATTTTAAAGATTATCAACTAGAAAAAAGAAAAAACGTTTAATAATTAATTTTCCATTAACAATATTGCACTTTTTAAATTTCTATTCTTGAGAATAAAACCTTTCAAGCAATTAATCGTTTTTATTATAAATAATTCTTCTAATGAGTTATTTATAACACATATTTCCCAGTAGGTATGTGAAGAGACTGTTGCGTGGAAAATGGAATGGTTCATTTATCCTTAGTTAGAGAAAGGAATTATTGAGTTAATTAGGATAATATATGTATAATATAAAGTGAGAAATGTAAAAACATGCTTATTGCTTTCGTTTTTTCTGTTACGTTATCAATTTGATTTATCTGGATGTATTATTGCTACGTAAATGTATCTGAATTAGTAATGCATGCATAAATGGGAGTATGAACAGGATTTACTAAAATTGTGCAACAATTAGAGGCATAGTATGTATTTTAAATTTGATTAATATTATTTTTAATGGCCTTAGTACCGGTTCAATTTATTATTAAATCTTTTATGACTAAAAATCTGCGAGGCAATGGCAAAAAAATTATTTCAGAAAAATAACCTAGTTTAAACTTACAATTTAAAAATAATGACTCTATTTCCGAAAGCAAAGAATATTTAGTACCTGTTCTACGTAAACAAAGTAATGCTAAAAGTCATTGTGAGGTTGGCTACATTGAGGAGTCCTACATTGACCTCTTCTGCAAGCACTTAAATGCATGAGAAAATACCTCTGACACTGTCTTACGCGGACCACCAAAGTTGCAGACCGGGGCTCCAACCAAGAGCAACAAATGCAGCACGGAATACATTCTCGGAGTCAAAAGGCAGGTTGTTGAGATAAGCTGGTAACAGAATTTCTTCACACTCCACGGAATTCATAGTAAAACAGCGTTATCAACAGCTCTTTGAAGGTCCACTGGTTCGAGATTTACGAAGGGGTCACACTATTCCTCGGCAGGTAGTAAATGCCACACAGGGAATCGACCCGGGAAGAATAAAACTTTCTTGATTCATGCCGTCGTGTGCCCGCCTTATCAAGGATCCCGTGTCAAGGTAAACAAAATGAAGTACCAGCCTTTGTTATGGCGGCACTTCCACTTATCGCAGTTTTTGAGAAGGGGATAAAGGCGATAATGGTGACAAATATCTCAAAAGGGAGTAGATTTGTCTGGGGATAGTTTTATTGCGTTGTAAAAGTAGCTGTTTTCAGATCTATTAATCTTGTTTATTTGCTTATTTTAAACCGTTGCCACTTAGAAAATGCCTCGCTTTGCTAAAGATCATCCGTAAACATAGAAATCTGTTTAGACATTGAAGTGAATGAAGAAAGCAAGCATTAAAATTCGAACTTTGAAGGGAACAAAGAATTTATGAATGTTCTGGTTCTCCCCTTGAGCTCACTTGTTTACCAATATCTGCAATTCTTAAAAGCTGAATCATAAAATACTTTTGCATTTGATTAAAGTTTTAACCACTTTTATAAACTAAATGTCTGTTGACATGATGTATAACTATTAACTTACATTTAAAATAAATAATTTATTTTACTCAAAAAGAAATTTGTATTAAATACAGATATTATATTTCACAATATTAAAAATAATTATTAAAATATAAATAATATTTCTTATAGCAGCCTCTTTAAAAAAAATACCGCTTAATTTTTTAGTTGATCTAACTCACCACCAGAAAAAAAAAAAAAATTTAGAAAAAGATAAAAAGGAAAGAAATAATGTAAGATTTCATATTGTAAAACAGCATTCTTTCCCTTTTTTAAAAAACTGTCATTTAAGTCCAATACATAATTCTTCTACTACAAAATCAAAATTTTCAATACTAAAAAACAAATTCTAAATTAAAAGTGTGCGAGTTATGTCAAAAACCTGGCCAACATGAAACAACTCCTACCAAATAGTTTTTAGTCTGAATACTTGTTAGACGATCCTCTTTTTTCAAAATCCGAAGTTTCCATTAGAGGCTCTTTATCTGGATGTAGTGTCGAGATGAATGCGAAGTACGTGACTCCACCAATTTCTCCTGGCCTCTCGGTTCTCTCGTCCATAAATCACAATTTATGTTTCGCAGCGCTCACCAGAGCCTACAAGAACCGGCTTAACTCTCCGAGACTTCTACAATGGCCTTCGGATTTGTTAAATTGTATTGATTCTTTCATTTTTTTCCTTTAAAATTACGCTATATGAGAAATTAGGAGCCTTCCCCCTAAAGCACGTTTTCTTGGTGTGTCTGGAAACTAGCTCTCACTGAAAAGATCAGATGTAAATGAATTCAATCTAGGGTGCGGCGAAGAAATGTGTGTGAAAAATAATACAGTACAATAAGTTCAAATTTAAAAAAAAAAAAAAATATGTTGTTAATTCAATAGGTAAATGATGTTTTATGGGGTAGGACCTTGAATCTAAGATTTAGAAAATGTAGCATTCATAATCTTTTCATCTCATTTCTTTACTTTTTTTCAATGGGTTCTGTGATTCATAGTTTTAATGTGCTGTTGTTAATTCTTATTGTACTAAAATCCGACTAGATCACTCATTTGAAAAAAGAAAATCCTCATATCTTAAGTAACGAATTTTAAAATTTTTACACAAAAAAAATGACATATTTTATTGGAAATTGCTACTTTTATATTTGGAGATTAGCTTTAAAGAGAATGAAAAATTAATTTAAGTTGAATTTTCAAGCTCATTTTCTTATTTATTGGAAGAAATTAGCAACATAAAAAATTGAATAGGAGGGGGTGAATTCTGTCTTTGATCTCGAATGCAGTGATAAAAGCCATATTCAAAAGCCGATTAATTTTTCATTTCTTATTTCTCTTTTGCGTACTTATTTTTATGACATGAATAGCACGCTATGTTAAGTTAAACTCGTATTGAAAATTAAATGTTTTTATTTTAAGAAAGTTTTAGTTTCAAAATTTAAATTGAAAATTAAATTAAATTTATATTTTGAAAGCGAGCTTTATCTATTCAGAAACAGCTGTAATTAATGTGGTTTTATTTAGTAGTAAAAATTTTATTTTGTAATAATAATTTTGGCAACTCTGCTTTACGTTGCATAGTTTTGAATGTATTTGAAATAAGTAATAGTCCTTTTGAAAGACACTTTTTCTTTATAAATCATCTCTAATCCAGGAATTATTACTGAACCTCTGCCCTTTTTCCCGGTTCACAGGCAGAATCGTATATTTATTAGTGGGAATTTAAAAAATAATGGCCTTAACATTGAACAAATCTGATGTAAATAAATGAGATACTTCAGGTCTTAAAGGAGTTTTTTCTGTCTGCAGAAAAAAAATAGTAAGGTTAATTGAAATCTCTTCTCTCTATATATTAAGCTTTGTTTGCCCGTCTGTTTTTAATATTTGAAAAATATAACATTTAGTGGTTCAATTTAAGGAAACATAGATTTCAAAATTGTAATGTAGTATAAATGGTTTAATATGACTGTGTAATTCAATATAAGCAGTTAATGGAATGTACATTTTTATACACAGTATTGCAAAAATATCATGCCAAATTATATTAATACATCCAATAAATAATTCTCTTAATAATTCCATTAAAAATTTTTTGTATGCAATTCCTTCTTATCATGATTGTCTAAATGCAAAATGCTTCATTTGCTGTTAACAAATTCTAAAGGCAATGTCTTTGGATCTTTGCCTATATTCTTATTACTATAGTTCTATAATTACAAAACTGTTGAATTGAAATTAATAAATGATAAAAAGGAGTTATTTTTTTTATACCATTTGAGATGGTGTAAAATTTTCAAAGGACTACTATTATGTATGTTCGCGTTAGGTGATTTCAAGTTCAACTATGACTTCCTAATTCATTCTGAGGACTTGATCCCATTTTTATGGAGCGAAGGCGTGCCATTGCCTTTCAATTCATTCTTTTAATTCTTCTACTTTGATATTAGAAAGCACCTTAAGAAATGCTGTTGAGAAAATGTTAATTGGATGGGGTGGTAATTCTCCGTTTTTAAATTCGGGATTAATAACTTGAATGCTGAATTGAATGTAATTTTAATTTTTGAAACTTTATTCTATACATTATCTTTTAGACAAATAATAAAGTACATTGTGGTATACACAAAATAATCTTATATTATTTCGATAACATCTACAAAAAAATCCTTTATTCAATAATGAAATTACTTATTGGCTAGAAGAAAAGGTTTGTGATTAAATTTGTTTAATGCAATCCCTTTTTATTTAAACTCATCTGATTTCTTTTTCGAAACATAAATGAACATGATGCGAGTTGAAAGAGTAGTTTAAAATGCGTAATAACTATTTTAATATTAGACTTTTAATATTGTGACCATTAAAAAGTCGATGACCGATGTAATGTTGTTATAAATGGAGTCCATATCAATCACTGTAGTACATTCAACAATGACAAAACTTAACTTTGTAGTATTTTAGAAAAAGAATATATTTTAACTGCTAAAACAAATCGGAAATTAAGCCAGATAACTACAATTTTCATTTTCAAATAATCCCTTTCGTTTACAGTATATTGTTTAAATTCAAGTAATTATTATAGAAATAGACATTTTGTTTTTCAAATTAAGTTGCAGTACTTTAATTTCAATATTATTTTTAATGTATCTTAGGATGTTATAAATTATCATCATTTCTAACGATAAATCAAACACGTTATAAATTCGAAAATTTCAAATGCTTACCAAGTCGGCCAAGAACAAAATCTGAATATACTTTCAGGTCAGTCAAATGCGTAAAATTTCTTTAAATTAAAAATGCCCATTCTAAATTTATTTTAAAACGTGTTTTATATAACGAATGCATCAATACCAACAAAATGTAATCTCCAATCTGTGAACATGTTTTTGCATATAACATATTTAAACATACTTTTTCTCCCGTCTCGATGTTTTTTATTTCCTTTAGCAAAATAGAATTCCAATAAAGTAATGGAAAATTTCAGGTCAAATGGTCTCCGAAAACAGAAGAGACGAAATCATAACTGAGAGAAATTTGAATATGCAAAATATTAGTCCAGAAATTCCTGATAGGAAATCCCCTGCGTTGATGAGCATAATAAATCTAAAATATCCTTTTTAGCAGCTCAGCTTGTGCAAAGGAAAAAAGAATAGAATTTCTTGAGAACTATTACCAAGTGTCCTGTTTAACAGAATCATAAATATAGACAATTTAAGTTATACACTGAAGTGACAAAAGTCATGGGATACCTCTTAATATCGTGTCGGCCCTCCTTTCGCCCGGCGAAATGCAGCAACTCGACGTGGCATGGACTCAACAAGTCGTTGGAAGTCTTCTGCAGGAATATTGAGCCATGCTGTCTCGATAGACGTCCATAATTGTGAAAGCATTGATGGTGCAGGATTTTGGGCACGAACAGACCTCTCGATGATGTCCCATAAATGCTCGATGGGATTCATGTCGGGCGATCTAGGTGGCCAGATCATTCGTTGGAATTGTCCAGAATGTTCTTCAAACCAATCGCGAACAGTTGTGGCCCGGTGACATGGCGCATTGTCATCCATAAAAATCCCATCGTTGTTTGGGTACATGAAGTCCATGAATGGCTGCAAGTGATCTGCAAGTAGCTGAACATAAGCATTTCCAGTCAATGTTCGGTCCAGTCGCACCAGAGGACCAAGTCCATGCCATGAAAAAACAGCCCACACCATTACGGAGCCACCACCAGCTTGAACAGTGCCTTGCTGACAATTTGGGTCCATGGTTTCGTGGGGTCTGCGCCACACTCGAACCCTACCATCAGCTCTTACCAACTGAAATCGTGACTCATCGGACCAGGCCACGGTTTTCCATTCATCTAGGGACCAACCGATATGCTCACGTGCCCACGAGAGTCGCTGAAAGCGATGTCGTTCTGTCAGTAAAGGCACTCGAGTCGGTCTTCTGCTGGAATAGCCCAAGAAAGCCAAATTTCTCCGCACATTTCTAACAGACAAGTCCCTTGTACGTCCCACATTGATTTCTGCGGTTATTTGACGCAGTGTTGCTTGTCTGTTAGAATTTACGACTCTTTGCAGACGTCGCCGGTCTCGGTCGTTAAGTGCAGGCGGTCGACCACTGCGCTGTCCATGGTGGGATGTTATGCCTGAAATTTCATACTCTCGGCACACTCATGACACAGTGGATCTGGGAATGTTGAATTCCCTAACGATTTCCGAAATAGCATGACCCATGCGTCTAGCTCCAACTAACATTCCGCGTTCAAAGTCTGTTAATTCCCGTCGTGCGGTCATCATCACGTGAAAACCTCTTCACATGAATAACTTGAACAGAAATGAAAGCTCTGCGACAGCACTGCGCATTTATACCTGTTCTACGCGATGCTACTGCCATCTGAAAATTGTCATATTGCTATCCCATGACTTTTGTCACTTCAGTGTATATGTAATAAAACTTATGTCTAAATAAAATACAGAGAATATATATGAAATGTTTCAAATAACTGGCTCTTTCTTTGCCAACACAAAAGAGTCGATTTTTAAAAAGAAATAACTTGCCCATCTACAGCTTCCTCCTATAAGTCAATTATTTTCAATTCAATATTTCTTGATCAAAATTAGCATAAGCTTAGAGCAGTTTTAACTACTGTGATTAGTTTAAAATTGAAAACACTAATACGTAATGAATCCTACTGATGTATTAAAAGGAAACATATAAATATGTTGAAACGCATATTAATTCATATTCTGTTCAACTTTCAAAGAATAAACCCCTCTTCTAATAGAAATTTATGTTTCGTCTCGCACCAAATGAATTCGAATTTAAAGAATAAATTAGAAAAATGTTCCCGAATTTAGATTTCTGAAATATTTATCATAAACCTTTTTAAAGCATTGGCAACAGCCACCACTTTCTGAATGAACCAAACATAACTCGTTTTATTTACAATAAATTTCATGGCATTCAATCCATTCGTAAATAAAAATTATTAACAAACTCCGGTTAATTAGACTGGTCTATGTTCTGCATGTAGGGCCTGAATGGCCGAGTGGCTACTGGCACTCGGTAACCCAGGTTTCGGGTTCGAGTCCCAGCAGTGCCATGGATGTTTGTAGTGGTTCGGAATCCACTTTAAACCGTAGGTCTCGGTCCTAATAGCGTACAGCGTTGCGAGGGCATTGTTACTCAGCGTCCGTGGCTTATCTTCAAGTTACACGCGCCTCCTGGGTAATGCAAAGTGAGTACGTCTGTGCAGCGCTTGCCTTAAGGCATCTAAGACCAAGCTGTCTAAGGGTTTGCCAGCTGCATTAGAACGAAAAAATGTTCTGCATGTCCAATATCCTGAAATTATAATCCTGTTGTAAAGCAATTCTTTTTTGATAAAACTCGCATCTTAAACTTGGACTAATGACAGGCTTTGACCTTAGAGCATGCATTCGAATTCCATTATTGCAGTCAGAGTATGGGGGAGACTTCTCACCAAGGAATTCTGTGGCTATTAGTTCCTTCATTGCTCAGTAATTTCAAAACCTGTAAGTAGGCTTCGTGACGGGGCTTTAATTAAGAAAACACAGGTAAACAAATTGTGATGGCAGGGCTCTTTTCATAGCAGGATAGCTTACTTACTCGAATTTTTTTCACCTCCAGATTTTTCTCGCCTTCTTGCTCCAAGAGGTTTTTAAAGGAATAACACGAGGTTTTTAATGGCGATCACAGTAAATAAGAAATTCGTTCTATGGTGGAATAAAATATGTAGTGGAATTTTCCTTATATGCGTAGATTTTGAAAGTGTAAAATGCTGTTATCTTCGAGTCAACTACCTTTGATACCAGCAGCTTTACCAACAACTGCCTTTTTGAAGGACTAAAAAAATGAATCAATTTTATTGAGCAAACCAAACATTTCACAAATTTAAAGTTTTTAAACAAATACTTTTATTATTTGTAGAATAGGTATGCTACATACCTATTCTATAAACAAAATTTTGAAAGTAGTAAATAAAATTTATGTGTGAAAATTCTTAATTAAGTTTCGATAACGTTAATGCTTTGGAATCTTTTTGAATTAAAATGTCATAATACATCATTAAAAAGTTTAATTATAACATACAGTAAAGCGGGAAAACTATGGCTGAACTTGTAACTGAAACTGCATTATTAAATTTTGATAATTTTTCAAGAGAAAATTCGTCGGATTATTTTTAACGTAAAAACTGCAGATAAATGGTGTTGAATGGGCTAATGTTTTGTTGCTAGTTTGCGTTATTTTTGTGCGCTATTTTTTGTTGCTATTTTGGTTAATAAATGTTAAAGTTACCATACATTTAATTATAAATTATGTTTGGGGTATATATAGCATAATGTTATTTTCAAACATATATTTTGTGAAAGGGATTGCAAGCCAAATTGTTTGAAATAAAAATATACAAATTCTTCCACATGATAAAATTGTAGGCTAATGTCATAAAACTCTCTCCCTTCTGTACTATTCTAGCAAATCAAACTAAGAAAATTTTTAAAACACTTAAAGCATTCCAATTACAGGAGCTTTTTATACATTCTTTCAGAGTTCTTACTATATTGTGCTTATTTGTTGACCTTGAAATTCGATGAACAGGCAATACATCCACTTCCATTGATATAATAAAGATGTTACGTAATATATCTTGAGAAAATCGAGGCCAAAAGCAACCAGTTTCAATCTAATACTACTTTAAAAAATGTAATAATTATTGACAAAAATAAATCTAAATATTTTTTTGTAAATTTCGTAGAAAACACAATTACAATTACAATTTGATTTTTTTTTCTAAATAACATATTTCCTTGGAATTTTCATTTGCATTGCTTCATATATAGGAGAATCCGCTGTCTAGTATGATATTTTTGAACTCTTCTAAATGCAGGTTGATAATTCTAAAGCTCTTCAAATTCATCCGAGATGATATTAGAAGGCAAAGCCTTTAAGATGGTGACAATAAAAAGTCTCCTCTGCTAACTCGGATGGGAGTTCTTAAAGGCATATCCAAAATCCCGCTTGTGGGCGTCAGTAATATCTCGAATGCAGTGTTGTCGGTGCAGAAGATGCGGCGTGTGTTCCATACTGATGGGCCCTGCCTGACCCTCTCCTAGGGCCGGGTCAAGCACTGAAGATTCCTGCAATTCGACGTGACCGCCTGCTAACTCTCATATGGAGCTACAAAGGGTTGCTTCTTTTTGTGCATTCTTTGACGCGCCAAACAATCGCCAACGCTCCACTCTTTTGTTCAGTGATCGACTATTGGCGAATCTCTTCAAATAGCTTTCTTTCTCCTCCTTTATGATCCAGGTTCGAATCCTGGCGGTGGTATGGATGTTCCGAATCCACTTTAAACTGTAGGTCCTGGTCTGTTTACCCCTCGTGTGCACAAGAGGACAGTAGAGAGACAAATCAAATCAAAACAAACCAAACCTCCTTTAGGATCAGTGGACTAATTAGTAACTTTTCGAAACTTCTTACACAGAATTGTTGCTTTCATGGACGAATTACGTACTGGGAAATAGTATTTTACCCAATTAAATTTAAGGACATCGTCATTGAATGTATTTTTAATTGGATTATTTCTATTTGTAGCAATTTTTACACTGAATAAAATTTAAAATAATTTTAATTTAGATATAATAATTATGTTCTACTAAATCTTTCTAAACTAACTAAAAGAGCTCTCATGATAATACAGAACATAGTAAAATTTTAATTTCAGAATAATCTATAGTAGTATTCTGAAATAGAATAATATTTACTAACGATTACTTAAATTCTTTGGTCCCATACAGGTGCTAAATTGCTATCTAATATCACTATTTTCATTTCTAGACAATTTTAGGCATAAGAAAATACTTTAATATTTTTTTACTTTAACCTTTTTCATATCTAACAAACACTAAAAGATAAAATTTAGGTTTGCGATATCATTATTAGTAATATAATTTTCAATTTTTCAGTTGTCGTGCTCACTAAGTACACCAAAATTATTCTGAAGAATATATTCCAAATGTATTGTAAATAGATCCAATCATTTTAAACTGGAAAATGTAATAATATTTTTTACATTCTAAAATTAAGAAAGCCTAATCTTAATTATGTCCCTCATGCATTGTAAGAAAGATTGGGTTAGCGTGTCTTCATCTAAGGCGTCTAGCTCGGATCATCCACAGATCCTACCTGCTGCTCCCGATGTCCCATAAATTAAGTAAACCAAAGACGTAAATTTTAATTACTATTTTATTTTAATTTAATTTCCGTCTTTATATGGAAGTTGCACGAATCGCTTCAAGATGGTACTCAATTTCTTGGTTTGCATGTACTTTAGATTAATCTTGACATCAGTGATCTTCTGCTTTAAATTATTCATGGTCATTACCTTTGTTCGATATCTTAAACATATTTGTATCTTAAACATAACCCCATAGAAATGCATATGACTAATCTAAAGCAGAGGATTACTGATGGCATTGCCACCATTGTTGAAGGTACGCTATAGCGAATATGGCAAGAAATCGAGTAACATCTTAATGTGCTTCTTGAAACTAACGGTTCCCATACAGAGATGTATTAAATTAAAATTAAATGAGGCAAAATACCTATATATTTAAATTCCATTGTGTAATAATTTTCACTTATCTGATTTTTATTTGCTTTTGTAATGTAAAAGACTTTATGGACACCCATATTCCTCTAATTCAATAATTCTGACACCTACAGGTGCATGTCTAATCTTCTTTATTAGCCCCAGTTTGTATGTATTGAATCCAACAGGTTTTCAAATCTATTCTCTTGCATTTATCTCTGAAAGTGGCAGATAATTTCGCCGTACCTTCTTGCTGCATCAACTTTGTTTCTGAGCAGGTGGGTCTGAAGCGATAAAGGGCCAAACGGCAGAACCTCATCTATACCAGCAATGCTAAAGGTCATTGCTGCATTCCGTCACGACCTGTGTAGGGGGTCCTCGATGCAGGGGCGGGTGTCGCCGCAGCCCAGAGGTCACATGACGAAAGTTACCGTCATGGGGTGCGAAACACCCCCTAGTGACATCATGCAGGACCCATGTTTCACCTGTTCTAACTGAACAGGATGGGGCCATTTTTTTCTCTGTCTTTGGATTGCTTATCTCTTCTTCATCATGGAGGATTTTGAAAGCAGACATGTTGTCGAACAGCCTTTTTCTCCTTCAGCGGGCAATAAGACAGAATCAAAAGAAACTGCTTACGTTGAGCTCGGCCTAGTCACGTGCTACAAGATTGACAGGAAGTAAGAATTCGATGGATGAAAATTACTTTGCTTTTATTCTTCGATATAAAATTCCAGTTATTTACTCATTTTTAAAATGGATATACAGATTTAATTGACTCAACTTATTAATTAGCCCGTGACCTACATGTAGATTTTAATCTTTGAGAGATGGGTAGGCTATCCTGAATTTTAAAGTTACTATGCGTTATAAACAATTAAGCAGAGAACTTCCATAAATTGGTGAAATAATTAAAAGACAAAAATGCCTGGATATTTCGAATTTTTTCTAGTCTTTCATCACAGGAATTATCGAACCTAGATCTTGCGAAGAAGTTATGAGAGTATGGAATTTGTTTCAAAATTCATTTTTAGTGTAAAAGTTAATTAATAATTGCATTTTACACCCAAAAACTAGAGAAAAGCATGGTTCATTCTTTTGCTGTGAAATTCCTGATCATCCTGTTTTGATAAAACTGTGGTTGATAATTTAAGACAGGATTCGCAAACTAAGAAACCCGAGAATCATATTTAATGTATCGAACTCCACCCGGAACAGGAATATTTAGGATGCAGCATAATGCATGATTATGCGTTATACTGCAGTGTCATGAGGCTTATTTTGATTTTCCCCGGGCTTCGCTTTTTCCAAAATATGAATCCAGTTGTATGTCCAGTCCAACAGAATTTGAAACTGCCCATTTTGACAAGAATTTATACAATCAATTGAAAAATGCTGATTAGAATTGCTAGAAAATTATTTGATTAAAAATTGAATTTTATGCCATTAAAATTATAAAAATATTTTTATAGACGAAGCTAACCTTGGCCCAATAGCTATCATTTGGCCATTGCTAATCTAAAATGTAACTTAGAAACGAGTAGACACAATGTAATTGAGTAATCTAAAGTGTAATCGCAAGAAAACTTGTGGAAGAATGATTGATTTATCGTAAATAGATTATAAGATATAAAGGCCTACTTAACATGCAATCCCGGATGTTAATTCTTAGTTTTAATTGCAAATTATTGTGAATAATTCATAAGAACTGAAATCCTATCATTCTACATCAGCCCTAAACATTTTGCAATGCGAGAAAATGTTATTGAGAAAAAATTCATCAGAATATGTAAATAAAAAAGAAATGTAAGGTGATTAAAATTATTCAAAACTCATGTCCAGAACTCTAAAAAGTGATAGAGCATATCCAAACAATTTTTGTTATCCAATGTATAGTCTTAATGCAAGCGAAGGACCACAGTGAGATGAGAAAATGAAATTTCACTCATGAAATGAGAAAACACACATGGAGGACCAAAAGAAATACTTTTCAAAAAAATAGACATGGCAGAATGTATGATTAGAATTATAGAAATTACTTAAAAGAGTGCTGAATATCCTCTGCAACTTGCAGTTTCCTCAACTCCTGGTACACACTACATCTTTTACATGCCGCTGACGAAAGAGTCTTTGACATTTTACAGCATTTCCTCCGTTGCATCCTGAATTTCGTTCTATCCGTACAGCCATTCTGTCTGCAACCCACAATAGAAATAACCATGAGCCAGCGTTTTATGCATTCGATGACAGTGATGTTTAGCGGTTCAGCGCTTGTGTGCTCCGCCTATGTACTATGTATTGTATTATATCTTTAAATGTGTTTTACCACTTCTTAAAGCTTTGCCCATGAGTTTTAAATCGCCCTGTATGGTATTCTTTTAAAACGAGTATTCTAAGTTTTTCTTTTTCAACGTCTTCTATTTCATTTCAGACTTCTTTTTTCTATTTTAAAGTTTTAAGGAGTTTCAAAAAATATGTATATAAATAAATAGCAGTAATAAATAATTGAATAATGTTTGAAGCATATAATATTAATTAATAAGTCTACGAATTAAATTTTTTCTAAGGTTTTAGGCAAATGAATGAATTAAACATTGAAAAGTGCATTGAAAAAGTTTTCTTAAAAATTAAAAATACTGAAATCAACACATATAGTGCTTGTACGCGGTATTTAATAATTTCTATCATATGATATGATGCATTGGAATTTTAAGATATCCAATGAAATGGGTGTATTGATCAATAAAAATTTTATGAGGTTAAAGGCATGTGGTTAATGTAAACTTCATTGATTAATAAATCAAAATTGCTATGCAAAAAATTATAAGGCATGCTTTGCTCCATAAATTTTTGCTTGTCAATGATAATTTACAATTAACAAAAAGAAACTGTAGTCAAAAAATTTCTCTCACTAAAGACTAGCATCTCCTTAAAGTATTTAAAATATCATTGCTAGTCAAATAAGTGATTGATATGATAATCCATGTCGCAGGAAGAAACCTAATGTATACGAAAAGGGTGCTGTGTGTGGTTTCTTTTTGTTGGCTCAACAGCTGTTAGCGTCGAAGTAAAGCGAAGTGAAGACATCAGGCTTTAAAATTATCCGCGATAAATTATTTTTCTTCCGTGTCATTGGGAAGGCTTTTAATCTTCTGAAGGATGCCATTCTCGCCAGAGAAACTCTTGAGGGTGGAAATTCCGACGCGGGGTGAAGGGGTCATTCTGGCTTCTCATGGCAAACGACGGTCATTAAACTTGATTATGGACAGACTCTTTTTATCTCCCCTTTCTTTCTTTTACATTTTTCCTACGAATCCTTAGAAAGAATCTCGATACGCTAGCATTAAAAGCTTTGCAGATTGTTGGTTTAAAGTCATCTTCGCGGGGTTTTTTGACTGTTACGATTTTTTGCAAAACTACCGACAGTGAAACTTAAGCAGTGTGCTAGTCTAAAATGATCTGATTTTTCTCCCGATTTGATTCAATTTGTTATGATTGGGTTGGTAGCGGTTAGCATATAGTTCTACATATGCCAAACTAAAATAGACTCAAATCATGCTTCATAAGACGGCATTAACAATCATATATGAATACTAATACATAATAAACTGGCAGTGAGCGTTTAAAATGTCTTATATTTGGATTAAATTAGTAATGGTTTGTGGATAATCCTGTTTCTGTCCGATGAAGCAACAATTTACAGCCTCAACTCGAAGCAATTCCGATCGGTGACGATTTCATTTATAATTTGAAATGTCTTGATTTCTACTATAATGACTTAGAAATCAGAAGGTTGATTAATTTTTCTTTCCCGAAACACAGTTTTAAGTTTTTTGTCGATCATTCACGTTAATTATATATAGGGAAGATTCTTTTTTTTAAAAAATGCTTTTAAACATTTGATATTTTTTCATACATAGTTTTCTTTTGATAAACTGAGTTGTCCTAAAATTAGATTTTTCTGCAAAAAATTCAAACAATATGTTGTTTACATTATAAATTTGAAATTAAAATTAAAAGAAATTGAATTATGATATTTTTGTATTTACAAATTTGATTATCGGATTATTTAAATACAAACAAATGTCTTAATTTATTAGACGTTAAATAATAAGTGTTAATAACCATTCTGTAATTATTATTTTCCTATCTTAATTTTCCTATTTGTTAATTTATTTAAAATTTATTATAATGGATATGTAGAAAATTTGCTCCGGAAAAGACATCTTTCGTCCCTTTTCGAGATTTTGTTACAGAGTTAAATTCAGTTCTCAGCCCCAAATTTGAGTTAACATTTTGCTCGTAAATTTCAATGACAGTTTGGAGGTTAAAACAGATGCATGGACGCCGTTCAAAGTCCAAAGAACATCAACACAGAAATGCGTTCTATCTACTTTGTACTTTAGATGGAATTGATTTAAAACAGCTGCAGAATTTCATTAACTTTTCGAAACTGTGTTGAATACTTCGTGTTTAATTTGCTGATTTATACTTGCTGTACAGACATTCGCATTTTATATCACATGATTTGACATTTTAAAAAATAACAAAGTAACACAATAACATTAGTTTATTTATCATAATAGATACTTTGAAATTCATTTCATACAATTGCAAAATAAATAATACGATTTTGTATACGTAAACATATAAATATATATCTTTTCGTATCGATCAAACTGTATGAAAAATATAAAGGATGATCGATTTTTTGCAGTAAAAAATAACATATTTTGAAATTTGAGAATTTTGTGGTAAATATTTTCCCTTTTATTAACAACAATAATTGTTACATTAATGTTGCTTGTAGGATAATTCACGATCCTTACAGGATAATTTTTTATTATATTATTTTAAGAACAATGCAGATATTCATTTCTAAAATAGTGAGCTTCATGAATCGAATCAAAGTAAATCTATTATTAATAATTAGATGAGTTAATTTAGTGGTAAATCCTACCTTATTTTAACTGCAATAATTATAATTTTCGATTAATTTTCAAAAAACTAATTTCGCCGACTTTAGTAAACAACGCTAAGAAGGAATGATCCCTGCTTTCTCTCTCTCTCTATCATCCAGGAAGTTATAAAGGTTGAATAATAAATATAGGGATTTTTGGCATGTAAAACTAAATGATTTCACTTTTAAAAGAGCTGTTCGACTACCCCATTTGAGTGAGGCTACATATTTGTATTCTATTGAACACAAAACATTTCATGATCCAATGCTATGATCTTTTCTGTAATCTATTATGTCCCCCAAACTTCATGTTATTAAGCCGTAAAAATATGATATTTTAAATATAATTCAAATATGTTTTTAATTGCAGCTCTCCTACACCCTCGAAAACATGACCCTTCTATTCATAAATAGTTCATAATTTAACTCTTTTATATATTTACGATTCTTTTGCGTGCTGTTCTCCATAAATAACGTTAAAAGTGTTAAAAAAAAAACACTTTTTTCTCTTATACACTAGGAAGATCTGTGCTAATTACCATGGGTGGAAGTAGCAGTTTGCGCAACGCCCTCAAAAGGTTTCTTGTTGTTGTTGTTGATGATGATGCCATATTTTAATGCATTCCAATGGCCATTACGTTTGAATGTATTCTTGTGCCTTCAAATCTGTCGGAATGAAATTGTTTCAGCTGAATCTTCCCTTTGACTTATTCAAGTTTTGGTTAAAAGTTAAGTAATCGTAATTCTGACAGAATGTTATCAGTTTTTCAATATATGGAATAAGTTAAAAGATTTTTTTCTGGTTATAATGAAAGATGTATAGTTTTTAATGGACTATTTTCCTTTTTTTGTCATTTTAAATTTGTTTTCAGTAGTCATCGTATATTAAAACCCGATTTTATATTGTATCCTAAGAGAAATTTACGCCTATGTTCTTAATTAAAGAAATTTTAACATAGTATAATGTGAAAAAATAAGTTGTCCTTTCGACTAATTAGTTTTACAGATGGATTAGGATAAATTAGGTTTTATACCGAAATATACCTATTTGGTTCCTTTTTAGTATTTTATTAATCTCTCTTTTCATTTCAGTGGTGAATTTATTTTTCTATTCTTTCACAATTTTTAATCTAAAAAAATTAAAGTACTAAATTGAAAATTTTCATTGGGAATTTTGGTTTTTGAATTACTAATTGGAAAAAAAAAAATAGATAACATAAAAGTAAATATACAACCGTTATGAATTCATTTATATCAGGCTGGCACAAAAATAATTGCATTTTAATCAGTATATCTCAACTTAGAGTAAAATGTATTAATCAAAATAAGAACCATTCGAATCTGTATGTTTTTGCTAACAAGAAACAAATTTATTCTTCATAGGCGTATTTATAATTCTTCAAAGGCGTTTTGAGCTGCTGCTGGGTTGCTTTCTTTTGTAAGAGGTTGTCGAGGTGTCGGTGAAAGGTCTGGTTGAGGTATCCCAGTTCGTTCAATTTCGTCGCAGTCATTTGTGAAACATAGTGTCTGGCGTTGTCATACAGAAGAATTAGTCCTTTTTGATAAATCAGTGCTGCACTTTGTCAATTTCCTGTCTATCGGTAAAGTTTGAGTTTTTTTTCAGCTCGTGAAGCACCCATTTGTCGAGCTTTTTTATTTTCCCATTTGGGGACTTTCCCATTTCTGACAACTGTTAAATGGTCAACGTTTACTTCTTCTGCAACCTCTCGAGATGTTTTGTGTGCTTCAGTAATAGCCCTCAACTGGTTATCGCAGAAGGATGTCCACGATCCTCCTCATCTTCAAGGCTCTCGCCTTCATTGCAAAATTTTTGGAACCAATGTTGAATAATACATTCGCTGACAGTCCTCTGACTAAATGCTTGGCTGATATTTCGGGCAGTTTCTGCTACTTCACGCCCCATTTTGAACTCGTACTATACAGCTGCTTGAATTTGTTTTCTTTCCATTATTACTTTGACAGCCCAAAATACACAACAGTGACAACAAACCCATTAGTGCAAATCCGTAGAGCAAAATTCACTCTTCAGCCATAGTTTTCCCGATTTCTTTGTTAACTCTACTGCAGGCACTTTCTTGCAACTTTCAGTAAGCTTGCTAATTTCTATTAGACTTTTTTATATATGTAAGACATATTGTGCATGTCGTCATTGCCACTCTACTAGGCGGCCTTTTTGTATTTTTACCAACTTTTTTTTTAAATTGTTACCGGACGTTATTTTCTGAAAACGAGACACTTTAGGAACCCGAAATTGTGCTTGGGATTAATGGGACACGCTACCTAAACATGGCATAAGCCCAATCAAAACGGGACGTAGGGTTACGTTAGGTAAAGTTAGTCCAGGTTGCTCGCTGTTAAAACGTTGAAAATGAGTTATATATTCTATTGATAGTTCATATTTCTAATACAAATTCTTGTCCAAGATTAGAATTAATCTTTAAAAAAAATTTATATAGAAAACTTTATTAACTTATTCATTAGAGATCTGAAACTTTCAGAATTCCCAAATTTATCATGGCTTAATGTGAACCGAGCAAATATATCCATATATCAGGAATTAGTACATGCCTTCTTAAATTTTTACTTCTTTCGATTAAGAATCTTGAGTGCTTTAACTGAATTTATTGTCAATGGTTTTAAAAACGTAGGCGTGGCTTGCTAAAAGTTGAGTATTCTCAAAAAGTGAATATTTTTTCTGGGGATGGTTTTTTGAAAGTTACATCTGTATGTAACTTTCAAAATGAACTTTTGAAAAAGAATGGGTAAGTATGGAATGGAGACTGTATTCTATAAATTTATAAAGTTCTGAAGGTAGAATGCCTTTCTTGGAATTCAAATAACAAAAAAGAACAACGAGGGAATTTTCGGCATGAATGTGATTTTCAGAGATAAAATCAAATTATTTACCCCTTTTTTTAGCTATAAAAGCAAGTAGATGCTTATCTTTGAATATCTTACATGATTTTACTTCTAATGTATTCCTTTTAGAATTCATTAGAATTTCTCTCGGAATGACTGCTGTAGGATTTGTTATAATATTGAAAAATCAGGCAATTATTATGTTGTAATTGCTTTAGTAAGTGAACTTGTAGTGTTCTACTTAGTAGAAGTTTCAGTTTAGTAGAATATCAAATGAAGGATTCTATTTCAAAGGAGGAAATGTTGCTCGTGGATTAGTACGTGGCAAGAATGCGATTGTTTCGGTTGATGGCATTCCGATGAAATGTGAATCCTCACGCCAGCACCTGATTTGAATCCGAACTCCTCTGGATTACTAATTGAAAATTGTCATGTTGGTCACCGAGTTGTTACTGATTAGAATACTCGTAAAATCTAACACTTTTAAGTGCACTTTATTTATACGAAATGTCACTTCCTTATCAGTTTTTCTCTCGCTTAGATTTGTGGATAGTACAGGAAAGAATTATTGAATGATAGAAAAAAGAAATGTTTTCAGAATTTTTGATTATTTTCTTTGTAAAATATTGGCGTTGTAAAAATAAATTGCAATCGCACGGAAGGAAAACAAATTCTGTCATTTCAAGAAAAAGTTGAAATTTTATTTCAGTACTATATAATTTTTAAAATAATAAGTGATAAATTTGTTCCATAAGCTAATTTTTTTTCAGCAATTTATGGACATATTTTACTGGAAAATAGGAATTTACAACATATGTTCTTTTAAACTTTATAATCTCAACTATAGCAATATTATTTAATCTTATGTGTCTTACTAAGATTTACATTTTAAAAGTTTTGATATTTATTTTTGCCTCGCATGAAATTTCATAATAGTATTAAGACAATTTTATAAAACTGAAATAACCAATATTCGTCACTTAATTATCCACTCAACAACTTCAAAAACATCCTGCTTTTCTCTTTTAGACACACTACATAAACGCATTTGTTATGAGTTTTTTTCTTCATCGTCCACTTTAATATCTAAGAAATTTGTTTGAAATCTTTTGAATACTTATTCTTTCTATTTGGAATCTAATATTCTTTTGACAATCATTTCTCCCATTTCACTTAAAAACAAAACTTTTGAATGTATTGTAGAAATTATGGTGGGAACAGCCTTTTTAAATAGTATAATGAAATGGCGGTGAACAGATAAGGATTTTCTCTCCCCTTAGCACTTTCACATTTTGTTCAGCTTTTTCGATACTTCGAAAATTTTGAGTAGCATTAATAAAGGAACTCTATTCCTCGTATGTTTTTACTCATCTGTAATAGTAATAATAATCTCTTTGAATACACTTTCTAAAATTGCATTAAAAAAGTGAAATAGACGACTTTAAAAAATCTTTTTCGATCGCAAATCTCAGGTGCTAGTCTACTTCAGAGCAGCTGGGGAAAGGGGTGCATAAATAAAAGGGGAGGGATTCAGGAAAATTCGTACGACAGATGGCGAAGATTGCCTAACAGAAGAAATTCAAAAGTAATTACTGTTTTATTATTATTGTTAAATAATAATAAATATTTATTAAAAAATTTTTCTTCCCAAAATCAGTCAATTGAAAAAAAGAAAAAAACTAAATCTCAAAATCAGTCAATTGAAATAAAAGGGAAAATTAAATAACATTTTAGATAATGCACTCAAATATTATCCGTTTTAGGTATGCATGTTGAGCATTCCAATAAAATTGAAGTTCGCGGTTTCAGAATCGATCAAATTGAAAAATTAGCAATGATTCAATTAAATTTAAAAGTCAAAATGATTTTGAACTGTTTAGAATTACAAATGCCCATATTTTAACAGAGAAGAGACTGTGAAAATTTTAGCTAGTCTATTATTTTAAAGATGGTCCTTATACATTAACAAATCTGTTGAATCTCTATTTGAAAAAATTTAAAGCAAAAAATGTAATTAATTTAGGAAATAAATATAATATATTTTCAATGTAAATAAACAGAATGTAATAATTTTGAATTACTGGATTTTTCATGTTAATGCAGGGTTGTCGATCAGTTTGAGAGAGCGTGGCTTCTTCAGATACAGAAATTACGGATTCAACCCTTCGTCACTTAATTACAAGTGGTAAACTGACAAAAGCATGTTTTGTCCTTTATGGATTGTTTGAATGAAGGTTTTCATGGTTTTCTCATATATGTGGGCCAGTTCCTTCACCAAAATCTCTAGAAAAGCATATTCTCTCCGAGAATGACATTGAATATAACAATCCTCAAAGAAGTTGTTATAAAATAGTGTATTTTATGAATTGAACTCAAAGAATTTTCCAGTTTGGAGAAAAACAAAATTTTAATACTATTATAATTCTAAAGAGTACAATGTTTTAAACGCCTGGATTGAAAATGAAGTACTTGATGTAAACCGTGTGGTCGATAGAAACCCTGCAGAACCTATAGATTTCAATACAGCTGGGGTCGGCCAAGAAGGAAGGAGTTCTACTTCATTGACTGCAGCTGGTTATCACAATGCTCGCAAACTGCCGCCACTTAGACGCTTCAGAGACGTCCCCTCCCCTTCTAAGATTTTTTTTTTTTCTATTCCTCGTCTTTTCAGTGATGGTGGCAGAGCATTCATGCAAATCATGTGAAAAAGCTGCTACTGTGCCATACGCATCGTGGAGGAATAGCTACTGTAATGGTTACTGTAAAGGGAAACTTCAAAAGGGAAATGAATTTGTTTATATTTGAGATTGAATTGTGTAAAAAAATTACTTTTATTATTTTTACTAGTTGTTTTACCAGTTCGAACTCTTATCAATTAGGGTTAAAGAAAAATTATTTTAACATGAAACAGCATTAATTAAGAAAAATTTTAAAATACGATTCGAAAGAAATCAAATGTGAGTTAATGAAAACTGATTTTCCATGTCTCATACGAAACATTTATTTTCGAATCTATATGCCGATTTCTTCTCTAATTTTTCTCTAATTCTAAGTCTAATTCTAACTCTAATTCTAAGTTCTTTTTTTAATATTTAGAATAAAATGTACTATTAATTTTTTTTAAATACTCAATTTCATTTTATGTGTAATGTTATTTTAAAAGTTCTTAAGTTCTTCAAGCTTCCTGTCCGTTCATGTTGGATAAAATGGAATATACACTACTGGCCATTAAAATTGCTACACCAGGAAGAAATGCGGATAACAAAATGATATTTATTGGACAAATATATTATACTGGAAATAACAAGGAATTAGGAGGCAGCTGCCGAATATTTTCCGTATCAAGGAAGATCCATATAATACCGGAAACATGCGGCCGTGCATTATCCTGCTGAAACGTAGGGTTTCGCAGGGCTCGAATAAAGGGTAGAGCCACGGGTCGTAACACACCAGAAATGTAACGTGCACTGTTCAAAGTGCCGTCAATGCGAACAAGAGGTGACTGAGACGTGTATCCAATAGCACCTCATACCATCACGCCAGGTGATGAGCCAGTATGACGATGACGAATGCACGCTGCCAATGTACGTTCACTACGATGGCGCCAAACACGGATGCGACCATCTGGATGTTGTAAACAGAACCTGGATTCATCTCATTCAACTCACCATTCGTGCGCCCAGGTTCGTCGTTGATCACATCATTGAAGACGCTCTTTTTTTGACATTTGACAAGTCGCTGACATTTGACGCTGTCTGTGATGCAGCGTCAAGGGTAGCCGCAGCCATGATCTCCGAGCTGAGAGTCCATGCTGCTGCAAACGTCGTCGAACTGTTCGTGCAGACACTTGTTGTCCTGCAAACGACCCCAATTCTTGACTCAGGGCTCGTGACGTGGCTGCACGATCCATTAAGGCCATGTGGGTAACATGCCTGTGTTCTCAGGTGCTAGTGACAGGGGCCGTTGAGATCCAGCACGACGTTCCGTATTACCGTCCTGAACCCATCGATTCAATATTCTGCTAACAATTATTGAATCTCGACCGACGCGAGTAGCAATACTGCGATATGATAAACCGCAATCCCGGTACGCTACAATCCGACCTTTATCAAAGTCAGAAACGAGCTGGTGCGCATTTCTACTTCTTACACGAGGAATCACAACAACTTTTCAAATGCACTTTGTGTATGACAAACCGGCTGAGCAATTTCCTCATTTCAACACATTGTAGGTGACGCCTGTTTTGTCTGAATGCGCTGTATCATTTGCATATCACTGCATCTTCTTCCTGTCGTTTAAATTTCACGACTGTAACTTGTCGCCTTCTTTGTGCAGCAATTTTAATGGCCAGTAGTGTATTTATTCATTTTTTAAGTAGTTCTCATGCTGTAGAAATCACAGGAAACACAATATGTTTTGTTTTAAAGACTGATATAAATAATTGAATTAATACGAAAACTAATAGACTTGAGAGATCAAGTTGCTAATTTCTATGAATGATTCCAATCATCGTGCTTGCCTCTGTTATACTAGATTTGATGGCACAAAACCCGCATAGTCTTAAAAAGGAGAAAGTATTTCCTTAAAAACACGATGGATCTTTTCACGTTGAAGAGAAAATATGGCTTTGATAAAAATTCAACAGCTTGAGTTGTTTCAAATATTTTAATATAAGAAAGTAATACTAAGTTAAGTAAGTTTTTAATGTATGGTGTTGAATACAATTCATTTGAATTTTCTCCTCCCTTAAAAACTAAATAGTTTCGAAAACTTTATTCATTCAAAGAAATTCATTTTAGTAAAACCCATTTTTCGGTGTTTAAATAAAAATTAAAAATAAGTATTTTATTTGCTTCAGGAAATTATTAAGAATTTTATTTAGCATCCATATTTTTCTTTAAGCATCCTATAATATGATAAGTTCTGGATGCAATATAGGATAAAAAAAAAATTCTCTATCTCTGTTAAAGTGCGTTTTTAGAAACATTCGAAAAGTAATTTCTAAAGAAAGACTGAAGAGATGGTGAAAAGCTGTGACCTTTTATCTCTCTGGGGAAATACCCCGATAGCATTGTTATTCAGCAAGACCTTCGGATAGCTTTAAGTATCGATTCGTATCTCAACGCAGAAGGCCAATAGTTTTTGCATGTGTGACTCGAAATTCTGGTTGAGATGCTCAGCACTTGAGATATTGAAACCTAATTCCAGTTGATTGCATTGCGTTCTTCCTACCGGATTTTTTCATTTAAATTTGAAGCCCTTCGTTCTCCCTCCCCCACCCGTTGTAAAGACAATGGATGACGAGAGAATGAGGTTAAGCGTTGTTTATGGGAGGGTTAATAAAGGAGGCGAAAGAAAAAGCCAAGAGTGGTAAATCGCAAGTTTGGTAATGCCGTCGTATTGTTCCTCGCCACATTCCCCATGAAGGCCGCCTTTAAGTGATCATCCACAGAAAGAAGAAGCCTTTCTTTGGGGCTATGCGGATTCCGTGATACAATGTGCGAAATGAAATTGAAATAAGACACTTTTTTTTTCCTTCTACTTTTGGGAGTGAATGCGATCTTGGGAATGATTTGTGCGCCTCCGCGCAGAAAAGAATAATATGTTTTGAAAGACGTTTATAGCGGCTTTGTGGTGGAGGCTTAGCGTGTCACGCTTCGACTAAGAGTACGAAACTGTAATACATACTTGATTCGAGCATTTACTCAATTCTGCATATTTCTTTGTGTCCCTTTTTCTTCGATCTTTTATGAGAAAACCTGCGGATTCTTCTTCGGCACGTTGGTCGTGTTAGTGAAATGTAGGCCATTGTTCCTCCGTGTATCACCTTCGGGAAATGGAATAGATCAAAAATTAGAAATAATGATGAGTTTTAAATGCGTTTTTTCAGCTTTCGGGGGAAAATCCCCTTTGTGGTGCTATTCTCAATCCGAATGGAGACCACTTGTTGTGCTCAGTGAGGTCTCGTTCATGGAATGAACCCTATAAAGACTTCTTTTCTTGGAGATGATTCAGATGATGGCATTCACAACTGAAGATCAGTTTTCTTAAACGAATGAATGAAGATCTTTATTTGAAAAATAGGAAGGTATTTCATAATCAAAGAGCGTTTAATTTTAGGAAATGTGTCACATTTTCTAAACGTTTACCTGTTTAGTTTTTCTAAAATCTTAAGGTTCAATTAACAATCACATTATTCAATCTAATATAAAGCAAGCCCTCTGTGTCTTTGAAACAACTGTAAAATGAAACAAATGGCCAATGAGGTGCTACTTTTCAAGCATTCTTAGATTTTATCAAATCAAGTCATTTGAATCTGTACTAATTCAGCAAAATGATTTATTCGTGAATTTACTATTTTTAAGTGAAATTGTATTTCATACATTGTTGCATGATAAAAACACCTTCTAATAAGACACTCTAAAAAGCATAAAAAATGTCTTATAATTTATTTTCTAAATATATAATAATTTACACAAGAATCATTTTTAAAAATAAATATTTAACGTGCCACTGCTAAAGTTATCAAATTTTTCCTGTGAAAAAAATCCTATCATTTTTAACCTAAAGCTTTGTTTCTTTTTGCAAGGAAAATAAAAAATAGTGCTTAAATCATAAATAAAGTAAGTGAGTGAATCTAACATCAAAAACAAAAACATTGAATCTTAATTAGTTAGCTAAAATCAAACACACGGAAATAGTCAATCAATGTAGGCGCATGGGAATTTCTGTTTTGTAATGATTTAGATGTTTCGAAGGTCTTTGAGTTGCATATTCTTTTCAAAACGGGCATAATCATGATAGAAATTCATACTTGATGGAATTTCTAGTCCGCTAGTTGTTTTACAACAAAAAGTTTCGTTTCAAAACATTCCAGACTCGTGGTATGTCAAATAATTTTCATGGAGCTTTTTTCTCGGAGGACAGTTTCTAGACCACTGATGAAGTAAACCTTCCTGAAACATAACATTGAGCTTTAATAAGATTTTCAAGTATTGTGAGTGTTTTGTCGGATCTACTAAGCTCCTGCTTTTTGTAAACATCACATTTTAATTAATTACTAATAAAAATTATTTCACAGATTATCTGACCTTTCGCATCTAGAAATTGAAAATTATTCGTCGAATAAATCGATCATTGTAGACATATACAATTTGAAAAAAAAATGAAAAAAAAAATTATATGGATTAATAATAATGTATGTGGATTAATAGTATAGGTTTGGTTTGGTTTGTCGCTCTACGGTCATTTTGGGTACACGTTAGGCTAATTAGACCGGGACCTGCAGTTTAACTTTGGATTCCAAACCACTCGCAAACATCCATGCCACCACCAGGATTCGAACCTGAATCCTGTGGTACCAACGGACGGAACTCTAGCCAAATTGGCCATCAGGTCGTGGATTAATAGCATAAGAAGAAAAGGCATTTATTCATATAATTTATTTCGTATTTATATTTTGGTTCATTGTAATGAAATTTTGTAAATCTGACTGTGCTTTGTAAACATATAAGTGCTTCCTTTGTAAATAAATATGCATTCTTACTTTGTAAACATGTCCGAGGAATTATCTGTTTTGTGCAATTTTGAAATTCTGTTGAAAAAAAATTTCTACTCGTGTCAAATTTCAGACAGGGTGTTTCTATAAGATGTCTTAATATTTTCTATTCCTTTTTTACAGATACGAGTAATAGTGCAGACGAACATTCCCCTCTATCAATGGACATTATTCACAGAACGGGGTCATCAGCATACCTTTCTTTGCAAAGGATAAAGCAAGCCTCCTTGTAAGTAGGCATCTTTTTTTCCTTCAATTCAACAGCATTTAGGGACCTTTCAAAAATGTATTTTTCAGAAGGGATGTTTGGAATCTCATGAATGCATTCAAAAGTGTAATAATCAACAGTGTTAGTTCATAAACTAAGGGATATTAAGGTGGTTTGTAAATTAACTGCTTTTCACTTAAAATCCTCAAGCTCTAGGATACAATACATCAAACGTCAAATTATTTTCTCTTTTGATGAGATTTGAAAAATTAACCGAAATTTTACATTACTACAGCTCATTTAAAATTATTATTCATTTTTTTTAAAATTAACATAAGAATTAAAAAGTTTTTCTGTTAAATTGTGTTGATTTTATCAAATATAAACATCAGAAATTAAAAAAGATAATAACCTTAAGAAGCAATTATGTTATGCAGTTATTTGCTATTGCTATTTAATTTATTTTTTACAATATTAAATGCATAATGACATTTATACTCATTATCAGATAAAACAAGAACGATATAAATTAAATAAAATTAATTCATTAAAAAAGAAGTAAATATAATAGATCCCTCTCTTATAAAAATAATTGAGTAATAAAATACGCTGTAGCCGAACTCTAATTTATGATTCTTTGGTTATATAGATAGATTCAGAAAAAAAACCGTCATTGAAAATGGCTTTCAATATTTTTAAAATATTAAATAACTGTCATTGTATAACAGACCGAAACTCACCAAGATTTCAAAGTAGTAGTCTTTGTCTTAGTAAATCTTTGAAGCTCACGCAACTCCTTGTTGAAGCTAATCCAACAGCGTCATTGTTAATCATCCAATCCAGGATAACCGAAAGCTCTTCGATAAGCGGCGATTACAATCCGTCGTGGGTTTGTAAAGGCGTGGGAGTCCGTTCCCATCATTTTCCTTCCTCCTCTGTTATTGAGCAATTAGGATGAAGATGAACTATCTCGGACAGCGGGCGGACATTGTTCCGGACGAAGCGTTGACCAACAGCTTGGCCCATTTGAGTTTCTTAATCATTCTTGCCGTCTTCCCATTGTGTCTTGGGAAGGGATGCGAGAGAGGTTTCCCGTGGGGGAAAGTGTGTCAATGCTGCGCTTTCACGGTAGGGTTCAGAACCACCCACTCCCACCTTTGTTCAATTTCACTAGTGTCTGAAATGAATTTTGTTTGGCAGAAATATGTCTTGGATATTGGAAGGAATAAATGACGTATTTTTTTGCATTAAAGAAAAGCTACAATTCCTCTTAAAACACACTAACCATCTCCATTCCATTGCACCCTGTTAGAGTTTGGATATTTCATTCATTTATTTAAAAAAAAAAAATTGTTGCTTAAACAGGTCGTAAAGATTTTTGTTCTTAACAGAAGTAGAAATCAGCGTAGCTGAGTAATTTTCTGTAGTTTTGTTAATTCGAAACTATATCACTAACCAACTATATCTATATCACTTACCAACAACTATAAATGGAGGATTTGAAGGTTACTACTGTTAAAAATGTAACTAACATTAGAAGCTAGATAAAGTTGGCTATTATAAGGTGCTTTTTACCATATTTTATATGATAGATTCATGTGCTTAGATGCATAGAGTAGAGGATATAAAGTCAAGAACAAAAGGCGTCTTATAAAAAAACCAGGTTGTGTTTGTTTCGCTAAAATTAAAGAGATTAATAACATTATTATTTTTTATTTTAATTAAATATTAAACTATACAATACAATGAAGGACAAAATAACTTCATATTACTTTAAAGAATTCAATTTCCATTTTTTTCAGAAAAATAAACTCTTCTTTAATATACAAATTTCAGTTTTAAATACTCGTCTCTGTCGGTGAAATAATAGTATCTTGATTTTGTAATATGCCTGTATTCAATTTATTATTTCAATTCACACAAACGCAACACTGTCATCGAAAATAAATGTGAGAACAGAGCATCACAGTAAAAAAAATTTTTTGAAAGTCAGTAATACTAAATTGGTTTCCAAAAATTAAAGAAAATCAGAAGAATTGAGATTGATATTTTTTCATTGAAATTTAAGGAAAGTCTGTAAAAAACATTGATGAAATAGGATTCCACACATTGGGTACGAAAAGAACAACAGACTTATTTTCTGTATTAGAAATACACAAAATGGGAGCCTATCAAAAACATAGTACCCGAGATATCAATCCATGTTCCATGCTAAAAGGACCGTATTAAGTAGCTGGGTTGGCAGCAAAGCCCAACCAAGTTGTCGTATTAAGGCAGTTTAGAAAATCCTAATGGGTTGCAGAAAGCGGGTGCCTAAAGCATCCCAAATATGCTCAATCTGGTTCAAGTCCGGAAAATGTGCTGACCGAGCAGCCTGACTCCTCAGTAAAAGCATTGATTTGCATTTTAGTTAACATGTGTGCATACCCAATTAAACATCTCGTTTCAGAATATGTATTTGAAAAGGATTCCTACTCAACCTTCTTTCTGCACAGGATTCCTATACAATTTTTCAGATAAATGATGTCGAATACTCAAATCTAAAATTTCCAATTTTCATGACGCCATTTCTACTTGCAGAAACTGTAGACGCTTTTAAGTCTGTATTTGGCCACGTGTTCAACTGATCTTATACAACAGTTTTCTGACGGAGAATAACTTTTTAGGTATACTGCGTTAATTTATATGAAATTGACTGTAAGCGCAATTTTTCTAACTTTTCCCTAATTTTTGGAAAAAATTAAATAACGTTTATAATCAAAATAAGTTAAAAGAAACATTTTTCTTTGTATACGTGACTGGAAAAAAGCGGTGGTAAAAATATAAACTTCATTAAAATTTGTTATATATCTCTATTTATCTGAATGATGTTTAAACTATGCTCTAATTTATAATTGATTATAGTACAGATAATTAATTTTTGTTACATTTTCCATTAATCTAATTTATAGAATTAATAAATACACAAATAATGGGAAATATTGTGTGTTTTATATATTAACGATTTGCAAAAAGCAACAATTGTTTAAAATAATGGATATATATGAATTTGAAAAATAAATGAAGCCATTAAAATAACTTTTTTTTTTTATAATCTTCTTCGATTTAAATAATTTTAAATTTGTTTTAATAGAAATTCATTGAATGAAATTTTTTTATACACGAGTAAGATTTCTCTTAAAATGAAAACTTTAAATATTGAATACTCTCTCAATTTCAGTAAGAGCTTTTAAATTGTAGAGGATGTTTAGGATTTACACTTGTGGTCGCTTAACTAGGCACATCCATTTGTTGGTAATTGCTGATATAGCCGAATGGCTCCACCCTCCCATTGACTTAACTAGGCTCATTTGCTAAGCCGCCTGCTTTTAATCTTTAAAATCAATTTTACTTTTTTACGAGGCAATCTGTTTACATTCTAACAATCTGAAATAAATCTTTCTGGTTATTATTTAATTATATTCAATGATCGCTTTTTTTCATTAAATTTAACGAATGAATTCGGTTATTAATTTTATGCAAATGACCCATTTTAGTATTTGCAGCATTCATGAGAGTTCAAAATTATTTTAAAGTACTTTTTGCTGCCTATTTTTCTAATGTTTTTTTCATATTATTATTATTATTATTATTGGGGTGCATTTCTCTCGGCTATTTTGAATTTGAAATGAAAAGGTTTTACAAAAGAAAAGAAAAAAATAACTGAAAAGGATTTTTCAAATTTTCTCTTCACTACGTAAATTTCCTTGTGAAATCTTCTTTATGCAAAGAAACAATCCAACCTTACATATTCAGTATCTTTCCAATTCTCCTGGACACTTGAGAATTCTGCTTCAGAAATCCCGTCGAGATGATGAATTTGCCTACCGCTATATTAATGGCCAAATGTTTTTGGAGGGAAAGGGAGATAATTGCCGACTCGTTAATCTAAGCAAACGACCACCCTCCTCTCGCACCCTGTCACAGAGTTCTTTGAGTGATGTCCTCCTGTCCACCCTTTTTTCCCATCAATGTGGCCCAGCGGGGCACCATTTAAAGCCAGCAGGGGACCCAGGTGCTCCGAAGTAACTAGAAAAATCAGCTAGAAGAATTATCCCTCCCAGACACTAGATGAATTGGAGGTATCAATCGAAACCAGAGGCGTGGCACTCGCAGGAAATATGATGACGGATTTGGCTTATCGATAATGCCAATCAATTAGCTCTCTTTAGCTTTTGCTACTTTAGCGCCCTTACACTCCTATGCTTTTTGTTGGGAAATGTCAGCTGTTTCCAACCAGAACGAAATCTTTGATGCTTTTCGATGCAAACTTTAAGTGGGAAGTTTATTTTAAGAAGGGTGAAAAGAGTTTATTGTGTGAAAAATGAATCCAATAACTAGACTGTTAAATATGATTGAAAGGAGAGAGAGATGTTCATGACAGTTTAGAGCTATCAATCCAAAGATAAGGCGTGGTACCTTTGGAGAGTTCTGGGAAAGTGAGGCGACGGTTTTGATTTATTGATAGAGCCAATCAGTTATAACTTTTCACTCCGTGCTAATTTAGAGATCTTTCAAAGACACATCTCGACTTTTGACGGAAAGAGTTGGCTTGTGTAAACCATATTATCTTTTCTCCTTTGGCTGCCTATTAATCTTGATCTTACATTATACATCTGTAAACTAACTGATGATATGACGTTAAACTAGGTTGATTGTTGGTTATACACCACCTGATCATCTGTTAACATATTGTATTAGGTTCTCTTACAGAAAATGATTTGATAAAAGTACAAGTCAATATTATTTTGTATTTTAAACTGCTTTCTCAAAGGTATGATGCAAGTCTTTTTAAAGAAAGAAGCAAAAGTTATTGGCACTTTGCATCTTGAAGTAAATAGATAAATACAACTTTCTGAGCATTTCTCCACATATATAAAATATTAGAATGCATTAGAGTTTTAACAGCAGGAATACTGAACTGCCAGCAGTTATCGAATGAACCGGGCTCTCTGGTCTTTACCAGACCGGGGTGGTGGTGTGAAAGATAGAAACATCAATAGCAATTATTCAACAGACGAGTTCAAAAGTTAGTTGCAAGTAGCAATGTGAAGGTACCGAATAATTTCAGGTCTATATTAGATTGGAGTATTTGTTCAAAGTATGTTAATTGATAAGTATAATTTTAATATATATTCAGGTCGTTTTTTCTGTGACGTGTTGATGTCTTTCAAGAACAATGCTTTGATTCATTGAATAATTTTATACTCTTACAATAAAAGTTTGGAAAGATATCTGTAGAATGTTTAAATATTCATCAGGGGAGTGTTAAACAAGTAGGAATTTTGTGAAAGGGAGTATGTGGGAATTTTTGTAAATTTGAAAATACAAATAAATATTTAAAAATTAAAATAGTTTAAGGGCGAAAACTAATTTTATCCGTCATTGATTTGTTAAAGTAAAAGATTTATTAAAAGGTTCTTTTCACTAATTTTACAGCCAATAACCGATATTTTCTAGAAAACAGTACAATATCTAACCAAAGAGTATTTATTTTCATCAAAATTTTGCTTAGAATATCTGAAAGAAAGAGAAATGAAAAAGGAAATATTTGTCGAGCTGATTAATAATTGTTTTATTCGTTGTCACTACATGATCCACAATGCTGTAAAATTTCAGCGAAATATGAGAAATATGCCACGTGCTTCATGATTTGATTTATTTCTTTTTTATGATATGCAGTACATTAAAAGCGTGTTTGTTGACCAATGTGCAACCCAGACCATGAACAATTAAGTTTACTTTTATATGATAACTTCAAGAAGATTTTTAATTCACCAAGTTCTTCACTCTGTAAACAAAATTTTGTACACATTAAAGATTTAAATTAATGTATTCAATTATTTATTATTTTGTTTTTTGATAAAGTACTGTGTTAAAAATAAAAATCAATTTGTCAAAGGTAGTTGATTCTGCAACAAATAGCTATTACTAGTACATTGCAACTGCTAATCTCTATAAAATATAGAAAAAGTACTTCATAATTTACTTTTACTGGTATGATTCATCATTTGATAATAACCGTTTTAAGTAATCTTGCAAAAAGATTTCACGATATTGTACAGCATCTATCTTTTCCATTGAAAAAAGTGCATTACAAAAAAATTTTGATGCATAAGTATTTGCCATAAAATTAAATTATAATTCTACGATTTATTATAATTTTGAAAGCTAAGGAATAAATCAAATTTTTAAAATATTAATCGTTGTATTCAAATAATAAAAACAAGTAGATGCATCCATTATTGTTCTAGATCTGTTCGATTTTACGGAAAATTCCTATTTAAAGTTAAGGCATCTATCCTTCCTTAAAAAAAATTGTCAGTTGTGCAAATTAACATATTGTCCCTTGCATACTGATTCTCATTTCAATATGAACATTTTCTTAAAGATTTGTTTTCAAAAATATTTTTTCCCAAATAGTTATTCCTTCTAATATGTTGATTGTCCTGTGGAAAAGTTTGGCTACCCTTTCTCTAAAATCCCAAACTTTTTCATTGGTAATGTCTTTCCAAGAAGCTTCAAAGTTCGAGGCCACTCCAGAATTGATCTTTTTGTTGTTGCGTGGCACGAGAGTGGTGTCTAGGCGTGGCCAGGCGTGCTTGTCGCGCGTGACGCAGTCTCAGTCTGACATCCTGTTGCAAGGTCAGGGATCAGGGTGCCCCTCCAAGGCGTTGGTCTCATAGTGTTCATGATCTCTCTGTTCCTTCGGCTGGATTCCTTGCGCAGGTGGCATCGAGTTTGGGTTGTGTTCGCCCCCACGTCAATGATTAATTTACGTGAATCTCTGGCGTGTAAGGTAGCATCGTGAAATTTGAAAAGAAGTATTGCAAAACTGCGCTTAGCTTTTAACCCAGAGCTCTGTTTGCGATGGTTTTGCTCAATTCATTCCACTTTACATTAAAAAAAAAGTATTATATAGATTAAATTGAAGCTGGTTATTCATTCCACGTTCATGAATTTCATTTCTTTTTAATCTTCTTTGGATTTAGTAATGTGGAAAGAAAAAAGGTTTTTAAAAAAATATATTTGTATTGATGAAACTTGTTATTAATTCGAGAAAACTTTTTCAATTTTTATTTTATTTCTTTTTAATTTTCTATGAATGCATTGATGTGAAAAAATATAAGATTTTTAGTTTTTTTTAGACTATAAGATTAATTTCCGTTAGCAAATATTATACTTCGTTATTTACGTTATTTGATACTTAGATAAGTCATACTCTGTATAGTAATTTCTTAATTATTTATTTTCATTAACAAATTATGTATAGAATGTAATAATAATCTACACAACAATATTTTTTGCATTTTCTATCTATTATTTCATGTATGAATTACTATAGTCTTGCTTTAGTATAGTTATAATCATTATATGTACATTAATTAGTAGTAGTAAATTGTATTTGCTTCTGGTTTTGTCTTTTTAACATTATTTTTGGTACACCTTCAACATGCATAAGGTTAAATTCGAATATTAATTTCCTTTTGAAAGTACTCATTACATAATATAGTGCATTTTTATGATATAATCATAACTGTTATATTATTTATATGATATTAGGATAATTATTTATTTCTAATGTTGTTTGGTTAGTTATCTTTAATTTAACAACTTTTTAAAAGATACAAAGATTTACATTAGATTTGCCAGAAACATGGTTTATTCCTTGCATTTCCTGATTTGAATACTGCATTTTTTAAACCAAGTACTGTTGGCCTCTCGATAATGAAATAGGTCTGATATCTAAAAATGTTTCTATAACATTGGAATTTTTTTCATTTTTAACTGTTAACTTATTTTACACCAAATATGCTGCGGTATGAGTTGCAGGATGAATTTTCTGATTACTCTTGGTTAACTTTGGCAAAACAATAGGAATCTTTATTATTGAGTTCCAGAATAAAGATTGTTGATCGTTTTTGTTCTTTCTTTTCAAGTGTCTGCTCCTTCCTCATTCGAAGCAAGAATATTTCTCTGGAAATGAACAGAAAATTGGTTCATTTTAGATTTCTTCATTTAATAATTCAGTTCTTTGATAATACCTCTAATAAATACCTTTTCAATTTACTTATTTAAAGTTATCTCGAAATTAATTGAAAAGTAATGGTTGTTATATTTAAATATCTGTGTACATTTACAAGGGACACGTTAAATTATCGTATTATTGTTTTTTATTTTGATATATTGAACACTAGAATTTGCTTTCAGAGAATAATTTTCTAAAAGCTTTATTTAAGTGAATAAATCAAAATTGCGAAAAAAAAATCATTTTTTGACGTTATTTTAAATATATATATAGATATAAATTGCTATGTTTACGTAAATGTAAGATTTCAAATAGCGTTACAAAACATTATTTAATAATAAATACTAAACTTGGCTTCGGACTCCATGACACAAAAGCAATATATCAAAAAAATTCATTCTCGTTCAAATTAAAAAATAAAATTTGAATAGCCCTTACTACAAATTAAATCATGAACGAATCGCTACAAAGCAAAGCACAGCAAACATATGAAAACATTTAAATTTAAAATAAATACTAATAAACAAAAGATTGCTAATTTTCTATTCTTGTACAAATAAATTGGAATATTCTATTTTGCTGTTTGATTATCAACCCGAAAACAGATGCTCCACAAAAGTTTGGCGTTTTTATTTCATCTCATAATAACATACGAAAAGGAATTTTTTTAAATACACAACAATTTAAAGTTCATTTTTGTTTAAAATAAAAAATACATTTTTTTATTCGTAGTCAGGCTTATTTGAAACGTTTTGCTTTTTTTTTTTTTTTTTTTTTTTATAAGTGAAGTATATGGTTTTCCTAACTTTATTTCAACGTAGCATGCATTCTTTTTCAATCCTTGAATTTGATGTATTCTCCAAAAAACACTGATCATTTCACATAAAAATAAATATTTTAAAGTGATAAAAAGTCATTTGATGAGGTCGATGTAAGTAAAAAGTTCAAACGACCCATTCATGAAATTGACAGACAAAATGTTTCGTATGTCAATCAAGTGAATATTTAATTTTAAACCCAGACCGATTTAAAGTGTGGACAAATAGTTTTAAATGTTCCTTCAGTGGATGCTGACATTTATTGACGGCGTTAGCATCCAATTTATTTATCAGTCCGTCAACAAATAGATAAAATGAAATGAATTTTCTAATGATAAATTGAATGTGCGAAGAATTGGCTTATCGTTAACGCTTATCCTTTTCGTGACCTTATCTCTATTTTACAGAAAACGTGCGCTTTCAATTTTTCAACAGTTTGGAAACACGTGCGCCTTTGTTACATCAAGATTTTCAATCGAAGTCGGGGCTTCCTCCATTACGCTGCGTGTCTTCCGACGGAATCAAAAGCATTCTAATTTCATCCACTAGTGGAAAGCGTGAGCTTCAAATCATTCTTCTTCAAAAGCATTTATTAAAACGATGTGTTTGAGGAAGGATGATGGAAACTGAAAATATCCAAATGTATCTTGTAATAATGAATAGTCTGTACTTTTAATAAATGCCTGTTACTGAAGAGGCTTCAAAAGAGTCCGCATTTGGAAAAAATAGGATGAACAATATCTAAAAACTATTTAGTCACGCCAGGAAAAACTAATCTTTATGTTAGAAAGAAGATTAAAATTTCCTTTTATCATCAAATTTATTAAAATGAATGAACTAATTAACTATAAATTAATTTTTATAATGTCTCTCAACTGCAATATAAGATTTTACAGGAATAGACTTGAGGCCACCAAAATCTAAATGAAACATTTCTATTGAATTTCAAAAACTAAAATAATTAGTCTAGATTTTGCTATAGTCCTTGAGATACGCATGATTTATATATAAGTTTATATTTCTGAGTTTATGAAATGCATAAGAATATATTGCATTTGCAATGTAAATGCAATGATGTTCAGCAACGCAAATGTAAATGCAACAGGAATACGCATATGTGGTATGATATTTACGGTATAATATCATATGTGGTATAATATTTACTTTACATTAATACATAAAGAAAATTATGAATACATGAGATATTAAGAGGTCTGCAATTAACTTAAATCAAATAATTTGAGATTTGTTTCTTTTTTAATTCCTAAATGTCTTAATTTATAGTACTATTTGAATATTAAGCGTAGAATAAGTTAGTTGTTAACTTATAGAAAACTTATAGAACTTAATAAGGGTAATATTAATATGGTTAATATCAACTATTGTCAAAGTTAATATGAAGCTAGTTGGTTTTAAATTTGTGATTATAAAAGTCAACTTGATGCTTGAAAATCTGACCCTGATTTATCAGGATTATTAAGAAAGTCATTCTGTAGTATATATTCGCAGGTTTGATGTTTTTGTTTCAAACGACTGGTATAGATGCATACATAAATGCATGTTTCATAGACAAAATCATTTATTTTTTATCTTTCTATCTATTTACGTGTGTATACGGAGTACATACTATATATTTATGTGTATTTACATTAAAGATTCAGTTGAAGGTCTTGTGAAGAGAAATTTCCAATTGTTTAAAAGTAATTTTTCAAATAGAGAGTTTTGCAGCATCTTCTTCGAAAAAACTAGAAGCTATTCATTTCTTTTGTTGTAATGGCTGTAATTAAAATAAGATCTGAAATAAAACTGTCCTTGAAGAATTCGGTAATGCGAAAATAATTGTTTCATCCCAGCCCTTCAATAAAAAACGTTCCCACCACTGTCTTCGCTTTAACCAGTACTCTATCTGAAATTGAACTTGAAAGAATATGAACTGTCCTTTCTCAAATAAGCAGACGAAATTCAATTTGAAATGTAATTTTTTGTATGTGCAAATTTAGTCTAGTATTTGTAAGATATATTTCACAATTACTTGAAATTATAATAGTAGGGCTAATTAACAAATTTCGTGGTTTGAATTGTTGTGGAATTGTACTCAAAATCAAGATTAAAGCCTTTGATTATCGTCATTTTTAAAGTTGGATTTGAGTTACTTTGTCTCTTAAAAATTATAAAACATTGCTATTTTTCTTGTTACATAACATTATTTTAAATATTATTTATTATTTATTTATTTTTTTGCCTTTTATGAAAATACTATTGCTTCTTAATAGCTTCATTGAAGATGTATGAATATTTTACACACATATAAATAGAAAGAATTTTTTATATACGGAGTAAAGTTTTTCATACTAATTTATCTCTTAATCACTGTTCACGCATCTCTCATCTGTTAGCACTTCTTTGCATAGAATAGCTTCAGTTATGTATTTGGAATTAGAATAAAGTTTTCATTTACTTTTGTTGAGCAAAATTTCAAAGAATTCATGGGAAATTCAGAAGAATGAAATGTAATCTAAGAAAAGAACTGAAAGGAAACAAATAAATTAGAATGAATATTAGAAAAACTCATTACTGTTACAATGAAACTTTATGAAAAATGACCTATTTTCAACTCCTTTTTGACAATGTTATATGTGTATAATTAATAAATAATCTATTATCTAAGTGATGTTTTAGTTCCGAACATGGAAAAGGTAAGTACAAATCACTTATACTCTACAAGTCTTGGCTTCTTGCCCCTACCTACGCCTAATCCTTCTAGAAAAAAACCTCAGATGAAGACTGTTATAACAGTTAAGTGTCACTTCAATCAGAAATTTCTTTATTGAACAGGAAATTCGGGTGCATCAAAATAATGCAGTTTATTGCAATATTTTTTTGTAAGGATAATTCCTGTTCAACTATGCCAAGAATTCAGATATATATATTTAGAATAGTTCAATTATTTCTAATGTTAGATTTCATAAATGATTCGGAATTTATTTTAGCAAAATATATCTAACGGTTACTCAGTATTATATGGCAAAATATTAAATATGAGTACAAATCACCTTGCTTTTTATCAATAAATAAAACATCTGCATTGTGTTTTTATTTCTTATATATATAAATGAACTCCTGCGAGGTGAAAACAGCAAAGATTTGATAGTATTTTCTAACTAGGATTAGGCGTTTTCCGACCCAAAACAAGAGCCATGCTTTATTTTATAAGTGATTTGTACTCATCTTTAATGTATTCTAATTAAAATTCAATAAAATCTATGCTCAAAAGATTTATAAGTTTTTAGTATGCCTTTGACAGTCGAAGTATTTTCTGTATATAAATTTACAGTAATTTTATTCTGTTTTTTATGTGTTTATTCAGATGAAAGTATCAATCATCTCTACCATTTTCATATAAATATTAATTAATGTCAATACGACAGATAGCATATGATCCTTATTAACATTTTTGGAGAAAATTATAAATTTTCAATGCCAATTCAACAATAAAATGTTGAGAAACGATTTATCATGTCATTAATATAATCAAACGATCGTCGATACATTTTCAAACAATTCATCAGTGTTTGTGTTATTTTAAGAAAATTTATTTAAAACAATAATTCAAAACCTTCTGTCAAAATGAAATATGTGCAGTTATGTAAATATATATTCTAGAAAAAATGAACGTCCAACCATTTCTGTTTTTATTGTATTGAAAAAGTGCCTAAAAATCAAAATAAATAAAGAACTTTGAATGTTATCAAAACGAAGTTGCTTTTCCTTCTCTTATTATCTTTCATTTAAAAAACAGAGCCTTCTTGATTGTAGGCATAAACATGCATGCTGTTGTTTCGAATCAAGAAAGTGGTTTCCCTTTGTTTTGAAACAATACATCAAAAGATTCTTGCTACCATCTTTTCTACCCATATTTCCACATTCAGCCTATTTTCAATTCCTATTTGCATTAGAAGATCCTTTTTCATAAAATGCCAAGAATTAAGTGCATACTAATTAGCTGCTTTCTGATTAAATGGCTTTCAGAAGTAGAGGAAGTCTTGCAGATATTTACCTCAAAGCTGCTTCCGATTCTTTGGGCGTTTACCTATGCTGCTCATTTGTCTGAGACATCCAGTTTGCATATCTATGTAAGCTTCGGTGGACGTTTATCATGATCAAAGTAACAACTCGGCGTGCACGAATTACAAACCATTCGCAAACTTGACCGCGGATTAAAGAAGACAGAAAAATAAAAATCTGAATGTTTTATGAAGACCTCTTTCCAAACAAAACGTGCCACTATCCAGTATATCATAAATTCAGAAAGGCAAGCCCGAATCTGCGTGCTTAAAGTTTCAAAATGGTGGACGAGATTTATAGCTTAGATTTCCGAGTCTATTTAGGCTCTATTTTCAGAGGGAGTTATTTGTTTTTATTAAGGTAACCTCAAGTCGCAAGGGCAAGCCTAACAGTAAGCCATCGATACTAGACGAACCTAACTTACTTGACCGCAATTTTTGCTAATAGGATTCGCCTGTTGTCTATCAAATATCTCCACGCGTTGAAGCCAAACCGTGCCATAAAGAAAATAGCGTCACACTAAAGTCATGCTTTCCAAGAACTGGTTTTTGTTGGTTGTTCTATTTCTCGATTGCATTCAACTCATTTTGCATCTCTTAATTAGGCGAAGAATTTTGCAGATTTTGGAGTACAATAATTAATCAACATCGAATGCCCTTTGAAACTAGAATGGGCCATTACAACAATAGGCCTACATTTGAAAGTTGGGCAACTCTTTTAGCATGAAAAAATTCAATAATTATATATTTTAAAAATTTATATTCCTATATCATAAAATAATGAGTTTCCTTCTTTTTTAATTAGATAATATTTTCTAAGCAATATAAATTCTAAATCAAATAAAAAATAATAATTTCTTTAGTAATAAGTTGAAATTATACACAATTAACTAGAAAGGGATTGATGTGTACCATTAACAACAAAGCTTATTAGTTTACATTAGATATTAATTCATGTTATTCATTATTATATAAAGAGTGTCTTAATATGAAAATAACCTATCTAATTATTATTTGAAGATAAATTATTTCTTGAGTTGCTATTTCAGCAACTCAACATTTTTGAATCTAATGAATTTTCTCAGAAGCAAGAGAAACTTTCCGAAATTGCTTATTTAATTTACTTTCAAAATTCACGTAACAAGATTTCTCTCGTATTAAAGTTAAGACTGATTAAAAGGTATTCGTTCTTTATAATAATGTTATATCGTTGTAAAAAAATCCTAAATTAAAGAAATTATTAGAATAAAGATAATTACTGCCTTACTTTCCAAATATAAATTTCAATACAGATATTGGAAAGTTTACGAATCCTTTTTCTATCTCTTATAAACATTTTGTTTTATTTTTTGAAAGCTCTCTGGAGCATAAATCCGAAAGAATTTCTAATTAATGATGGCATTCTACTCTATAAATTATGTTTTTATATATGCATTAAAGTATTTAATTAATGCAACAATGTTTTTATTAACATAAAAAGCGTTAACTCTCGTAAAGTGTTTATTATTTGAATTCTTGGCATTTATTTAAAAATTGCACCCTAATCAACTTGAAACTCGAACAGCATTTCAAACTGATATCAGGTGAGTATTTCTCATAGAATTAATTGGACGATATGGATCTCGAATTGATGAAGAAATGCTTTAGATTTGCATCATTTTCCTTAAGTTCTTCAGCATCGTATTTTAAGGTAAGTTGTTAATTTAGTCTCATTATTTTTCATTTCTTCATTCAAATTTTTATGTTAATAGAAATGATAATTATTTAAACTTCAAATGGTTTTTTTGAAAAAAAATCCTTTCCTCTTATAAACATTAAAATTCTGTATAAGTACTTAGTAAGTTGAGAAGATTCACCATAATTAATTTTTGGAGGCTATAACACGAAATATATTATCGTATTTAACATATAATATTTGTTCTTTTCCCACCATAAAAAACTTCCTTTTAATATTATCAAACGAATTTCAAAATAGTAATAAAAAAGCAAGATTTCTTTTTATTTAACACATTAATTTTTAAATATACATTAAGCTTTTAGTTTAAATTTGTGTTAAGTAAAATAAAAATATTCAAATTTGATCGGCTATATGGCTAAGTAATCTTTTCCTCAACGTAATAAGTGTGCTTATTATTATTTTTTTTTCCTATTTTTATAAAAAAATCCTATAAAAAAATATTCAAATTTGATCGGCTATATGGCTAAGTAATCTTTACTTCAACGTAATAAATGTGCTTATTATTTTTATTTTATGTAAAAGTTCAGAGTTGTGTTAATAATTTATCACGCAATGCATACATATGTAAAGTATCTTTCTAGAAATTTCAATACCAGATAATTTAATTTTAATCTTCTGTTTTTGAAGATGTATAATGTCAAATTATTAAATAGTTAGAATTTTCAATAATAGCCAATATTTACAGAAATTTACCCAGAAATAAAGAACTTAATTTATAAAAATATTTAATATCAATGACATCTTTATTTTAAAATTACGCAATTCATATTCCCAAGTTGTAAAAGGACGTATTCATTCTCAGTGCCTGTTTTAGAGAGAAAATTAACCCCATTAATTCTATTGTTTTAGAAAGTATGTGCCTTGCACATTCAGTTATATATCTAAATGAAACAAGAACTCAACTAGAAAGGAACTCTCCAATAAATTACCAAGAATTTTAAAAACTTTTCTGAAATAGTAAAATTCCTATTCAGCTCTCTGTAAGCAAGGTCCTAACTGCAACATTATAGTTCCTCCCTATACTCCAAGAACAAAGTAGTATCCACCAATAATTAATTTACATCACTCAATTATCTACAAACTCGCATATATATTGTGAAAAAGATGAGGCACTGAAACAAGCCTGTTTTTGCTGACTAAAGCAGTTCAAAATGAGTTTAAGGAAATTCTTATCAGCGAGAAACTTTGAATTCCCATTATCGATGAACAGCTGTACTCATATTTCTCTGTGAAAGGCTTTCTGGTTTTGCTGCCTCTCAAGTTGTAAATGAGAAACGTCGTTGGGTGCGGCACAGCGATAGCAGACACGAGGCCTACGCAGAGTCATATTTCACACTGGCTTTTCTCTTTGTTACACAATGTTTTCCATCTGACAATGTAACAAGAATCGGTTTAGGAAAAGGGAGAAGCTAAGCAGCTGGGATTAAACCTTGTTGAAGGACTTGCATGTGATAGCACCAGTCAGTTCACTTTCACGAGGAGCCACACTTTCTTGCCATGACAGGGTTATTGAAAAAGCCTCGCTGCTGCAGTGCCGCTCCATTGCAAACATTAGATTTGACAGGCTAGTCAGTATCGTATCTGACAAGCATTGAAGATGTGTTGCTTTCTCGACAATATTTATTGCATGAAATCTCTTTGTCAGGTGGATTTATTCAAAAATCCCCAGGAAATTTTCTGGAAAGCAGTTTAAGTAAAATGGGGTTTTATATTGTTTCTCGACACAATTGAACTCTTATTTGCAATAAAAGAATTTTTATACATTAAAACAAAACAAATTAAAAGATGGAATAAAGTTTTACCACGTTATGCTATGTTGTCCAGTTTATGTCTTCTAGGAATTATGAAATTCCATATTAAAACTATTTAATACATTGTAAACCACGCATACACAGTGATGCAGATTTCCATTTAGAATGACTATGCAGTTTCTTGGAAGTCGAAATTCAGTTAAAATTAAAACTTTAAAAATAATTTTATGATTCTTTTAATGGTGATTTCATTTTAAAAGAGCTACTGTTCTTTACTTTGACACAGTTGAATAGGAATTATACTATTTCATAAAAGTGGGGTTTTTTTTTGTCATCTATTACAAATAGTCTTGTCTTATGGTACTCTTCCTGTTCAAAAAGAAATGTCCTAAGAAACGTTTAAAATTATCCTAAATTTATATTAGAATATATATGCCTAAGTCTTGCACAGATCTCAATTTTTTTGTGTCTTGTCTTCATTTCTAAATGAAAGTTTCAATTATATTCTTCTTTCTTTTTCTTTATAGTTGTGAATTGAAAAGAAGAAAAATTACCTGAAGACTAAGGAATTCTGTATTGCTATTTTTAAGCATCACGAGTCCTTATGAAGCGAGTCTGCGAATCAGTTTCTTAGAATAGAAGGAGAATAATCCTTTCTGATTTATAAAACGAACTAAAGTAAAATTGGTAAGCATAAAAGCATCAAACAAACCACTGCTTGATTAGAAAATGATTACTGGCTACCAACGAAGAAGACATGTTAAGATGAGACATAATAACGGAAGAAGGTTTCTTACCAAGTATTAGGATTCAAGTACGATACTATTGGGAAGCAAACTTGCCCCCTGGAATTTTCCAACAAATTTGAAGTTTACTGAAGATTGAGGATCGAAAATTCTTTACTATTTGCTCAAAATATCAGTTGTAAAAGACGTATGACGTATTTAGGAAGATTATTTTTACGATACATTAATAAAAGGCATCGGAAAACAAACTTTACTTATTAAAAAGGAGACGAAATTTAAGCAGGAAAATCAAAGAAGTGCATTTTTCTTTGTAACTTTTTATAAATATCTATGGAATAGCATATAAAATCATCAAAATAAAATTTTAAAAAGATACCTGATGTTTTAAATAGTTGCAATTATAAATGCTACTTTATCTACTCCAATGAATGTCTTGAAGATTCCAAGAAGATGCGTGACAGCAATTGAAAATAATAACAGAATCCTCTCAACGTTAGAAACTTCCACGTATCCTGTAGGAAGAAACAAAAAGTAATGAAGACACATTTATTACGAAATATAGTTTTATCTTGTAATATATCCTATTATGGTATTTGCACAAACAACCGAAAAGAAGCCTGGTTGGAAAATTTCCACACTTGAATTCATTTTGAAGATGACTTGACTTGGTCATTCGCCACAGGGATTGCAATTTTTTTTCCGGAATTTCCAGCGATTTATCTTCCCTGATTCTCTCAAATCGAAGCAATTTGTTTAAAAAAAGGGACTACTTAAGAAATTTAATATTTATGCTGTATTACTATTTGTTGAAATATTCTATGGCTTAAACTAAGACAATTTAGGAACTTAAATGTTCTTAATTTAAGTAAATCCAATTTGTGCAAATTCCAGCGTTGCCACTGAACCGCTTTGGACTCAGACTTTTTTTTTTGGACTTTCAAGCACTTTGAGATAAAATTGCTGTTGTATTGTCTTAATGCAGTCATTTTCTTCCAGTTAAAACAGTTTCATCAATTTTATTTACATCATATTTATATATTTCTCATTATAATGATATGATTTAAAAACCGGAATTTGTATTTTATTGAAAATTAAATAAAATAAATTGAAGATATATATTTTCTAATTTATTAAATAATTTTATTTAGTATTATTTTCTATTGGGTTGTTGTTTTTGAATATGCCGGATTTGAAATACAAATTATTTGCCATTTTATGTTTGGAGGAATATTACAGGTGCGCTTCGACTACTCTAGATACGAACTTTTCTTGAGTAATTCGTAAAAAAACTTATTTTTACATTTACTTATTCTGCATTATATTTTTTACATTTACTTATTTTTACATTAACAAAACTTACATTTACTTATTTTTACATTAACAAAACTTACATTTACTTATAAAAATCAAATTGAGTTTCCTTTTGTACAAATGCCTCTATAATAAGATTTCGTGATCGTTTCATGTTTATGTTTATGTTTTGTATAACTTACTTAATTATTCTATTCTTGTACAAGAAAGTTGTTTTAGTGATTTCCAATTTAATTTCTAGCGTGACTTGAAAAGCGGCTAAGAAAAATGTAAGAAACAAAAGTTTGCATAAGAGTAAAGAAGAACTAATAAAATGGCCAAACAGAGAGTGTTTAAAAGTATAGTACGGATAATTCTTTTTAAGTTTCCCTTTGGGTTGAAGTTTTGGAATACTATTTAAAGGAATTGAGCTAAAAGAAGGGAGAAAGCTTTCGTGAGGAGAGTGCTTTATGGATGTGCAGAGGCGTTGACCGTCCCGAACAGCGAGAGTGAAGACGACCCCGATTCCTGACCTCAATCGACTCGCATCTGAGGTCAGGAGGACGCTTCTCCCATGCCCAAGGCTGCAGCACACCCACTCACCGGGGGACGAACACAAAGTGCGCACTCGTAGCTCATCCACCTATCCCTCGCCGAAGCAATGGGTGGACGCCCCGCAGTTACACATCGGCTTTACATGGGAAAACTCAATCATTAATTGGCGTGGTGAATCTGCTTTTATTAGAGATTTTTACAAATAAAAGGATTTTGTAAGCTGCGTTTATGCTTGCTTGAACTTTTTCAAAGCAGTTAGAATCTTCAAGAGGATTGTCATTGTCTCTCTGCTAATTGTTAAGTAGACGAGTTGAGTTATTTGACAACTTTTTTTCTTGCTCATGCTAACAAGGATATTTTGAGGTTGTATATTTATGTACAAACATTTTTTTTTTTTAAAGATTTTAAGTTTTTTTTTTTTTTTTTTTTTTTTTTTTTTTTTTACCGGGATCTCATAGGATACCTCGCGGAGTCCGTTACGTGTGGGAGTTAACTGTAAACAGAAATACTTCCACCAGATAATCTAGCTATAGATACCAAATTCGTGCTGTCCTGATCTTTTGTTTCGTTTTTTTAGTATCTGGCAAGTGGATAATCTTCTCGAAAGATCCAAATAACTTAGGATTACGAATATAATACGAGTTCCAATTTAAATTCCAACTGGTTGAATACTGCGCAACTACTAAGATTACTAAGTGTTCTTACTTGATAAATTATGCCTTATAAAACCCTGCTTCTGCTGAGCATCCATTAATATGGGCAAGTAACCAGCAAGAACGAAAACAAATTGTTCAAAATACATAAATATAACAATACATCCTGAACTCCGCCAGTGATGATCGCTCCCAAACTAACAGGGTTCGATTCCAGCTGGCCACGCACATTGCAGCGACTGTTTTCAAAATTGAGGACACTCGAGAAAGCCAGAGTTCGTGTGAATCTCCCATCGAAAGTTGGACTTCTTGGAGGATGCAGAAGCAATTCGAAGGAAATAAGTTCTTCCTTTCAGGAATAATTCGTAGGGAAGTTAAAAAAAATTCACCTTTCATAGTAGGTGATCTTTAAATCGTTTCAATAAGATAATTTTCATAGATCCATTTCATTAAGTGAGAAGAAAAGGATAAACTGTATATTTTTTCTCTTCCACAAAATATTCCGCTACTTGAGTAGATAATAATACTATATATAAGAAGCCCATGCAGGAAGTATCATCATCATTGGCGCAACAGCTCCGTGGTAGATCTACTGGAAGATTACGAGTTTTTTCTTTTTGTCTTTGGTAGGGTTGTCAGCCCTACACCTAGCAGCCATATTAGACCGGGACCTACGATTTAAAGTGGATTCCGAACCACTACAAACATCTATGTCACTCGGCCATCACATGCAGGAAATACACATAGTTTTAAATTTTTTAAATTTAAAAACTTGGATTTAATGATTAGTGGAAATAATAAATAGGAGTGAAAAAGCCTTTTCAATATTTTCTTTGAACATAAAATCGCCAATTGGCTAGTGCTCTGGTACCAACAGGCTTCAAATTCGAATCCTGGCGGGGATGTTTGTGAGTGGATCGGAATCCACGTTAAGCTGTAGGTCCCGGCCTAATTAACTTAAAGTGTGCACAAAATGACCGTCGAGCGGCAAACCAAACTCTTTAACATAAAATTAAAATCAATCCCTATCAGTATAGTTTATCTTCAACAAAAAGTATTGACGAAGTGTATTGTGACATTTTCTGAATTTCTTGAAAGAACCAGACAAGTGCTGAATCCAAATGGGCAAACCACTCCCCGACCCCTATAAAATTGGCGGTTTAAGGAGGTTTCTAGTATTAATGATTTATAATTAAAATTCTTTGAACTGAATTATTTTAAAAGGTTTTGAATGGTTTACTGTAAAACCCGCCCAGCAATGAAAACAAAGAACTCATCGTGCGAAGGCCTTGGTAAAACTGGAACTCAATGCGAAAATGCTTGGACACATTTCAAAAGACCATAACTCTAAAAATGCTCCAACTTTTTTCAGAAGTTCTCGGCCATCCCTCGAAACTTGACAAATGTAACTTTTTTGTAGAAATGATTGCTCAGTGAAAGAACGCCATAAGCAAACGAATTCAACTCGAAAATGATATCAGATTAATTTTTAAATAGGATAACACACTCCCTCATTACAGTCTAGATGAGCTCTCAATCGTCAGTTCCTGACCGGACGGTTTCTCCCAGAAGACACCACTAGGCTCATTGTATAGGCCGAAACTAATGTGGGCCCATTTACGAGAGCGAATTGTAGCCACGGTGACTTGATCCGTATCTGCGTAAAGATGGACTGTCCATCAATGGTGCTCCTATTCAACTTGTTAATTTCTGAACAGCGCAATAATTATTTGAAATATTTCATTAGATGGGATTATTTGAAGCCCTGTTTTTTAGCATTTCTTTGTAAATATTGCGTTAGACTGCTTAGGTCAGTATCCTAAAATAAATGTGGAGACCTTTTTATTTATTGTATTGTTCATTTTTGCTTAAGCTACTCTCGATAAAAAACATAATTGAATAAAAAAAAAGAGTTTTTTTTTTTTTTTTTTTTTTTTTTTTTTTTTTTTTTTTTTTTTTGTATTTAAAAAAAAAAATGAATCCCTTAAAACATCAACTTGCAGGATTTATAAATAATGTCGTACATCTAAGGGACACGGATAACGAAATAATGCACGCTTTACTATATTTTAACTCTCAACTATATTTTAAAGTTAAATGTTTGAAAATAAATATAAAAAAAATTTCCTTATTCAAGTATTTCATCGAACTACAAATATTAACGAAAAGTTACCTTTATTAAATTAAGCCATAAATAGATACAAAATTTGATTTTTCAACACTCATAAATAATTCTAATCCTGTGACAAAAATTAATCTAATTAAATTTAAGTTATTAATCCTGTTCTAAAAGTTCTTCAAGCTCTGGAAAATCGATTCTAGTAAAAAAAGTTACTTTGTCCAAATGTTAAAAAAAATATCAGTGTGTAGTACATGAAAATAGAAAACTAGTGAATAGCCAATAACATATTTTGCCACTAAATGAGACCGTGTTAAAAGGTCGACCGTTGAACTCATCGATCCTCATGCTTTCGGCATTCGAAACGCTTTGGAAAAGTCATCACTGGGGATTCACTTGCAGCCTCAATGGATCTTCAAGCTGGCTGTTCTAATTATTTTTTTTTCTGATTTAGAGTTATTATAACGAAATGAATTAAGGTTTGAAGGTGTTCGATAAATAAGTTAAGAAGTTTCTTCTATTTATGCTTTTAATAATCACTAAATATCGTATTACTGACTTCCACTGATATAGCTTCATTTATTTATGTGGTTTTAATGAAGGAGTTGGCATTTTTCATTGACTTAAGTTTTCATAAAAAGGGATTCATTGTCTTATTTGAAATGTTTTTTAATGTTTTAAATAATTAAATAAAATTTAATAACCTAATTATGTCAGAAATGTTGTGCAAATACTTTATGACCATTTTTAAAACTTGTAAAAGAAATGGAAAAACAGGGAATTTCTCCACCTTCATTAAATTGCTTTTCAATTTTGCTGCATGCTTTATTCTATTTTTGTACCTTTTGAATACATTTTTATAGGAATGCATAGGTTGTTATCAGGTCTTAATTAATGTTTAGTATTTCTTGGCATTCCATAAGTTTTTGTATTTTATATGTAAAAGAAGAGATGGATTCAGTGTTTGGAGTTCACTTGGTAATTAACCCCTTAAAACTACATTTAAAAAAATCACAATACATATCGGTAAAATATTTGAATTTTTAAATAAACTTATTTTCCATTCCCTTTTAAATATTTTACATCAATTGTAATGTATATATTAATGCTGTAATAGTTACAATTATTTCGAAAATAATAATAAATATTTTCTAAATCCCCAATAAGTCTGATTTCATAGTTTAAATCAAGAATACATTTATTTCAAAGTAATTCCCTATCTCATCTTTAAAGCAACCTAAAAAATAATTGATGATCGGGAATGGTAATAAATTTCCAACTGCATATCTATGGAACTCAATTGATGGTTGATTTCACATTGTTCCCGCCTGCTCATTAGAAAAGAAATCAAATCCGCCCGGTCGGTATGTGCGCAGAAAAGCAAAATCCGCAATATCTTCCGGATATCTCGTAAGTGGCAACATTAGCCATCCATCTCCCGGCCGTTCTTCTAATTGGGGGAGTAAAGGATTCAATCCGTTCTTAATTGGCTCTTTCCCCCTCCGCGTTGATTAATGACCCATTTGGAGACCGCTAGGTGCCAATTAGGGCGGGGCTTGTAACACATTCTAATGCAGACCTACAATTAAAACATCCGAAGAGATGCTGCATGTGGTTTACCCTCTCCTCCAGGTAGCCAGCCGCACCAAAGGAAGACAAATGACAGGCACTGGCCTAAAGGGCACTGGGGGGGGCACAGGATGAAGGATCTACCGAGCTTCGATGGGCTCGATTTCGTCACCATCGTTTTCATTAGCTCTTTGGATGCAATTCAAATCTTTCCATTTTAATAAAGATTCCACATGAGAAGGACTTTTCGCTAGGAACAAATCTCGAATGGATAAAACTCGTCTGATGGTTTTGGTAAAAAAATAAGCAATAAAATACGAGAAAAATTCTAACGGATATAAATGAATTGTATTTATTAAGTTACTGAATTTTGATCTCTTGGTTGGTCGGTGTAAGAGATTTCAATTCCCTTAAATTAATTAATCTTTTCCATTCATGAATCTAGGAATATCCATTTAGAATTCCATCACTCACCATGTGGTAGGTTGGACTGGGAGGGAACTAAGACATTTTACTCCTATCCCTTCAAGTTTTTTTAAGTAATAATTTTTTAACTTAGGGTTGTCCCACAAAATCTTGATAAAAATGTTCTTTTATTAATAAGTTTAATATAAAACACATGCTTTGAATCCTCCCACTAAAACGGGCAGTTTCCACTTTGATTTAAAAATTTTTTTATTTTCTTATTACCTTAAATTTAGCTAGCTGTATACAAATTTAAAGTCAGCGTCGATATTTAAGAGAGCTGTAATATCTTATTTCACTCAAAAATTGAATGAGGTTAACTTTCGATAGAAGACTATTGGAATTGGCAAATGTTTGAAATAAATTTTGGAAATTTAAACCTAATGCATCTTTATTTAAAAATAAACTACAGTTTCTTAAAAAAAAAAAAAGAAATTTATCTAATAAATGGTATTTACTAACTTTTAATTTTATTTATTTATTATTATTTTTTCTAGCTGAAGGCTTATTTCTGGGTACAGTGTTTAAATGCTAAAATAACACTTTTTCTTATATTAGTAATGAAATGATAACGATGACATAAAAAAACAAACGTCAAGCGGTTTAAAATCGCAACACTTTGCCAGCAATTCTAAATGAAAATTAACAATTAAAAAGATTTGATTTATTTAAATAAATACATTTAAATTTTATAACAACATTTGTTTTTTGATTTATGAAACGTTGACTTCTTTTTGCGAAATAAATGAATTTCCTTTGGATAACATTTCTATATCTTGTCATTTTATATCTATTATTGATCTATCATGTCACTCAAATCTGTACATGAATATATCACTCAATTCTAATTTATAAACAAGTCACTTGCCTTACATTAGTAGACAAGAGGCCAACATTACTAAAATGGCTTAAATCTCTACCTACCCTATTAAAATAGCAGATATTTAGTATGTACAGAAATAGACAAATTTTTCTTTTTTATTTAGTATAGACTTCTTTCGAGAAGAATAGTAACATATTGTCTTGTTCTAACTTTTTAACCCATCCGAAATATTTCCAGAGCGATCAGTAAACCAGCTGGGCAATAGAAAATCGACGAAGTCATGTCTAATTCCCGGAACTAAACAATGCTTTTTGTCAGATGACTTATCGGACTCAACATGATTTTAAGTTCTCCAAGACAAAACGACTCGCTGGAAAAATTAATCCAGCTGTCAAACAACTGAGCTGTTACTATATCTCATATCTTCATACTATTCCTGTTGTCTTAAATGTCGCCGGAGGTAGCAAAATTGGAGTGTAATTAGAACAACTGTTCGATACATTTTTGCTCCGTGCTACATGCTTGGTTCTTGCATTTTGGGATTGTATGCATATTAAATGCTGATAAACTCGAAATAAGTTTTCTTTGTAGTATTTGTAGTATGCTAATAAGATGCTTTAGTTGAGAAAGCGAGTGTCTTTTTTTGTTATGTGCTTCCTGGCATTTACTAAAAATAATGCAAAAATAATTTAGTCAACATGAAATAAGGTATTGCGAATCGTGCCCAAATGTGTAAGTAAAATACATTTAAAGAATTATCTCAGAAAACAAATGGATACATATGGGATCTTTTTGCTCCAAGAAAAGAAAGTACGCCAGTTCTTAGATTTGTGCATGATTTTAAAAACACAAACTTGATATTCTTTTTAATTTTTTATCCATCGGAAAAAATATTTGTTTTTAAAACTAATAAACAGATGTTTATTATATTTTGTAATAATTATAATAAGGCATTTTAGTTAAAGGGAACTTAACCTATTTTCTAATGGAGAAACAATTTCTGAATTGTCCTTTATTGTATCCCCCCAAAAAAAAAAAAAAGGTGACAGTGATTTTAGTTCAGTATATAGAGATAAATAATGATTTTAAAATCTAACATATGTGTCAAGACCTTTACTCTAACTGCGTTACCCTGGACACAGTAGGATTTCTCAGTCCAAAAAAAAAGTCCAATATCTGATCAGAATTTTGAATCAATCAGTGACTGACTTCAAGGTCACAGTACCCGCAGCGACACAAAGCTTTTGATTTGTAAAACTGGAAAAGTGGCGACTCCGAGTGTCTTCCGCGGTATTTCCAACCGACGGGGGTGAGGGAGGGTTAATAAGCATCTGTCGAATAATAATGATAAGGAATACATTAATAATGCCTCTCAGGGACCGGCGTGGCTTTTGGAACAAATCGCCGTTACAGTTGAATTGTAGTCCTTGGGAAGAAATAGTTTACTTGGATCTGCATTTTTCTTTAATTAGAAATGCTTCCTATAAAAAGACTTTTTCTCAGATAAAGATTAAATGGAAATATACCAACAAGTTTTAATACTAAAAATTAGTTCCAATATAAAATTTTAGCTATATTCTCTAAGGAATATTAATTTATTTACATCAGAAGAATATACTACTATGCCTAAAAAGTAAAAAAAATTTTTTTTTTTTCAAAAACGCTTTATTTATTCTTCGAAATTTATTTCATCGCCTTCAAAGTACTGACTTCCTGACACTGCACTTATGCCAACTTTTTTTCCAATCCTCAATGCATGCTAAAAAGTCATCGGCAGGGATGGCCTTCAAAGTGCGCAGCGATTCACGTTGAATCTCTTCAATCGACTCAAAACTGTGTCCCCGGAGTGGTCTTTTGAGTTTAGGGACTAGTCAGAAGTCACATGGTGTTAATACGTTGGGTGTGAAACGATATAGGTTTCATTTTTGTCGAAAAAGTCACGAAGAATCAATGCAGTGTGAGCTGCGCATTCAGTGTTTTCGGTACCGATCGAGATTTGACGCTTTTGAGGCTCAAAATAGAATTGTCCGATCCTATTGAAATTCGAACATCATCAGCAAGGTCTCTAATTGTACATCGACGGTTTGCAAGCACCAAATCTTTAATTTTTCGTCAGGTGAGGTTGATGGTCGACCACATGGCTCTTCGTCTTCAACGCGTTCTCTGCCTTCTTTGAACTGTTTATACCACTTCTAAACATTTCTTTCCGATATAGGAATGCTCACCGAATGCCTTCTATACGTTTCCGCAAACAAAATTTAATGCATGTTCTTTGCTCAATTAATTCAGACATTTCAAAAATCGCCGGAATCAATTTTATCGCCTCACAATGCCAAGCGTAACTCAAACACTAATGAATATTTTGACGTCAAATTTCATACGGATATCAAGGGCAGTGCCTTCAACCTGAAAAAAAAAAATTAAAATTCCATAAGCCCCGGGAATTTTAAATGGAAAATTGGTCTTACTTTTTGGACACAGTAGTATTCGTGTTGTTTTCGTACATCAATTATATGTTGGCTTTTAATTTTGTGTCAATCACTCTCTTACAAAAAAAACAAGTCAAAAATTTGTCTTTTCTTTCCTTAAAATTATACATATGCAACCATTAAAATAAAGATGTGAATCAAACCATTAAGTTTCTAATTGTGTTACTAATCTAATTGTTGAGATATTTCCTTGTTAATAAACCTGCACTAAATCTTTCAATTGACGAAATTATAAGCTTCTATTGAGTTACGCTAAATTTTTGGGAATAAATAATTTTTTAACATATACCTTTCTTTATTATGTCATTTTCAAATATTCAGTAAAAAAGAGAGATTTTTATACTGTAGGGTTGTTATTTCACATTATCGGAATGTCCTATAATGTGCACAGTATTTAAAGACTTATTCAAGTCGTTAAATTCTCAGTGGATGCTGCGTTAAATGCTCAGTGGAACGCATTTAACGACTTATTCATGTCGTTAAATGCGTTCCACTGAGCTTTAGCCATCTTGCGATCACTATGTAAACATACATAATCTTATTAATGTATTCCTTGAGAAATCTATCTTTTCAATTATTGCATCAATTGTTTGTGTATAAATATCAATTTTTATTTGATGTTTTATTTATGTTGTTGTGTGTATTTGTATATATAAAATATTTTACCTTTCTATTCTGTATGTATGTACGCCTTCTGGAATACAATTAAACACATGTTAAAATGTATTCGTCTCCCCTTATTTTCTTGGTCCTATTTAAAATGGCTTTTTATCGGATTTTATACCTTTAGTGCAATTGTGTGCTTATCTAAGATAACGATATAAGAACCTTTATTCTTATCTAAGCCTTTTTTAGAACCATACTGAAAACAAAAATCGACTTATGTGCATAATCCCGCAAAAGAGTTTTCAAACAAGAACATTTCTTAAAAATGAAATAGATTACTTATTTTATACAACGAAATTTCTAAATGCAGGAAAATATTCAATTGAAATCTCTTGCAGATTTGTTGCATTCAAAAACAGGAATTCGAAATAGTCATGGAAAAAGTGTTTTTCTGTGAGAATTCCTGTTGATTTATTAAAATCCAACAGTAAAGCAAACAGTAATGTGTTTCCGCGACTAGTGTAACACTCTTCTGAAAGTTGTTTTAATAAGCAACTACTTGAAGACAGGCAACTTGATTTAAACACTCCCAGAATCCCTTGTGGGAATACCAGAAATGTCAAAAATGATATAATTCACGAATTAATTTTCTTACCTACTTCCCATTGTAGAAGTGCAATAGATTTCAATATTCTAAATGGCATGGAAGGTTTCTGGTGATTTTCAATATTGAAAGTTCTGACAAATAATTCTGCATCTACTTGGTTCTTCAAAAGAGTCTTTTCAATAGCTTGATAAAAAGTTCTGTCCAGTGACAACTTTCTCCTTTTCGGAGTTTCGAATCTTTCCATTAGTGTGTTTGAAAACATTTCCCTTTTCGCAGAGAGTGCTGCTAATACGAAACCAAAGAGCATTTTGAACTCCGTTGAATGCAAATGAACTAGTTGAATCTTCCCTCGAAGCACGTAGAAAGGGTACGACCCCTGATTCATCTTGGCTCGCTAGTTAGTATTCCTCTCTTGGACGGCTGATCTAATTAATAGTTTGTGGCAGCCTGCGGCCCCCAGTTATTAATTTGTACTTAATTCGGTCTTGTCGTGCGCCCTTTCTCGGGCTTGAACCAATCGGGGCAGCATCGAGATCTGATTGGTTCCTTGCAATGCTGATTGTTCAAGGAAGAAGGAAACAAACAATTCTTTTGGTAAAACCCAACTCTGAGTTGGACTGAATGAAGAGGGTGTAACGCATTACATGCAGTTTACAAGATAATTAGTAGTGGAACGGTAAAATACAACGGGGCTTTTATTCGAATGTCACACTTCAGAAGAGGTCGAATCAAAAACAGTACTTATTGGAAATTCTACTCATTTTCGAAGAAGCATTTCTGTCATTTATTTGAAATAAACGCATTTTTCTTTTGCGACAAGAACTTTCTTTAGAATACCTTTCCACTTAAATTTTTAGAAGCATTTAAAAAAATTATACACATGAATTGAAATGCCTTACCTCTTTGAAGAATACCTCTTTAAAGTAAAATATCACAGAAATATTTTCAGTATTTTTACAGCATAATTATTTATGCAAATAACTTTTTGCATTGTAATTGATGAAAAAGCATTGTTTTAGTGTTGCACTTTTATACAAATTAATAATAGAACATTGATACGCCGTTTCTGATCGTTAATTAGAATTTTGATAGTGAAAACTGTAAAAAATATTACTATTATTAAAAATCCCATAAAAATGTATTCTTATTTTTTTTAAGAAACACTGTTTTTACCAGTATTTCTACTTATATTTTGAGTTTCTAAGTTCTCTTGTTAAGTCTTATTTTGTATGCTAAAATTAATTTTTATTTTTGATTTATATATACTTATTTTTCAGTATTTATAATTAACCTATATTATATTATCTATTAAATATTATATTTATAACTAACCTATTTATTACTTCAGTCAATTCTAATCAGATTTCCACTACATTAGAAACACTTACACTAAACAAAGTGTATAACTGAAGAAATACAGCATAAATATTCTTGCTTAATATTCTTAAATATTTTTATTTATTTTTTTATTTATTTATTTTTTTTTTTTTTGCTTCATAAATATCAAAATATTCAAAAGAGAAAACGGCAGCTTTACAAAACTTTTACTGCTATACTTGAAGATTTTTCGAGTAATTTAATTTTTCAATCAGTTATAAAATCTGAAACTTCTTATAAATAAGGTATTTGAAGTTCATAATTAATTAAATAAATAATTATTTAGCATTATTTCTTATCAGCCTTAAAAGCATCAGACACACTGTCTAATGAATAAAGTTATCCCACAATTGTAAACTTCCTTATAGTTTTCGTCATCAATATCAAATAAAAATTCCTTACACAAGTTTTACGGGTGTATTTGACACAAGGTGTATCAAAGAAGTATTCATAAAAGGGATTGCTTGAAGAATGAACAAGAACATAAAGCCTGTAATAATAGTTGAGTAAATAAAATGAATCTATCCTAAACGGATTTCTAGCTATTGTACACTGATTCCATCTTGTGTGTAATTACAAAACAAAACTCATCCTTTAACCTTTGCTATTGAAAACGCCGAATGTAAATTGTTGTAATACCGTTTCGCCTACTCCATCCAATGCATTGCCTTGGACCCGTTGCTTCTTCAAGGTAACGACTGATGATTCTTAGCCTATATCAAGTTAACCTTTCGCCTCCTTCTCCCTCGTTAAGCAGCTTTATCCTCTTAATGCCCTTTGCAATCAACCGAGGGCGTTCAGCAACAGAGTTTCGACAACTGGAAGGCGTGTTGCAAGTCGTGATGCATCTGGGATTTACCATGGATTCGCAGCATTGACCACTCAACTTTCAATTATCCGTCTTGGGGTGCAGTGACATATCTTGCATTTTTATCAGTAGAAAATTGAATAATTGAAAATTAAAAATCGTTGAATTTTAGAATCAGGGTAGAAATCTCATTCATTTTCTTTCAGATTGTTTGGGTTGCATTGCTACAGGCAAGATCCAGTTAAATTCCAATGAGGTTTTCAGCTAATGGTTCTCACGGAGAAAAGGAAATCTAATGATTCAAACATGTACATGGCATGCATGATATGTTTTGAGGTAAATAATTGGAACAATAGATGTAGGTTGCATTGCAGTCTCAAGTTGTTTAATAATATGTAGTAAAGCAAAACTGTTCAAGCCATTTGTTTTCTTTACAATTTTCCGTTAATTCAATTTTTAAAATATTTAGAATTATTACATTTCATTTCAGTTGACTGTACTATAATCAGGATTCGATTTCTTTCCTTTTAACTTATAAAAAGTAAGATTGTTTGTCTTCGAATGGCAAATTATTTTGATGGGAAGTTATTCGCCACTAAAATAATAGTTTTGTAACAAATTTAGAGTACACAGAGTGTATTATTGAGGATTGATACGTTGCATCCACATTCTGTCGCCCCAATTTTGAACGAGCATCCCTAAAATTAACCTGATGTTTCGCACTCTCCACCTAGAGACCAAAGAAAGGACTTTCCAACGCACAGATTTTTCATGTGCCTCCCCAGTATGAATACATGAGTTTCGATTCCCCTCTCTTGTCTTGCTCACCGGAAACCTCTGAATACTGATATTTTGCTTCCGATTAGCTAGCATTTTACAATGTGAGACCTTAACACACCATCTAATATGCCACTGCGGTCTTATGAAATTTAATGTAACAATTATTAAATCAAAGATACGGTATTTCCTCTATACGATATCCGTTATTGGCGAAATTACGTCATAGTTACAGCTGTGAAGATATCACCTAAAAGTATATGAATGCAGTTCCTTTTGCAGGGAATGAGAAAACACGAGAGTCGTGTTCATTAAAGTGTTTGTTAAACACCAAACTTGGTAAAATGACATTTGCTTTCTGATAGGATTTAACGTATGGGACACTTTTTAAATAGAAAACAACTTTTTAATAGTGACTTCCTAATTATTTTTTCAAATGAAAACCTAATCATTTCGAAATTTACGCATCGTCCAAAAAACTAGCATTGTTTCAAGTTGTTAATATTTTCGATAGATTTATTTCTAGCAAAACTTGCCATCCAATTCCGGAAGCGGCACCTTTTTTTTTTTTTTTTTTTTTTTTTTTCAATTTAACAACTGAGCCATAAATTCTAGAGTTAAGTTTAATATTAAAATCAAATACTTTAAATGCATAGCTTTTAAAGAATCTAGAACGGATTTTATATGAGAGAAAATGGAGGTTAATGTGTCAAAAATAAGATTATGGTCTGCAGTGATTTACAGGTTTAATGAGTAATAGATTTTAAATAAATAAAGGGAATCCTATTAGATGAATTAACAAGCCAGTGATCTAAATGTTGGAATACTTTTGTTCTCTTTGGAACTAAAAAAGGTTGATGGCCGTTGAGACTTGAAACAAATAGAAAAATGTTCTGAAATTCTCTTATGTAGTAAAGATCTTTTCTTGACTTCGGAATCATTTGAAAAACACTCTGCTTTACAAAATATTTTTTAAATGGTATGATGACAAAATAGATACTCCTTTGACCACATTCCATCTTTCAGATTTATTGTGCATATGGGGAGTTTAGATAAATCCCATTCTTTACACAAATCAACCTATTTAGATATCTCATATTTTCCACAATAATTTTCAAGTCTATGGTTTCTGATTCAATGTCTAAAAGATAAATTGCCTGTCACTAAATGAGCTAAACTTATTAGTAACATGTATATGAAACTGCACTGAAAACTTATTATCTCTATAACATACCTACATAAAATAACATTAAACGTGATTTTTTTATTATTTGGGGAGTATTTTTATCATTGAAATAGCCCTCGGTTGTTTAAAAACACGTTCCCAGATTGATAAAGTGCAGTTGAAGTTCCTGCACTGTTCAAAATTGAACATGTTTCAAATCAAAATTCAGTTCTACAAATGAAATTTTAAATCGATTATTCAATTAAAATCTAAATGCAAAAGTGCAGTTGCAGGAATGAAATATAAAAACACTTTGAAAATAACTTGTTTTAAAGGGTGTTCAAAATGTAATGGGAGTAAATAAAAATAATAATAAATTAATGTTAATAAACTATGTTTTATTGCTGTAGTCTAGAATTCCAGCACCAAATAGTGGCGACAGAGTCAAAAGTTTGCAACACCGTGTATATTTAATGGGTTAAAGTTTAGAAGTAATTAAGTTCTTATTTTTATCTTTTCCCAAATCTTCATCATTTGAAACAATTCTTACAAAAATGGGGTAAGTTGACTTTAATTCAGTTTTCCAGAAGATTTTCCTCTGGAAAAAATGTCTTTCCACATTGTTCTTGCCAATCAAAGTCAACTTGATCTTTCACCTCGATACCGGTTTAAAAAAATTCATTTTTTATGTGATTCCATCTCACTCAAGGATCTAAAATTTATGTCAAGTATAATCTGATGTCAGTATAGCTTTTGGTTTTTTTCAATGTTTATTAGATTTAAGTTAATTGAGCGATTTACATCGTTTTTCTTTTGACATATTTCTTGCTTATTACGTTGTATTTTCATACAATTTTGGGATAATATTTTGTTGATTTTTTGTTGATGATGAGTTTTTGGTACTAAAACAGTGTATAATTTAAATATATATGTTAAAGAATATTATACTTTTGCTAAGAATTTTTTAAAGCCCCGAAGAAAATTCTATTTTCATGTATAACAACCGTTATTGTTGATATTATATCTCCGCAGCGATTACTCATGATTTATTATGATAATCACTGTAATTAAAAATTTTTCAAAGGCTAGTTAACCAGGAATTTTTTTGAACAGTTTATTTCATAAACTGTTAACTGACAAGAAGTAATTTCCTGTCAAATTGACTACTTTTCTCAAATCGATTACAAAAGGACTTTTATTTCACCCGTCTCATTTTCATTAGATTCCCGGATTTCTAAGATTGTTTGCTGCATTTTCATCACATGTATATCGAAATATTTAAAGAAAATATTTCCTTTGACATTTTGGAAATACCTAAATTCTTGCAATGTTTATCAATAAACTTGTTAATAGATTAATTAACGTTAATCCTCCCGTTTATCCTTCATATACTTTAGAATCGAATCTTTTCGGCTTTGTAAACTATTGTGAAATTGAAATAAAGTGCATCCTACACGCAGATTTCGGTTGATTACTTTTGCTTCCAGAAATTACCGAGTTACATGATTGATTTCTTGTTGCTTTCGGGATTCATTCTGAAGTTCATTGTTAAAAGTCCACCTTATCCAGTTCCTTGAAAAAATGCATCGAAAGAGGCGTGCCTGCATATAGTTAATAGTTGCATCATAAAATAAACACAACAAGCGGTTTGATTTCATAGAAATTGATTCGACGTCCAATTGCACAATGCTAAATCGTTGGTAATTTCTAAGAAATTGGTTACAGGAAATTAAAATTCCTTTATGATAACAAATACTGTATAATAAATGAATATTTTGCTCTCGAAAAATACCAATTTTAAAAAGAAATAAGATAAACGATGTTTTACTAGTGATAAAATCACGAACTCAAATCCGATTTGTTACACTCAATTGCAATGAAAAAAATACGAAACAATTGTTTCCTCGTTTTATACAATAGACGATGATAACAGGTGAATTGGTGTTATTATCAGTATTTTCAACAAATTTTCCTTTGCCATGTTTAGCTATCAAAACCGTAATCAGTTTCCGTGAGACACCTGTTTTCATGCTCTCCAAGTTCTTTTCTCTCAACACAAATTATTTAAGATTTGTTTCCACAAAATGCAAAGAAAGATTTTCATTTCATTGATACCCACTATGCGGATTATTGAGCCTTGTTCTTCTAAACTTTCAAATCCCGGATTGATTTTTGTACAGGATTTTTTAAGAATTTTTATAACATTGACCAACTGAATCACTCCTAATTGCTAACGAAAGATCCCGTAAAATGTGAGCACAATTGAGTACTACTTGGATTATTTTATGTGTTACAAATGGAGAAATTGTGGATAGAGTTTTTAAATGTCAGAAATAAAATAATTTGATTTTGCTGGTCACTTAAAGAAACCGATCTAAATGAAAGAAAGAAAATCATTTGTTTGAATATATATCTAACTGGCCTGCATTTATTAAAATTTCAATATTAAATTAAATGACTTATTCTTAAGATAAATAGTAAAAAGTAACAAAAATATAAATAATATAGCTTCATTAAGGTATTCGAAGATCTAAACCCAAACAATAAGCATTTTAAGGATAAATGAAAATCAATCATCATCTTTTGGATTACAGCCTTAAGATTAAGTGCATCAAATGACTAAGATTTTCTGAACACCCTACGAGGCCGAACTCATTTTAGTGATAAATGAAAAAGGAATAATTTACAAGTGTCGTATAATGTTTGCCACAAAACTGAACAAAAGTAAAATGGTCTTTTTGTGGCTCTTAAATTGTAAATTGTTAAGATTAAATATTTGTTATTTACAATACACATATTAGTTAATTAAAAATTATAAAACTGTTTTTTTAAACTAATATTCCATGTGAAAAAGTACTCTTCCCAAATCTCTAAGAACAAAATCAATTTCAAAACTGTAACATTTAATTCAATAACAAAAAGAGTTCGTTGAAGGTGTGAGAAGCACTGATTTAAATCCTTTTGACGTCTTTCCTTGTGTGTTTTGAATGGAATTCCTTTCCTCGTTTATTGTCTGTAAAACGGGAAAAGCATATTTATTGGAACTATAAATTCAATTAAAGTTTGGATTGAAGTGGTCGTAATGTATCCCGGAACTAATGAATGGACGTGTAAGTCTCAGAGCGAGGGGAGGGGACAAGTTCGCTTTGTTCATTCTCATCATTCATTTGGTCGATTGGATGGATCATTGCGGTTCCATTCAAACGTATCAAAATTTCAAATTCAAAACCGTTCATTTTTGAAACACTTTGAATAATACTCATTCCCCCCGTTTTATCGTTTTAGCGTTGATGTTAGTATTGAAATACAGTGATACTTCGGTGTCCGTTGCAAAACCTTGGACTTCTTCCAAACGAATTTATCCCATAATAAAGAATTAGGATTGATGAATTAACAAAGCGGAGTAGTTCCCAGAGAGTCAGAGCGCAAGTTGTTCACTGAATGGTAGCGAACCGACGCTCATGGGTAACCGATTTTGACGTATTCCAAATAAAGGTCGGACACCCAACAAAATGTTTCGAATCCAAACAGAACGCATATCCAATTAGACTTAATCTAAAGCGGACGTACTACTGTGTCCAAAAAAGTAAGTCAAGTTTTCAATTTAAACTTCCCGTGCATATGGTATTTCAATTTTTTTTTAGGTTGCTGGCATTGACCTTGACATCTGTGTAAAATTTACGTCAAAATATTCATTAGTGCTTGAGTTACGCTTGGTTTTGTGAGATGCTAAACCTGATTTCGGCGATTTTTGAAATGTCTCTTCAATCCGCGCAAAACTGTGTCCCAGGAGTGGTCTTTTAAGTTTAGGGAATAGCCAGAAGTCGCACAGTGGGAATACGGTGGTTGTGGAACGATATGGGTTTCATTTTTGGCGAAAAAGTCACGAAGAATCAATGCAGTGTGAGCAGGTGCATTCAGTGTTTTCGGTACCAATCGAGATTTGACTCGTTTGAGGTTCAAAATGGAATTGTCCGATCCTTTTGAAATTCCAACATCATCAGCAAGGTCTCTAATTGTAAATTGACGGTTTGTGAGCACCAAATCTTTAATTTTTTTGGGCGTGAACTTCGTCGCTGGAGATTGGTGGTCGACCAGAGCGCTCTTCGTCTTCAACGCATTCTCTGCCTTCTTTGAACTGTTTATACCACTTGTAAACATTTCTTTCCGATATAGGAATGCTCGCCGAATGCCTTCTACAACATTCTATACATTTCCGCAAACAAAATTGAATGCAAGTTCTTTGCTCAATTAATTGAGATATTTCAAAAATCGCCGAAATCACTTTTAGCGTCTCACAAAGCCAATCGTAACTCAAACACTAATGAATATTTTTGGTGTCAAATTTCACACAGATGTCAAGGACAGTACCAACAACATAAAAAAGAAAAAGAGATTGAAATACCATATGAATTTAAATTGAAAACTGGTCTTTCTTTTTGGACACAGTAGTATATATTTACCTTAAAGTTCTTAGAATTGCAGGCCTAAGGGGGTAGGATAAGAGGAAGAAAAGTAGCTCTTATGGGTCAATTAGAAAGCTAACAAAAAATATGCATAACATTTTAACAAGATCATGAATTCTAAAATTGTTAGAAAATGTAATACTACTGAATAAAGTTTTTTCTTTCAAACAGTGTTTATTTTGGAGTAAAAACAGCTCACTGATATCCTTCTCAATTATTCACTAAACTATACATTTCAAGAAATGTTTTCATCGAAATTCTGGATACACCTTGGTACTGTTTGACATAAGCCTTTCTTGATGTACAATGGGTAACGTGCACAACTAGTGTGCAAGAGGGCTAGATTTTGGATCCACTGGTGGGGTCCGTTTCAATCACTGCTTTTAGAAGATTCTGTGTCTTGCATTTACAATCAGTTTGGTCAGAGGAACAAAAAAAAAGGATTCTGACATGCCTTTTTTGATAATTATTTTAAATTTTTGAGTGAAAACTTGTCATGAAATGTACTAAATCTGATAAATACCAGAAGAACAGCATTACCTGCATTGGTATGATTGCAAAAAATGAAATAAAAACTAGGTGATTAAACTGTTCTAGCATGTATTCTTTTTGTTTTTCAGAGAAATGTCTCAGGTTCATCAACAGATACAGAAACACAATGCTGCCTTAGCGGCGGCCCCTTCTCTCCTGAACGGCTCGCTGCCCAATGGTCTGTTCGCCGCTGGACACCGGCTTGCGTCCGCGGCCTCCGTGGTGCCTCTGATCGGAGCGCACTCGACGGCCCTGCTGAACGGCTCCATGAGCATGGCCAGTGCGTCCTCCGACTTCTACTCCGAGAGTCTGAAGAGGAGGAAAGTGCACCGGTGCGACTTTGAAGGCTGCGAGAAAGTGTACACCAAGAGCTCCCACCTCAAAGCGCACAAAAGAACTCACACAGGTACGAGCCCTCTTTAGTACTTCCGAATGGTCCTTTTGAATCCTTTACAATTTCAGGCCTTTGCTATCAAAGGCTTCAAATCCTGACGGTGGCATTAGTGGTTCGGAATCTACTGTAGGTAAGGATCGAATTAGCCCAAAGTGTGCAAAAAAAAAAACACTCGCCTCCTATGAAAAGGGAGCATTTCTTATGAAACTTCACACGAATAACTCTGTTTTAAGAAGATAAAGTGGATATCTAGAGAGCGAATTGAATTCAAATATTTCCTCAGAAAATACTGACACCAAATGCAAGCTCAGGTACTCTAAGTTCGACAAACGTAACTAAATAGTTGAGTTGTGTATCTAAAATGAAAGAGCCAACTGGTTAGCGCTCTGGTCTAATTAACCCAAAGTGTGCAGAAAAATAGAGCGACAAACCAAACTAAAATGAAAGGTAAAAATTTCTCGTGAGTGCGCTAAATAATCTTAGAGATAACAAGATATCTTAAATAGTTTACTCCCTGAAAAAAAAAGTAAAGTGTTCATTATACGTGCCAATGAATGACATTAGTTTACTCACAAATAATAAGAATTTTAATTCTCAGTCAATTTATTTCAAGAAACAAAGATAATATTTAACATATTTGTTCAAAGTGAAATTTTTTTTTTCTAAAACAACATACAAGAAATACGATTCAGAACTCTCTAGGCTGCTGATACCTATATACAGAGAAAGATTGAATTTTTCAAACTTATTTATATTTTACCTCAAAGTTCGTACTTTTTTTTATTCTACTGAAAGTGCAAAACTAGAAAGATTCAACAATGCAATAATATCTGTCTGCATCAAATATAATACTGAACACGAACGAAAAACGAAAAAACCGAATAGCTATGATTTGCTTCTAATGTACTACTTTGTAATGTACTTTCGTAACTTAATTGACACTTGTGCATTAATATCAACGTTTGTTACTGTCACTTACACTCAAATGGTGAAGTACGATTAAATAAAATTTCCTTCTACAGCTATAAATAAATAAAAATTAGCATTTATAAATAAATACTCATTTTAATTACTAAATAATTTATAGATTAATAATTAATCAGCTAGAGTGTCTACAAATAGCAATTGGTTATCTTTAGTGTCAAAATAATTTCTTTCTAATTGCTCAGCTTCTAATCAATTCTTGAAACATCTATTTTTCCGAAATAATAATCATTTACACTATGTATAATCCTATTTCTTAAATCCTTTAGTGCAGTGCATTTTTTTTATATATTCAGCCTTATCAGCTGCCAATTTCAACAAAATCAGACCTTAATTAGGTAGAAGTGGATAACTATGTTCAGGGAGACAGTTTAAAAGCAAAGGGAAATGTTGAAAGTTGCGTTATGCATTGTGTGAAGGAATAAGTTTTTTGAATAAAACTAAATGAGCGTCTGGACGTCTTTCCTCTATAATTTAAGCAATCTAATTACCTTTTACATTGGAGGAAGAGGATTTCTATTCGACGGTTTTTTTCCTTGTGTCACTACTTCTGTGTAAAAGTTTTTAACCACGTGTAGGTAAAGATAATCAATTTCAAAACAAATCCGCCATCTGCAGGATTTTTCACTTTTTCTACAATAAAATCAGCTAGATATTTTTATTTCAACTTATAAACCTAATTCACTTCTGAGGTTCTGACTTCGAAACCCAATTTTTCCTACGAACTTGCTGAGTTTGTTGACTACTTTATTAACGAGAACATCATTAAAGGTTATATTGGTGGCCACAATTTATTACGAACACCACTTATCTAAGGGTTACACATACCCTTTAAAACTTATGGAAGAATTTTCTATTCCACAGATATGCAAACTAGTCGATGGGTCTTACAAGGCTTCGAACTCAGCTTCAAAAGCTTAACTCTAATCACTAGGGCGTTGAAAACAAATTTGTTCATTCCTCTGCAAAACAGAGCCATTGTATTTTCCAAACTCTGAAATAATTCATAGATTTTGACATGTTTGAATTTATCACCGTATTTTAAATAATTTTATTCACATATTTAACATATTTAAATTATAAGAGTGTTAAACTAATAAATTTTGAAATGTTAAAAACTGAATTTTATCTCTCAATCTAACCATTCTTTATTCAGAAAACAATTTGTAGAAGTCGACAATTAAGAAAGAAAATTAAATCATTCATCAAAAAAGAAATTTTAATAATTTTTCACGGAACATAGATATTTTTTTCGAGCAGCAATCCTTAAAACAGCTGAAAAATTATTTTAAAGAAAATGAAATTTTAAATTCATACGTACCGTTTTTCAAAAGCAATTACCAGCAATACACAGAATTTAAACAAAATATTAAAAAGTTAATTGCTGTTGAGTCGTATTAAAGCAAAGCATCAAAGAATCAGACAATTTCGAATTCGTATGAAAATAAATAAAAAAGGAGAGATTTTTGCCAACTTGCTCTCGCCAAAATATCGGTGATCTCTGTAATCGCCTAACTAGATCCGTTTGCTCGTTACGTCATGATCCTTCTACCTTCAATAAACCTCCGTGGGTGTTTCCCCGCGAAGGGATTTTCCTTCCGAAAGCATCCAGAAATTTATTTGAAGCGTTCAATGTCATTCCTACATCCTGTTCATTCCCTACCTTGGTAATTCACAACTGCGCAAAACACGACTTTCCTACAAACAGTGATGTTTCAGTGCTTTATTCATGGTTCATTGATTTCGAATTAAATAAATGTTTGTAAGAAGTTCCATTTACTAGATTGCTTACTAGCGTTACCAGAACAAAAGTGAAAATGGCACTCAGTATCTCATCCATAGGATTACTTAGATAATTCGAATTGTTCGAATTAAAATGCCAATCAATTCATTTCAAATATATGCATAACTGAAGATTATTTGTAATTTAGATTACTTCTACGTTTTTCAAATTCAAAACATATTTTGATGCTTTATATGTTTAAAGTTTCCATTACTAAAAGGCAGATATTATTATTCTCAGAATCTGTAACGATTAGACATGATTATTTTCGAAAGAAAGAAAACTTTCACTTATTATTCAGGTAATTTGATTTATTTTTAATGCCGTTGTTTTGCTAGAATTACTTCAAAACATTGATTTAAAACATTTTTCCTTAGAAATTAGTAAATAAAGATAAGTGACTATTTATTATGACTTTTTACCCACATTAATTGGGCCATAGTTTTTGATGGATCATTTGGATTAACAAGACCTTTCGTTTGAAGGTTCACTATCTCCAATTGAGGACTATTAAATGTTTTATGAGAATAGACCAGTGTGCGAGGTTACGACACTTAGAGAATGATGGATTGGGGTACAAAAAACACACTATAAGTGGAACGCGATAGATTATGCCTCTTATCCAACAAGTTGATTTTAATCAATTTAAGAATTTAAGCAATAACAAGTATTTTTTTTCTTATAAGAATCTTTTCTTCAATCGGTAAAAGTTGTTAAAACCTCTCGTCTAATTAATTTCAAAAATTTTCAATAAGTATTTAAATGAAATTCTAACAAAGTGTGGCAGACGTTTTAAGATGAATAATTGAATTAAAGCTAAGATGCCTTCACGAGTTTAACAAAATTATATTGATTATAGAGAGAGTTTTAACTTTAGTGTTGCAGTGACGCTAACTACTCGCGTTGACATGCGAAGTTAAACGTTTCAGTGGATGAACAGTGAGGGATATAATTTAAAATTTATTATTATGCAAACATTCATATATAAAAAGTTTTAGATAAATGTCGAAATTTGCTAAGACTTGTAAAAGAGCACATTACGGAATATAACACAAAAACGAAGTAAACGAGGTTTTAGGTTGAAATCCAAACATGTAATAAGCTGAATCGAAATTGTTACATAGTGTTCAAGTTAATGTAAGTAAAGATTTCTTTTTTCTTTCAATTTTGTGAGTGAGCATTTAGTAATTCCTTTTGAGCGAGGGCAAAAAAGTGGACAAAGAGCCAACTAGTTATTTTCCAAGCGGTCGGGCGTGTGTACTTAATTTATTAGACGGGACTCTTTGCATCCTAAAGTCTAAATCGTGATTGCCAAGTCCGCCATCTTGTCACGACGCACTAAGCCTAATTACAAGGCCTTCTAATTGCCAAAGTTTGGGGCTTTTTTGTTCTTTCCTTTACAACAATTGCCAGAGTTCGCGTGGGGTCTTAACCACAATTGTAAAATTACACAGTCGCCCTTTCTTTGCCTCATGGTGCTTTTTGGGGAGGCTCTTATCACAAAAATGTAAAAGCATGACTTGTGCACTTTTTACTGCTGGGAAAAATTATTATTATGGACTCGTTAAAGTACCGCATTTTTTAAACATCCACTGCCTTCTATACTTTTGGAAAGAGTTAAGTAGACATGCAAAATTTACTTGCTATTTTATTTTTATCTCTAAGTTTCTTTGATATTATTTGAAGCATGTATCAAGCCAATTACTAGTTGGAAAGCTGTTAAAAAATGTGTGTGCGCATTTTCACAGTGGAGGATTCTAAGACAAACTTTTAAGCGAAACAAAAATTTAAGGTAACCGACCAAGATCAAATCATGATTTTCGTGAAGAAAATTCGAAGTTTTTAAAAAATTTTATTTAAAAGATCAGACTTTAAGGTTTCGAAAATAATTCTGAGTTGGCTTCTAGATTCGTAAATCGACAGATGTTTAATTTATCAGGATACTGAGTTAATGCATTCAAAACTTTCAATTGAATTTATGAAAAAACTATATTTTTTACTACACCACCATACGATAACAGTCCTAAATGTTATAATAATTTTCCAAAATCTGATGACATTTTAAGTGTATTTTTAATGATGCATTGAATTAAAAGGTTTCAAATATATTCATTTATAGATGAGAGTTGCATTTTTATTAAAAACGTTAAATTTTTTTGCTACAAATTACTCGAGTGTCTCTAATCCAGCTATACTTTGTAATAGTATCGTTCTATTAGTTCAATGCATGCCTAATGGATATATATGTATGTAAAACGTATCACATTTATCCAAGTAATGCGATCTGTTTTACAAATTCTTTAGTTAGGAGCATTTAAGTTAGGTTTATAGATACACTTATTTTGTCCCATTTCGGCAAATTTTAACAAAAAATATTCATTTATGTATTTTAATTTTCAAGCTTATCAATGTTTTACAACGCAATTTAACAATAGCATCAAAAGCAATTTCCAAAAAAATTTGCTCTGTAACTTTAAAATATAAGAAATGAGTCAAAATGTCCAATAGTAAGCCTTATGTAGTCACATAAAATGGGATTAATGGATGGTTGACAATTTTGTAAGTATCGTGCATTTTTATTCGATTCTGAAGATTGCGTATAAGTTAGTGTATAGTATTGTGTTGTGTTCCAGGTGAGAAGCCCTACACATGCACATGGGAGGGCTGTACTTGGAAGTTCGCCCGATCCGACGAACTGACCCGACACTACAGAAAACACACAGGTCAAAAGCCATTCAAATGTCAGTTGTGTCAGCGATCCTTCTCCAGATCGGATCATCTGTCTCTGCACATGAAGAGGCATTAGCCTCCCATCGGAAGGTAAGGTATTGCACAATTAAAATGAAATTCTTATCTTTTCAAGTACATTTATTATTATTAACTCGAAAAAATATTTAAATTAAAATCCTGCCAATTTTATAGATGTTTACAGGAATATTTTTTAAGGAATAAGATTTGATATTTTATTATTGTAAATATAAAAGATGAAAAACATCGATTGATGAATTTATTTTTTAAAAATAATAGTTATAAATATTTGTACAATTATGCAGTTAAATACTCGAAAAATTTTATTTTGTCAGTTTAAAATTAAAACATCCACTGCATTAATAAAAGACACACATACACTTTGTGTGTATATATCTTTTATGTATTATCTTTTCTTACTAGATTTCTAATCAACGTACGTGCTGCCATCTATAGGACATATTTAGTACCATAGCATAATAAGTCTTCTGTCCGATCTGTTTTCAAAATCATATATATTTTTAAAATATTATCGATTTTTAAATGCATACTTCGTCAAAAATCCAAATTACTCTTGTAAAGATAACACTGGTAAACATATGGTTTACGTCTAATTAAGTATTTTAAAACGATGAATCCATTTTTTGTTATCAGAATTTTATATTATTTACAGTTCTCTAGGTATGTCAATTTTCCTCAACTTACACGTTATTTCCAGTATTTGTTCGGTTGTTAATTTTTATAAGAAATCACCTTTACTTCAATTGTAAAAAATCTAGGACAAGAATAATTTTGTTGTCTAGCATATGCAAGACTCAACAGAAGGGGAAAATAATTTGCTTCGTATGCTATTTGTAATTCATATGATGTAGGGCATCATTCCTTCAACTATTATTTTATATTACTAAAATAAAGGGGATTCGTGGCCTCCACTGCATTCCTTTCAGAAAGACTCGATAGATTATTTGTGTGAAATGTCTCGTATTGATTGTTGGGCTACTTGGTCGGAGGATTTTGAGTTTTGTCCCACATGACACGCAAATTCGAGACCTTTAAAAGTCCTCGAGGAAAGCAACGTGCTGTGGTCATCATCTGTCGGTGGGTATTTCGTGGCCCACATCAGTGCAACACTAGTTCTACATATATTCAATAAAAAATGGAAAAATCTAAGAACAGTTTAAAATGCCCTAATTTACCTTTACCAATGTGATCTATTCTCGCACAGGAAAGGTCTGCCAAAACAATTTCATCTGATGAAATAAAGAAATTCTCATCATTGATGTTGTCATTTATGTTTCATAGGAGATTCAAATTTATTTGATATAATAATAATAAAAAGATATTTGGAGCTAAACCCTTCTTGACCGTCTAACTAGGATTTGCTACTTTCGAAATCGTAAAAATATTTCAAGGATCGAAAAAAAGATATAGAGGGATATTACATCAGTGGTGAATATTCTAGAAGCTAACGCTGATGTTAGTTTATGGATTCGTCAAAAGTGAACCGCACAATGGAAACGAAATCGCATCTTTTACACTAGTAGTGATGCGATTATGATAACACTGAGCTATGAAAATCTAACAATTCTTCTTTGCCAGCTGCAATCCAGATAAAAACATGATGTTTATGTGAAACAGATATGGAAGCCCAATTTGGTTGCTTATTATGCGAATGGGACAGCAAAAATTATAAAAAAAGCATTTCAAATAAAATTAGGAATTCACTTTTATCTGATCTCAAATAGGCCAATTAGCAAGCGCTTTGGCTTTTGGTACTACAGGCTTCAATCCTTGCGGTGGCATGGAATTTTTGTGAGTGTTTCGGAATCCGCGTTAAACTGTAGGTCTCTGTCTAATTAGCATAAAGTGTGCACAAAATGACCATAGAGCGACAAACCAAACCAAACTGATCTCAAAAGCAACTACTTCCGATATCAAATTAGGTTTCATGAAGACGTTTATGAAAATCGTAATCATCCTAGATTTGTTTATGTACACAATGTAACTTATTAATTAAATTAGTAAATTGTTTTGAAAAAATGTTCTATTACAAAAACCGGTTCTAAGATTATCAGAAAATCCTTCCTTAATTGCAAGATATAATTAGAAGTACATGAGAATGTTTTGCTGAAATATAACTGAAAGAATTGTTGTAATCGCCACATATTCAATATGAGTATCTTGAGTATTATTGATACAGATTAGTTACTCTTATTTATTTCATTACAGTGAAATTGGAGCTGGAGCACTGCAGATTTATTATTCAAGACCAGAGACACGAAACTGAAGAGATTTGTACTTACACTTGATATCGAGCTGAGAGCCTGGTGCTGAATTCTAGGGGTGCTTTCGAACTCCTTTTTTACTTTTGAATAGGATATTTCATGACGTACCACAATTTGTTTTGACTTTTAAAGTGTATATATGACCAGAGAGAGAGACTCGTAGTTTACATACGGACAAAGATCTCCTTATCTTACATTCCAGCCTTGGATCTTCCAATTGCTTTCAACAAGAACTTCTTATAAGGAATCATGCTGACGCAAAGATATATGATGATGGATGATAGTAGATTTCACAATCTGAAACTATCATGGTGGGAATCATCTACGCTGTCAGTCGTTTCCTTGCATTTGCTCAAATGCAAAAATCCTCGTTGGCAAGACCTAATTTATCTTACTCTATTGTTAAATGGAGTTTATTTTTTATCATTTTTTAAATATTACATTTCATAAAAATTTGTAGGTTAATATGTTTTTTCTACATAGATTTATGGAGAATGTTGTTCACAATCTATTTCTCTATTCACACAAAGGAATTTTGACATTTCGACAAAAGATTTATAGGGTGATAACTAATTGTAAAACTTTTTTTTTTAGTTATCAGACCTTGCATTAGCATTTTAAATATATAATTTTTAAATTTTATCATTTTAAGCTTTTTGAAGTGATTAAAGCAGTCGTGCGAACATAAATAAATTTCTGTCTTAAAATATCAAATTTCTTTGTTAAAGTATTTGATGCTTTGTTAAATAATACGGAAATGTACTTCTCATTCATTTTTGTGCTAGTAATTATTATTTTTTAGCAATTAAGTCAGGTAAATTTAATTATTTAAAATTGACTTAACTTCAAAAGTTATTATTTTTCCATTTAAAGCATTATTCTTTGACATCCATCATTACCTAATTTTTCCACTAAAAAAACTCTAGAACAAATCGTCTATGTGCCAAACCAAACAATTTTGTGGCACCGGAGGCTAGAAATGATATTTGTGTAATTTATAGAGTTTATAATGAAGTGAATTGGAAACAAAGATTTTATATAAGGCGCAAGTGAAACTATAGATTTTACTGATATGCGTGTACAGTAACTTATGCACTTTTTAAGTATTATTGAAATCAATATCTATGTATAGATATTTATGTATAGGTTTACTTGTGAAAAGAGATATTTTTTATAAACGTTCTATTTAAAAAAATTTATTCAGAAGGTTTTTCACTTCAATTTATTTAGAGAAATCTGGTCAGTCTTATAGACTGTGTGATCGTGATTGTTTCAAGAAATAACCGAAATGTTGCAATACGGTTATTTCTTCTCAAATAGAGCGCAGTCGAAAGAATTATTTCTCTGTGCGGTGGTACATTTTTAAGAGAGCATCAAATTGGATACAAAACCAAACTGTCTGTGTGCAAAGCCTTCATCAGAGTGCAGATGCAACAGTGCAAGATTTACACTAGAGATTACAGAACAAGAAGTTCATTTATTTGCTCACATAATACAGAAGGCAAGTAGTCATTGAATACGAAAATCTTTTTTAACTTGAGCATAAAACGTCATGGGTTTTTTTAAAATATTTTTAAATTGTCTTTACTTTAGTGCACCATTATCTGCACTCTGGATTCGGCTTTAACGTCATCTTCTTGAGGTTGATTTCATATAAGAAGTTTTAAACTTATGTCACAACGTTTCAGTCTTGTACAAGAACAAATATTCATAAAGTGATAGAAATTCTTTAATATATTTAAAAATAGTACTAAAGTTGAAGTATTTTTTCTTACATAATAGTATCAAAATGTAATTGAATGCTGAATCCATTTTCTGATGCATTCAGCAGTAATTGGTCTGTTTCCTTTGTTTTTATTCGTTATGTTAGCTGTGTCATTCTCTTCATAAGGGCATTATTTTTACTCTCATAGGAAGTTCCTTTTGTATAAGGTTAAGGCTAAGTATATATTTTTTATCTGTGGAACGAAAACTATTCTTTTGGAGAGAGAGGGAGATTACTTTAAAAGATCAGGAAACTTTTTTAATTTAATTAAATGTTTTTAATTTCTTATACAAATTTTTCATTTGAAGAATAATAAAATAAAAATAATAATTGAAAATATTTTAGGCAAACGTAGAATTATGCTTTATTAGACTGAATTATTATTATAAAAGTATTCCAGATTTATGCAGAGTCAAATTTAAAAAAAGGATATTTATATTTATATGAAGAAAAGAAAATTAAAGATATCAGGAGTGAAAATCATTCTTTGGACACGATACTTTTCTCAAGTCACTGCATTTGCGACAATATCAATTAAAAATTAATTTTCAATAATTTATCAAGTTATTGCTGTTTCATGATTGTTAGTAAAAACTAATTAAAGTGGGATTCTATTCACTTTTCATTCACTTTGCAAAACATCAGCGGTAATTTGTATGCAATTAATTTGTCAAATTATGCCTTATAAAATTATTTTATTTTTGATAAATTTTTATCTTCAAAGTAGTCAATATTATTTCATTAAAAATATCTTAAAATTGTACTGTATAAAAGATTAATTGCATCGCAAATTGGTTTATTCAATATCTAACTATTTAATAAAAATATAGATTTCCTTAAAATAATTATCAATTCCTCGAATTATACCGATGAAATGCCAATATGAAAAGAATCCTATAAAAGAAGATTAAATAAAAAAAAAAGTTACTTTATTTTGGCGAAATTCTTTGGTGAATTTCAATAAAACCGTTTCGAATACAAAAATTGTAATAAAAAAGAAAAATTTGATTTAATTGAAAGAATATATTAAATTAAATTTGTTTTTATTGGGCATAGAAAATAGTTGTACTTAAAAAAAAAGTACTACTACTAGGACGAAACTCTTTGAAAACATTAGAAAACAAATAGTGAAATTAAGTTTATTTTGAATTTTTTCTTAAAATAATCCAGGATTAAAATTCCATATTCGAAAGCGAAAAGATTTCTTTTTGATTCCTCTCTTCTCCAATCACGTGATCGGTCCAGAAATGTTATCCTCAAGGGCATTTTATATCTGTTTCCATGTCTATTCAAGCGACAACCATGTTTCAGAAGAATTTCATGCTAATTGGGACACAACAAATGTTTAACTCTAAAAATAATATATAAAGCCAAAAGGATTTTTGTCCTAAATTATATATAATTATTATTGTGGTGACAAAATAATGAAATCTAAAATAATTCTTCTATCAACTTCATTTTCTTTTGAATATTAAATTCAGTTTTTATTGTTTATTTTTATTTAATCAATGTTTTTTTTATCCTTTTTGAAATAATGAATACATTATTGATAAAATAATTTCATATTTTTAGAATGTACTCAAAAAGCTTTCAACATGTTCACTTTATATACTCAATTTTTTCATAAATATTTTAAGAAATTAAATAATTTCCTCACCCAGGTGATGAAAAACATTTTTCATTGACTTTACTCAGAAAAAAAATTATCAAAAATCAATCACTTTCGCATTATTCAATTTACGAAACACAGAAAATTTGACTTTTTAATTATTTTACAGAAAAAAATAAATTTTTGCTACTATATGCAATTTTTTTTGTGAAACCTTTATAAACAGACAATTTTTCTAATAATTTTTAAGCTACAGAAATTTCATAGTCAACAAAATAGAATTTTAGAGCAAAAAATTAAGAAAAAAAAATCCCAATTTTGCAACTTGCCGGTTTAAAATAACCGATGAAATGCAGAAAGATTATTTTAAAGCAAGAGTTTCCAAACTGTCCAAGAGTCACAATAATTGTGATAACAAGTCGAATGGATTGCATTATTTGGATTTCTAAAACGATTTTCATTCAATTTTCCTATCCCTATCTGATCTATACGTAATACACAGAATTGATGAGATTCTTTTGAATTTCTGTTAAAAAGAGCTATGCATTCAAGTCTAAACACGGGCTTTTTCTTATTAATAACTAATTCTTTTCATTTAATTCTTTTTGAGTTTATTATTAAAACGAAATCTCTGATTGAATGTCCAACAACTTTACTGTACTTTGGAGACTTCTGCTTTAGTTTGGCATTTCAAATGAAATTTTGAGCCACATAAAAGGTTTTGTTAAAAATCCACTCGTTGTAAGAATTTTTTTTGTTCATCTAGGATAATGAAACAGCTTATCTACATACACATTGCAATCTGAACATTCATGAGCTTACAAACTTTTTACATTTGTATTTCTTTAAATTAAACTTCTTAATTCAGTTATTTCAGCAATTTGTGCTGAATGGCAGGCAAATCGAACTGAGGTGCTTTCATGTGAATCAAAGTTATACCATAGCATTTCTATACAATATTGCTTTGAAAGAATGAAAACATACAGAAATGAATATTTTTAGGAATCTTTTGGGAACTTTCGTTTAAGTGTTTTCTTATTAGCAAAGTATCTATTTATAGTGACTTTATTTTTCCTCATTCCTTTATATCGAGCTGTTTGTTCAAGTTTTGTAAAGCCCGTTTTTATCATAAAATAAGTTGAAATGATTTACCAGATGATATATTATGAGAGTAATTTATTCATTTATGATATATTATATTTTGTTATGAATGAAACTATGTGCATTACAAATAAAAGCATTTTGCATAAAGTTGTCATTTTTTTCATTTAAATTCTTTCCTCATATACAATACATTTCCACATAATCGCACCCGTTTAATTGGGCAAATATTCCTTGGTTTCCCAAAATTAAGAAAAAAAGGTCAATTGTGAATGCGAAATTTTTATTTATTGAAATTTAAGAAAATCTAGCAAAAACAATACTCAAAAAATGCTTCACAAATAATAAAAAAAGAAAAAAAAATGCACTAATTTTCTAACTTATATATATATATATATATATATATATATATATATATATATATATATATATATATATATATATATATATTCATATATAAGCATAATCAGATACTTAGAAACACAGTATTTGAATTCAATATGTGATCCTCTCTAACAGATATACAGGTTCGATAGTGAAGTTCCAAATAAAGGTCTTTATTAATTTTACAGTATGTAATTTGTATATCCTATTCTGACGTATTAATACTTTTTTTACACATACTGCATAATTTTTAGGAGAATTTACTTAATTTAGCCTTGTAATCTCCACTTTTTAAAAGTCTTCCTTATAGTTTGTAAACCAGTGTAGTTCAGTTTTATAAAGTAGCATCAGATTTAATTTCGTTTAAGCATATCAAAACAAATATTGATAGCATTGAGAATATTTTATTTCTTACAAGTAGTTAATATTCAAAACCAGTTCAATATTCCAGTTTTATAATATAAAATTAGTTTTAGTTTTGTATAAGTATATTAAAACTAATATTGATAATATTGCCTACGCACGTAAGCATGCTCATTGATATAATCAAATTTTAGTATTTGATACTGTCTTGGTGTTTGATTATGATCATGCTTATTCGTAGCTGTGAATGGGTATTCATAAAAACATATTGAGAAAGACACATATATATACGCCTTTATAGCATGCAAACTTACTAATATAAACAGGAAACCTTAAATATCAAAGAGATGAATTTGAAATGTAAATAAAAATTTGGTTTGCAAATAAGTGCGTTTGGAGTGCTCTGTATGTTAGTGGGATTTACTAGAAACTGGAATCATTCCTATAACTGGCCCAATTGCATTCATTGTACGATTACATAGAACTGCATTCTTATCCTCAAAGTGGGACAATTTCTTTTGAGAGAAAGATACTAAAAATAATTTGAAAATACTATTAGATGCTATTTTGAGCAACAAAAACTATAAATATTGGAATATTAATTAACTGAATATTGGATTATTAATGTCATGTTAAAAAAAAGGAAATTGATTGACCATCTAACTAAAATATAAATTGAGAGATACATGAATATCTTCAGCCAAACTAACCAGCATTCCATACATTTATTGTTTTGACGATGTCGCAATTTGAAAATTGGAAAAGCTGACCACTACTTATTCTAAAGCAGACTTCTACAAAAGACTAGTATTCCTCTGAATATAAAACCAAAGAGGGAAAGAAAGAAAAAAAAGCCACCTATTTTTGGTTTTCTTTTGTTGCAGTTTCCTAGGTGGATCCTTCCTTTCCTAGAACTTTGTAAACCTGGTGCTAAGACATATATAACAAAGAAATTTTTTTTAATTAAATATTGAATCATAAAGCAATACAAATGCTTTTTTTTGACGTTTTTTTTTAGACATGAAAACGACGTAGTAAGTGAATTATTAATCAATGTTCATCAACAGTTACAAAGGGGGCAACGAATGCAAATCATTTACACGCTTAACACTCCTCCAGAGGTTGCAGCGGAACATCCCTGCATGGTATGGAATAGCTCCGAAATCCATACCGCTCGTTCATGAGTCTTTGGGAAGAAATTCTTTTAGTTAACCGCTGGTGCGGGCGTCCAGAAAGTTATGAATGGAAATACTCCTCATCGGATATAGTCATCTAAGTGTATCCTACCCCTCGTAGAAGTTTGTAAAACTAGTGTTGATACACCCCGTATAGAAGTGAAATTTTAGAGAATTTATAGTATATCTTAGATATTACGCTTCCCTAATTCTTAAGATCAGTCCTTCTTGAAATTTCGTTAGAAATTATTTGTGGTTGGTTTATTTAAATGATTCCTTCTATAGAGCAATAACAGCATGTTCTTTATAATCGCCTACCCGAAAATATGGGAAAATCTCTTTTTCCATAATTGTGATTTCACTTCAAATAATTTGAAAGCTTTAGCGTTATTTTAAATTTAAAAAGACCTTCAACACAAACCATGGCCAAATTCGCATTAAGTCTTACATTTAACACATCATTAGAAAAGCTACAATTATTTAGACGTGCATTCTTAATTAGGAAGCTCAACAAGCCATCCATCATAAGTATCGTGCTTAACTAGAGTAGCCATTACCAAAGAATCAATTACTCCTGCGTTTTATAGGAGCATTTCCAAATCTTGACGATTTCAGCTGGATGGTTTGTAAATGAGAATTTTCCCTAAAACTCGTTTGGGGATAATACACAAACAAGACGACTGAAGAACAAACAATGATTTTGGCTACGATAACATTTCAGGGGGAGGAGATTCAAACAGACGTTGTTCCTCGGAAATGATACATTGTAAAGCATATTTCGTGCTCATATTAGTAATGACGTCTCTTGGCGCAATCATGAACATTTTATTGGAAATGTTTTTTGAGGATGTGAATCCTAGTCTTCGTGTTATATGTTGATTAATGCAAACATATACAATCGAGAGGAATAGTTTTTGACTACAGGCGATTCTCCTCAACCATAATGGAATTAAAAGTGCCCACTCACATTCATGCTATTCAGCGCTTTATTGGTATTAAATCTTGCCTCGAGAATAAGCTTTACCCGCCAAACTACAATTTCTTTGTTTGATATCAAGTTTAAATAACTTTTCATTTACATATTTATATGCATACATTATGTGTAGGGATTATTAAAAATTAATGCCTGGTGTAATAGTACATCTTCAATTACACAGTAACCCACATCATAGCGCACTTCTAGAGAAACTATAACCGACCCCTTTTTTCTAATGCTTGCTAAATTTTGCAGCAACGTTAATATGGAATTATGAAACGGCATCTCATTTTATCCTGATATTTATAGATTTAGTCAGTAGAAATTTGCTATTATCTTACCATCAACTTTTTATATTAACTTTTAAATCTTATTTGTGCAACTTTTTATTAAAACTCGAAATATCCAAATGAACGATATAAGGAGGGCTATTGTACTTCGAAATTCAAGATGCCAACTCTTTTAAATCCAGAAATAAGATAGTAATAAGATGTCACTTAAATTTATGTAATTTATAATTTCATATTTTAATTCATAATTTAGATAATTTCATACATTCTTAAATAATGAGAATTAAGAACTGTTCCTTTGTATTACAACAACTTCAATGTTTATGGACCGAGTTCTTTTATACGTCATACGCGGTGTAAATATAATTTATTCTCAAAAACAAAACTGTGCTTAATTTTATTTCATATGACTTCCCATTGGAACTGTTTTTAGTTTTTCAATAGAAAGCTATCATTTGGTTAATACTTTCTCATTTTTTTTTATAATCTCACTTGCTTATGCTTTATAAAAGCATAATTATCCGTTATATTCTGGTTACATGTCAAATTGAAAAAAATCCAGAAATAAAGCTTCAAGCCAACATTCACAAGGTATTACAGGATGTTGTTTTAAATATTATAATTTTTTACTTTAGTACATTGGTATTGTAAAAAAGACATCATAGTCATTGATGACTTAAATTAGGTTAACCAAAAATTTCAAAATTTTAGTTGACATTATTCAAAATAGACGCTTTCACAGGAAAGTATACCCGATTTAATAGTTTCGAAGAGATTAATTATAAAAAATATTGAAAATTAAATTCTATCAATTTAATGTTTAAAATTCATTCAGATCTAGATCATCGCTATTCCGAGAAAGAAGTTGTGAGTTCGATACCTGTTTTCGCTTGATATGTGGTAAATTATTGTCTTTAGCAACCTAACATACTTTAATGTCTTTGACAACATTCCTATTGGCATCGTTAGACTTCCTGCATTTTTCTGGATTGTTTGTTATTTACGATGAATATTAATAAGTCCCTACAACAGACCCCAAGAAGACCTCAAGATACCGTCTCCTTTATTCTTTTCAACAAACTAGTTCATTTTTTAAGTCCAAATGCTGAGGTGCTGAAAAGAAAACTTTTCTTATGTTAATTCCTGTGAAAAATTCTTGTTCTAAGAGTAACGTGTTTAGCTATTTCTGGGTTCAATTTTCAGACTCGGCAGGCTTTCATGACGAATTTTTAAAGACTAAACCGTTGCATTGTCAAGCGTGGCAGATTAAATGAAAAATATCAGTTTACAACGAATTGAATAATCCGATTTTTAAAAAGTTTCAAAACTTTTGGAAAATTGATTTGAATTGCTTTATTTTAAGAAATATTACAAAAATTGATTTCTATAGAAGTTGAAACTCTTGTAATAACTCAATGCAATTTCATAAAATACAATTAAACGCAATAAAATATATTTAGGAAGAAATGTATGGGTGTCAACAGATAACACAAGAGAGGGAACTTTTTAATTTTGCCCTTTAAACTTTTTAAATGGGCCGATAAGACACATTTGAGGAAATTTTCCGAAAAGTAAAAGCCACAATGACCACGAAACATCAGCTTGTGTACGGACGCCGAAACAAGAGAGAATGCGCTAAGTTAACAATTTATTAATATGAGATATGAGAGAATATTAATGAATGAGATTTGAGTCATTATTAAATAGGAACTATTTCTACTGGAAAAACCGGAACAACGAACAGTTCGATTTTTTATCAAATAATTATACATTTTTTCAAGTTCATTTTGAAAAACTTGAAAAAGAATGTTTTTATCTACAAGCGCGGCATTACATTTGAGTGGCAATCCTGATAAATAAATAAAGCAAAGAATTTTGTTTAAAAATTTGTTTCAAGTGAATTATCTGATTTCAAAAACCCACTCAATGAACTCCCATTCATGAAAAGGATCCAATTTATGCATATCGCTGGAAATATTATCAACTCCTCTTACAAATGTATCCAGTAGAGTTAAGCATTACAAAAATTATTTGTGTTTAATAATGTTGCAAGATGACTGGTGAATTTGTCAGTGAATGCCATATGCAATACTCTATGCGTTGATAAAAAATTTTCATTCTGTACAAACTAAGAAATAAATGTATAATTTTTTTCTTTAATATCTTTAATTAAGCATTCAAATGTATATCAAGCCATGTAGAATTCGATTCCCTTATTGAGAGACCGATTGCTGTACAAGAGCCTTAAAACAAGAGAGCGAAACTGAACAAAGATCGTTGTTTGGCAATCCACCCAAATCCGAAAGTTGTGTCCATTTTCTTTTCTCACCCACTCCATCTTGTTTAAACCATAGTCACCCATACTTGCAAAAATGAAAGTACGTTTTCCCTCATTTTGAATTGTTATCTCAACTAGAATTGGATTGGATGCTTATATCGTGAAGTAAAATTCTCACATAAGTAAAATCGAGTAATCCACATAATGCATCAAGTGTGCCTGTTTGAATAATGTTTGCGTTTGGGTGCTTTATCAATCATAGTAAAATATCTGAAATTTATAGTAATTAACTTTATTTTAATGGCAGATGTATAATTCTTGGGATAAATTGTACACTCAATATATTGTTGCTGAAGTTTTTTATTTAGAAAGAAGGAAGCTTCAACAATGCTTATTTGTAAATGAAAACCTTTTTATTTGTAGAAATACATTTTTAGTTATTTTCATTTGTCATCAAAATTTCCCCTGAAATTTTTTTTTATTATATCTTTTAGTTCCAGATTTTTCAAGCAATGCATAATATATTAAAATTTTTGAAGAATATTTAGTTCTTTAACTAAATTTAATAACATGTGATATGCTACATACGTTATCAATACTTCAAAAGTTTTTACCCAAGCCCCAAATATCGTTACTTGGAATGTAAAATTGGCTTTTTTTTTCAATAGGTATGGAACACCAAATTTTTTTGATTCATTTAAATTATTTCTAAACTTTCAATAGTCCCTAATGTGACATAGGAGCAAAGTCCGTTAGCAGTATAAGTCATAAGTCCGTATATGACGAAATGCTATGTTTTAAATTTAACTAAATATATTGCCTCCCAATTATTGTTATTCTAAATATTGGAAAAAACATCTGTTTTGATAAAAATTAAATAAAGCTGGAGAAATTGAAGCATTTACATAAAAAGTATTCGTAACTGAGTTTATAAAACATTGAAATATATCTATCTAATCGAAGAATTAAGAAGGGTAAAAATCACAACAGAAAAAAAGAAAATCCAATCCTAGTAAAAGAAAAAGGTAAACTAACAAATAATTATTAATCAAACAAAAGCTAGAAATATGACAAGAGAAAAAGCAGCCATAAATACACTGGTTTCCATACTTCGGGTATTTTCTTATAGTACTACTAAATCGCACTGCCAATTCTTATAAAACTCATCCATCTTCATGCGCTACTAATTATTTGTTAGTTTACCTTTTTCTTTTACACTAGAGACAGTTTTTCTTTGTTATCTTCCAGTGAAACCCATATTTCAATGTTTATAAACTTTCAGTTACCTTTTATGTATAGCTCTTGGCTATTTGAGCTATCAAGAACAGATATGTTTCCAATATTTAGAGACTGGCAATATTGGGGAGGGAGCAATAGTTAAATTTAAAACATGGCGACTGGAATCATATACCGCTGTAACGTTTTAGCTCTAGCACGTGAGACAATGAAAAGTTTAGAAATGGCTAAATGAGATCAAAGGAGCTATTGGCCCATTCAATATTGCTTGAAGTAAACTTACACAAGTGACAACTCGCTCCTCCAGCTACATATCACATGTAAGTGTTAAAAGAGAACTAAATATTCTTTCAAGCGCCCACCAATATCAATACATGCGACTCTTTGAAATGGAACTAAAAGATAATAAAGGTACAAATTTCTGATGACAAGCAATCAATAAAAACTGTTTCTGTAAAAGGTTTTCATTTACAATAAGCATTGTTGAAGCTCCTTTCTTCTAAACAAAAACTTCAGCAGCTCTCTGTGGTCTTGCAACTCCCAAAAACCCATCTGCATTAAAACAAGGGATTGAGCCACAAATTTCAGATATTTTACTATGAATGACAAAGCACTGACACTGGCTCACATGACTGTGCTTTTGTGAATTGCTCGACCCCACCCGCTCAGCCAACACTTCTGTACTACTCAATCAATTCACAGGAATGAGCTGTACTTTCATTTTTCACATGGGTGACATAGTTTAAGCTGGAGGTGGAGTGAGTGAAAAATGAACACAACTTTTCAGTTTGAAGTGATTAAACAACCATACTGAGATAACTTGGCCTTTCATTCTCAACAAAAGAGATCGGTACACATGACCTTACATTTGATTAACTGATTAAAATAGTATTAAGAAAAATTAACTGCATTTATTCTTAGTTTGTACAGGAATGAGAATTTTTAGCCTCAGCACTGTAGAGCTGTTGTATGGCATTCGCTGACCTTCGCCGGTCATCTTGCAGCATTATTAAGCACAAATAATTTTGTGATGTGCTGCTCTGGATTCATTTAACAGGAAGTTGACTATTCTCCATTTGATTGGATCCTTCATGAATGGGAGTTCATTGAGTGAGTTTGAAATCAGATGTACACCCAAGTAAATACAAGCAAAATTCTTTGCTGTTATTTATCAGGATTTTCAAATGTAATGCCGCTTGTAGGCTAAAACATTCTTTTCAAATTTTTCAAAATGAGCTTGAAAAATGATATTTGATGCGGAAACTTCCCTGTAAGTAGTTCCTATTGTGACTCAAATCATTCATTAATGATGCTCTCATATCTGACCAATGTTAACTTAGCGATGTTTCGGCGTCATACACAACGTGTTTCGTGGTCGTGGCCTTTCGGAAGATTTCAAATGTGCATTCAGAGTGATAAAAATGCAATATGTTTTTATTGCGTTTAATGGGCACATGGTACTGTGAGGCCCATTTCAACTTCTATGAAATCAATTTTTGTGATATTTTTGAAAGGTAAAGCAGTCAATCAATTTTCCAAGAAGTTTTGAGCTTTTAAAAATCCGGATACAATTCGTTGTAAACATTATTTTTCTGTGTGCCACTTTGTGGTTAGTCTTTAAAAACTAGTCGCCCAGCCTGCCACAGTCTGGCGTGAGCAGCCTATAAACACCACTCTTTGTTTAAATTTTCACAGCTTCCAACATGAAAAAGTTTTGGCACACCTCAGCTACCCAAATGAACTGGTTTGTTGAAAAGAATAAAGGGCAGCTGGGGTCTTGGGACTATAATGTGTCGTCAAACTTTGGCAATCCCAGTACAAAATCTAACATTGCTGTGTTGTCAAACATTAAGAAAGTATGTTAGTTACTTAAAGACATGTTTACACATATGCGAAGCAGGCTGTCAGAGCTCCTGGAAACAGCGATGATCCTAGATCTGACCTGAGATACAAACTTTGTTAAATTGATAGGAATTTAATTTCAATCCACACCAATTAATCTCTTCGAAAAATCGACCAGCATACCTCCTGTGAAGTCTATTTGAAGATAATGTCAACTAAAAAAATTTTGAATTTGATTAGCTCAATTTTTAAGTCATCAATGACTTATGATATGTCTTTTACAATACCATCCCTTCAAAGTAAGAATTACATAATATTCAAAACAGCATCTGTGGCCTTGTGGTGTTGGCCCAGCACGGCTCTGGATTTTCAGTTTGGCGTGTATTCCAGGGCCAACGGATATTATAACATGGCAAGCAAGTGGTGTATAAAAAAATGAAGCTCTTCTTGCTCTATTGAAAAAAACTAAAAACTGGCCAATGGGTCATATGAAATAAAATTAAGCACAGTTTGACAAATTATTTACACCGCGTATGATATCATCTGGAATCCCACGCTGTGAAGTTGACAGGAACACGGATACTTAATTCTCATTGTTTAAGAATGTATGAGAGTATCCCCAAATTATGAATTAAAATATGAGAATTATAAATTACATAAATTTAAGTGACATCTTTTATTACTATCTTATTTCTGGATTTGCGGCATCTTCCAATTACAACAGCCCTTCACCTCATAAGTTCCGTTTCGGATATTTTTTCGGTTTAATAAGATTTGCGCAATGAATTTTAAGGATAGCTCCTCAAAGTTCGATGTGCAGAGCAACTCCCAACCCAAATTTCACTGACTAAATCTGCAAATATCAGGATAAAAATGAATCTTCCGTTCCATCACCAACAGCCCTTTGCAGCCCCAACAACGACCAAAAGGGTCGGTCTGGTTCCTGCAGAGTGCGCTATGATGTGGTGAACTATTTATTTTTTCCAGGCATTGGAAGAAGCGTCTACACGCAATACATAAATATAAGTATGTAGTGAAAAGTTATTAAACTTTCGATATCAAATGAAAAGTGCCAGTTTGTTTCGAATACTCGAAGACAGATTGCTTCTGTCAAGCGCTTGAATATCATCAGTATCAGTGAGCTTTGTATTATGTGAAATCGCCTGTAGTCAAAAACTATTCTCTCAGTTATATATTTGCATTAATCAGCTTTATATAACACGAGACTGCATCCTCAAACATTTCAATAAAATGTTATGATGCATCGTGCTAATGAGCACGAGGCCTGTGTGTCATTTCCAGAAGGAGATTTCTTTGCAGGCCCCAGTCCCCTAAGTACCAAGTAGCCA